>JANJGN010000290.1:242500-719369 GCA_026770705.1 Isurus oxyrinchus | reverse complement strand
GTCGGTGCTGGGAGAGGTTACAGCAATAGGGAGGTTTGTAGGGTTTTGAGGATGTTACAGCAATAGGGAGAGTTGTAGTGAGTGGAGGAGGTTACAGAGATAGGGAGTGTTGTTGGAAGTTGAGGAATTTTCAGAGATAGGCCGTGTTGTAGTGAGTGGAGGAGGTTACAGAGAAAGGGAGGGGTGTAGGTGCTGGAGGTGTTTGCAGAGATAGGGAGGGGTGTAGGGGCTGGAGGAGGTTACAGAGTTAGGGAGTTTTGCAGGCGCTAAGGAGGTTACTGAGAACGATAAGGTTGTAGGGGCTCATGGCGGTTAGAAAGATAAGGTGGGGTGTAGGACGTAAAAGAGATGGGGAGGGTTGTCGGTGCTGGGAGAGGTTACAGCAATAGGGAGGTTTGTAGGGTTTTGAGGAGGTTACAGCAATAGGGAGAGTTGTAGTGAGTGGTGGTGGTTACAGAGATAGGCCGTGTTGTAGTGAGTGGAGGATGTTACAGAGATGCGGGTGTGTAGCGTCTGGAGGAGTTTAGAGAGATAGGGAGGGGTGTAGGGATTGGAGGAGGTTAAAGAGATGGGGAGGGGTGTAGGGGCTGGAGGAGCTTACAGAGATAAGGAGGGTTTTAGGGCCTGGAGGAGGTGACAGAGATAGGGAGGGTTCTAGGGGCTGGAGGAGGTTACTGAGATTGGGAGGTTTGTAGTGAGAGAAGGATGTTACAGAGATGGGGGGCTGTAGTGTCTGGAGGAGGTGACAGAGATAGGAAGGTTTGTCGTGGCTGGAGGAGGATACAGAGATAGGGAGCATTGTCGGTGCTGGAGGAGGTTACAGAGATAGGGAGTGTTGTAGGGAGTTGAGTTTTCAGAGATAGGGCGGATTGAGGTGAGTGGAGGATGTTACAGAGATGGGGGTGTGTAGCATCTGGAGGAGGTTAGAGAGATAGGGAGCGGTGTAAGGATTGGAGGAGGTTAGAGAGATGGGGAGGGTTGTAGAGGCTGGAGGAGGTTACAGAGATAAGGAGGGTTTTAGGGCCTGGAGGAGGTTACAGAGGTAGAGAGGTTTGTAGGGGCTGGAGGAGGTTACAGAGATAGGTTGGGTCGTAGTGAGTGGAGAAGGTTACAGAGATAGGGAGGGGTGTAGAGGCTGCATGAGGTTACAGAGATAAGGAGGCGTGTATTGGCTGACGAGGTTACAGAGATAGGTAGGGTTGTATTTGGTTGGAGAAGGTTACAGAGAAAGGGAGTGGTGTAGGGGCTGGAGTAGGTTACATAGATAGGGAGGGGTTCAGCTGCTGGAGGAGGTTACAGAGATAGGGAGGTTTGTAGTGGCTGGAGGAGGATACAGAGATAGAGAGCATTGTAGGTGCTGGAGGAGTTTACAGAGATAGGAACGCGTGTAGGTGCTGGAAGATTTTATAGAAATAGGGAGGGGTGTAGGTGCTGGAGGAGTTTGCCGAGATAGGGAGGGGTGTAGGAGCTGGAGGAGTTTACTGAGATAGGGAGTATTGCAGGCGCTGGAGGAGGTTACCGAGATCGATAGGGTTGTAGGGGCTTGTGGACGTTACAAAGATAAGGTGGGGAGTAGGGGCTGGAGGAGGATACAGAGATAGGGAGTTTTGTAGGGGCTGGAGCTGGTTTCAGAGATAGGAAGGGGTGTAGGTGCTGGAAGAGTTTGCAGAGATAGGGAGGGGTGTAGGTGCTGGAGGAGTTTACAGAGATAGGGAGGGGTGTAGGTGCTGGAAGAGGTTACAGAGATAAGGATGGTTTTAGGACCTGGAGAAGGTTAAAGAGATAGGGAGGTTTCTAGGGGCTGGAAGAGATTACTGAGATTGGGACTGTAGTAGTGAGTGGAGGGGGTTACAGAGATTGGGAGGGTTGTAGTGAGTGGAGTATGTTACAGAGATGGAGGGGTGTAGTGTCTGGAGGAGGTTAGAGAGATAGAGAGGGGTGTAGGGGATGAGGAGGTTACAGTGATAGGGAGGGTTGTACGTCCTGGAGGAGGTTACAGAGATAGGGAGGTTTGTAGGGGCTGGAGGAGTTTGCAGAGATAGGGAGGCGTGGAGGGGCTGGCGGTGGTTACAGAGATATGGAGGGGAGTATTGGCTGGAGGAGGTTACAGAGGGAGGTAAGGTTGTGTTTGACAGGAGAAGGTTACAGAGAAAGGGAGGGGTGTAGGGGCTGGAGTAGGTTACATGCATAGGGAGGGGTTCAGCTGCTGGAGGAGGTTGCAGAGATAGGGAGGGATGTAGGGTCTGGAGGAGGAAATAGAGATAGGGAGGTTTGTAGTGGCTGGGGGAGGATACAGAGATAGGGAGGTTTGTAGTGGCTGGAGGAGGATACAGAGATAGGGAGCGTTGGAGGTGCTGGAGGAGGTTACAGAGATAGGAAGGGGTGTAGGTGCTGGAAGAGTTTGCAGAGATAGGGAGGGGTGTAGGTGCTGGAGGAGTTTACAGAGATAGGGAGGGGTGTAGGTGCTGGCGGAGGTTACAGAGATAAGGATGGTTTTAGGACCTGGAGGAGGTTAAAGAGATAGGGAGGTTTCTAGGGGCTGGAGGAGATTACAGAGATAGGGAGGGGTGTATGGGCTGGAGAAGTTTACAGAGATAGGGATGGATATAAGGTGTGGAGGAGGTTACAGAGATAGAGATGGGTATAAGGTCTGGAGGGGGTTACAGAGATGGGGAGGTTTCTGGGGGCTGGAGGAAGATACAGAGATTGGGATCATTGTAGATGCTAGAGCAGGTTTCAGAGATAGGGAGGTTTTTAGAGGCTGGAAAAGGTTATAGAGATAGGAAGGGGTTAAGGTGCTGGAGGATGTTATAGAGATAAGTAGGTTTGTAGGGGCTGGACGAGATTACAGAGATAGGGAGGGGTGTATGGACTGGAGGAGGTTACATAGATAGGGAGGGGTGCAGGGGCTGGTGGAGGTTACAGAGATAGGGAGGTTTTTTGGGGCTGGAAAAGGTTACAGAGATGGGGGTGTGTAGCGTCTGGAGGAGGTTGGAGAGATAGGGAGGCGTGTAGGGATTGGAGGAGGTTAGAGAGATGGGGAGGGTTGTAGGGGCTGGAGGAGGTTACAGAGATAAAGAGGGTTTTTGGGCCTGGAGAAGGTTACAGAGATAGAGAGGTTTGTAGGGGCTGGAGGAGGTTACAGAGATAGGGAGGGTTGTAGGGAACGGAGGAAGTTACAGAGATAGGTTGGGTCGTAGTGAATGGAGAATGTTACAGAGATAGGGAGGGGTGTAGAGGCTGCAGGAGGTTACAGAGATAGGGAGGGGTGTATTGGCTGGAGAAGGTTACAGAGATAGGTAGGGTTGTATTTGGCTGGAGAAGGTTACAGAGAAAGGGAGGGGTGTAGGGGCTGGAGTAGGTTTTCTAGATAGGGAGGGGTTCAGCTGCTGGAGGAGGTTACAGAGATAGGGAGGTTTGTAGTGGCTGGAGGAGGATACAGAGATAGAGAGCGTTGTAGGTGCTGGAGGAGGTGTAGGTGCTGGAGGTGTTTGCAGAGATAGGGAGGGGTGTAGGGGCTGGAGGAGGTTACAGAGTTAGGGAGTTTTGCAGGCGCTAAGGAGGTTACTGAGATCGATAGGGTTGTAGGGGCTCATGAAGGTTAGAAAGATAAGGTGGGGTGTAGGGGCTGGAGGACGTAAAAGAGATGGGGAGGGTTGTCGGTGCTGGTAGAGGTTACAGCAATAGGGAGGTTTGTAGGGTTTTGAGGATGTTACAGCAATAGGGAGAGTTGTAGTGAGTGGAGGAGGTTGCAGAGATAGGGAGTGTTGTTGGGAGTTGAGGAGTTTTCAGAGATAGGCCGTGTTGTAGTGAGTGGAGGATGTTACAGAGATGCGGGTGTGAGGCGTCTGGAGGAGTTTAGAGATAGGGAGGGGTGTAGGGATTGGAGGAGGTTAGAGAGATGGGGAAGGGTGTAGGGGCTGGAGGAGGTTACAGAGATAAGGAGGGTTTTAGGGCCTGGAGGAGGTTACAGAGATAGGGAGTGTTCTAGGGGCTGGAGGAGGTTACTGAGATTGGGAGGTTTGTAGTGAGTGGAGGATGTTACAGAGATGGGGGGCTGTAGTGTCTGGAGGAGGTTACAGAGATAG
This sequence comes from Isurus oxyrinchus, assembly GCA_026770705.1. Taxonomy (NCBI): domain Eukaryota; kingdom Metazoa; phylum Chordata; class Chondrichthyes; order Lamniformes; family Lamnidae; genus Isurus; species Isurus oxyrinchus. The sequence goes on along the minus strand of JANJGN010000290.1, from coordinate 715,281 downwards.
GAAGGTTTGTAGTGGCTGGAGGAGGATACAGAGATAGGGAGCGTTGTAGGTGCTGGAGGAGGTTACAGAGATAGGGAGTGTTGTAGGGAGTTGAGTTTTCAGAGATAGGGCGGATTGAGGTGAGTGGAGGATGTTACAGAGATGGGAGTGTGTAGCATCTGGAGGAGGTTAGAGAGACAGGGAGGGGTGTATTGGCTGGAGAAGGTTACAGAGATAGGTAGGGTTGTATTTGGCTGGAGAAGGTTACAGAGAAAGGGAGGGGTGTAGGGGCTGGAGTAGGTTTTCTAGATAGGGAGGGGTTCAGCTGCTGGAGGAGGTTACAGAGATAGGGAGGTTTGTAGTGGCTGGAGGAGGATACAGAGATAGAGAGCGTTGTAGGTGCTGGAGGAGGTGTAGGTGCTGGAGGTGTTTGCAGAGATAGGGAGGGGTGTAGGGGCTGGAGGAGGTTACAGAGTTAGGGAGTTTTGCAGGCGCTAAGGAGGTTACTGAGATCGATAGGGTTGTAGGGGCTCATGGAGGTTAGAAAGATAAGGTGGGGTGTAGGGGCTGGAGGACGTAAAAGAGATGGGGAGGGTTGTCGGTGCTGGGAGAGGTTACAGCAATAGGGAGGTTTGTAGGGTTTTGAGGATGTTACAGCAATAGGGAGAGTTGTAGTGAGTGGAGGAGGTTACAGAGATAGGGAGTGTTGTTGGAAGTTGAGGAATTTTCAGAGATAGGCCGTGTTGTAGTGAGTGGAGGAGGTTACAGAGAAAGGGAGGGGTGTAGGTGCTGGAGGTGTTTGCAGAGATAGGGAGGGGTGTAGGGGCTGGAGGAGGTTACAGAGTTAGGGAGTTTTGCAGGCGCTAAGGAGGTTACTGAGAACGATAAGGTTGTAGGGGCTCATGGCGGTTAGAAAGATAAGGTGGGGTGTAGGACGTAAAAGAGATGGGGAGGGTTGTCGGTGCTGGGAGAGGTTACAGCAATAGGGAGGTTTGTAGGGTTTTGAGGAGGTTACAGCAATAGGGAGAGTTGTAGTGAGTGGTGGTGGTTACAGAGATAGGCCGTGTTGTAGTGAGTGGAGGATGTTACAGAGATGCGGGTGTGTAGCGTCTGGAGGAGTTTAGAGAGATAGGGAGGGGTGTAGGGATTGGAGGAGGTTAAAGAGATGGGGAGGGGTGTAGGGGCTGGAGGAGCTTACAGAGATAAGGAGGGTTTTAGGGCCTGGAGGAGGTGACAGAGATAGAGAGGTTTGTAGGGGGTGGAGGAGGTTACAGAGATAGGGAGGGTTGTAGGGAACGGAGGAAGTTACAGAGATAGGTTGGGTCGTAGTGAGTGTAGAATGTTACAGAGATAGGGAGGGGTGTAGAGGCTGCAGGAGGATACAGAGATAAGGAGGGGTGTATTGGCTGGAGGAGGTTACAGAGATAGGTAGGGGTGTAGGGGCTGGAGTAGGTTTCCTAGATAGGGAGGGGTTCAGCTGCTGGAGGAGGTTACAGAGATAGGGAGGTTTGTAGTGGCTGGAGGAGGATACAGAGATAGAGAGCGTTGTAGGTGCTGGAGGAGGTGTAGGTGCTGGAGGTGTTTGCAGAGATAGGGAGGGGTGTAGGGGCTGGAGGAGTTTACAGAGTTAGGGAGTTTTGCAGGCGCTAAGGAGGTTACTGAGATCGATAGGGTTGTAGGGGCTCATGGAGGTTAGAAAGATAAGGTGGGGTGTAGGGGCTGGAGGACGTAAAAGAGATGGGGAGGGTTGTCGGTGCTGGGAGAGGTTACAGCAATAGGGAGGTTTGTAGGGTTTTGAGGATGTTAAGCAATAGGGAGAGTTGTAGTGAGTGGTGGTGGTTACAGAGATAGGCCGTGTTGTAGTGAGTGGAGGATGTTACAGAGATGCGGGTGTGTAGCGTCTGGAGGAGTTTAGAGAGATAGGGAGGGGTGTAGGGATTGGAGGAGGTTAGAGAGATGGGGAGGGGTGTAGGGGCTGGAGGAGCTTACAGAGATAAGGAGGGTTTTAGGGCCTGGAGGAGGTGACAGAGATAGGGAGGGTTCTAGGGGCTGGAGGAGGTTACTGAGATTGGGAGGTTTGTAGTGAGAGAAGGATGTTACAGAGATGGGGGGCTGTAGTGTCTGGAGGAGGTTACAGAGATAGGAAGGTTTGTCGTGGCTGGAGGAGGATACAGAGATAGGGAGCATTGTCGGTGCTGGAGGAGGTTACAGAGATAGGGAGTGTTGTAGGGAGTTGAGTTTTCAGAGATAGGGCGGATTGAGGTGAGTGGAGGATGTTACAGAGATGGGGGTGTGTAGCATCTGGAGGAGGTTAGAGAGAAAAGGAGCGGTGTAAGGATTGGAGGAGGTTAGAGAGATGGGGAGGGTTGTAGAGGCTGGAGGAGGTTACAGAGATAAGGAGGGTTTTAGGGCCTGGAGGAGGTTACAGAGGTAGAGAGGTTTGTAGGGGCTGGAGGAGGTTACAGAGATAGGTTGGGTCGTAGTGAGTGGAGAAGGTTACAGAGATAGGGAGGGGTGTAGAGGCTGCATGAGGTTACAGAGATAAGGAGGCGTGTATTGGCTGACGAGGTTACAGAGATAGGTAGGGTTGTATTTGGTTGGAGAAGGTTACAGAGAAAGGGAGTGGTGTAGGGGCTGGAGTAGGTTACATAGATAGGGAGGGGTTCAGCTGCTGGAGGAGGTTACAGAGATAGGGAGGTTTGTAGTGGCTGGAGGAGGATACAGAGATAGAGAGCGTTGTAGGTGCTGGAGGAGTTTACAGAGATAGGAACGCGTGTAGGTGCTGGAAGATTTTATAGAGATAGGGAGGGTTGTAGGTGCTGGAGGAGTTTGCCGAGATAGGGAGGGGTGTAGGAGCTGGAGGAGTTTACTGAGATAGGGAGTATTGCAGGCGCTGGAGGAGGTTACCGAGATCGATAGGGTTGTAGGGGCTTGTGGACGTTACAAAGATAAGGTGGGGAGTAGGGGCTGGAGGAGGATACAGAGATAGGGAGTTTTGTAGGGGCTGGAGCTGGTTTCAGAGATAGGGAGTTTTGTAGGTGCTGGAGGAGGTTACAGAGATAGGAAGGGGTGTAGGTGCTGGAAGAGTTTGCAGAGATAGGGAGGGGTGTAGGTGCTGGAGGAGTTTACAGAGATAGGGAGGGGTGTAGGTGCTGGAAGAGGTTACAGAGATAAGGATGGTTTTAGGACCTGGAGAAGGTTAAAGAGATAGGGAGGTTTCTAGGGGCTGGAAGAGATTACTGAGATTGGGACTGTAGTAGTGAGTGGAGGAGGTTACAGAGATTGGGAGGGTTGTAGTGAGTGGAGTATGTTACAGAGATGGAGGGGTGTAGTGTCTGGAGGAGGTTAGAGAGATAGAGAGGGGTGTAGGGGATGAGGAGGTTACAGTGATAGGGAGGGTTGTACGTCCTGGAGGAGGTTACAGAGATAGGGAGGTTTGTAGGGGCTGGAGGAGTTTGCAGAGATAGGGAGGCGTGGAGGGGCTGGCGGTGGTTACAGAGATATGGAGGGGAGTATTGGCTGGAGGAGGTTACAGAGGGAGGTAAGGTTGTGTTTGACAGGAGAAGGTTACAGAGAAAGGGAGGGGTGTAGGGGCTGGAGTAGGTTACATGCATAGGGAGGGGTTCAGCTGCTGGAGGAGGTTGCAGAGATAGGGAGGGATGTAGGGTCTGGAGGAGGAAATAGAGATAGGGAGGTTTGTAGTGGCTGGGGGAGGATACAGAGATAGGGAGGTTTGTAGTGGCTGGAGGAGGATACAGAGATAGGGAGCGTTGGAGGTGCTGGAGGAGGTTACAGAGATAGGAAGGGGTGTAGGTGCTGGAAGAGTTTGCAGAGATAGGGAGGGGTGTAGGTGCTGGAGGAGTTTACAGAAATAGGGAGGGGTGTAGGTGCTGGCGGAGGTTACAGAGATAAGGATGGTTTTAGGACCTGGAGGAGGTTAAAGAGATAGGGAGTTTTCTAGGGGCTGGAGGAGATTACAGAGATAGGGAGGGGTGTATGGGCTGGAGAAGTTTACAGAGATAGGGATGGATATAAGGTGTGGAGGAGGTTACAGAGATAGAGATGGGTATAAGGTCTGGAGGGGGTTACAGAGATGGGGAGGTTTCTGGGGGCTGGAGGAAGATACAGAGATTGGGATCATTGTAGATGCTAGAGCAGGTTTCAGAGATAGGGAGGTTTTTAGAGGCTGGAAAAGGTTATAGAGATAGGAAGGGGTTAAGGTGCTGGAGGATGTTATAGAGATAAGTAGGTTTGTAGGGGCTGGACGAGATTACAGAGATAGGGAGGGGTGTATGGACTGGAGGAGGTTACATAGATAGGGAGGGGTGCAGGGGCTGGTGGAGGTTACAGAGATAGGGAGGTTTTTTGGGGCTGGAAAAGGTTACAGAGATGGGGGTGTGTAGCGTCTGGAGGAGGTTGGAGAGATAGGGAGGCGTGTAGGGATTGGAGGAGGTTAGAGAGATGGGGAGGGTTGTAGGGGCTGGAGGAGGTTACAGAGATAAAGAGGGTTTTTGGGCCTGGAGAAGGTTACAGAGATAGAGAGGTTTGTAGGGGCTGGAGGAGGTTACAGAGATAGGGAGGGTTGTAGGGAACGGAGGAAGTTACAGAGATAGGTTGGGTCGTAGTGAGTGGAGAATGTTACAGAGATAGGGAGGGGTGTAGAGGCTGCAGGAGGTTACAGAGATAGGGAGGGGTGTATTGGCTGGAGAAGGTTACAGAGATAGGTAGGGTTGTATTTGGCTGGAGAAGGTTACAGAGAAAGGGAGGGGTGTAGGGGCTGGAGTAGGTTTTCTAGATAGGGAGGGGTTCAGCTGCTGGAGGAGGTTACAGAGATAGGGAGGTTTGTAGTGGCTGGAGGAGGATACAGAGATAGAGAGCGTTGTAGGTGCTGGAGGAGGTGTAGGTGCTGGAGGTGTTTGCAGAGATAGGGAGGGGTGTAGGGGCTGGAGGAGGTTACAGAGTTAGGGAGTTTTGCAGGCGCTAAGGAGGTTACTGAGATCGATAGGGTTGTAGGGGCTCATGAAGGTTAGAAAGATAAGGTGGGGTGTAGGGGCTGGAGGACGTAAAAGAGATGGGGAGGGTTGTCGGTGCTGGGAGAGGTTACAGCAATAGGGAGGTTTGTAGGGTTTTGAGGATGTTACAGCAATAGGGAGAGTTGTAGTGAGTGGAGGAGGTTACAGAGATAGGGAGTGTTGTTGGGAGTTGAGGAGTTTTCAGAGATAGGCCGTGTTGTAGTGAGTGGAGGATGTTACAGAGATGCGGGTGTGAGGCGTCTGGAGGAGTTTAGAGATAGGGAGGGGTGTAGGGATTGGAGGAGGTTAGAGAGATGGGGAAGGGTGTAGGGGCTGGAGGAGGTTACAGAGATAAGGAGGGTTTTAGGGCCTGGAGGAGGTTACAGAGATAGGGAGTGTTCTAGGGGCTGGAGGAGGTTACTGAGATTGGGAGGTTTGTAGTGGCTGGAGGAGGATACAGAGATAGGGAGCGTTGTAGGTGCTGGAGGAGGTTACAGAGATAGGGAGTGTTGTAGGGAGTTGAGTTTTCAGAGATAGGGCGGATTGAGGTGAGTGGAGGATGTTACAGAGATGGGAGTGTGTAGCATCTGGAGGAGGTTAGAGAGACAGGGAGGGGTGTATTGGCTGGAGAAGGTTACAGAGATAGGTAGGGTTGTATTTGGCTGGAGAAGGTTACAGAGAAAGGGAGGGGTGTAGGGGCTGGAGTAGGTTTTCTAGATAGGGAGGGGTTCAGCTGCTGGAGGAGGTTACAGAGATAGGGAGGTTTGTAGTGGCTGGAGGAGGATACAGAGATAGAGAGCGTTGTAGGTGCTGGAGGAGGTGTAGGTGCTGGAGGTGTTTGCAGAGATAGGGAGGGGTGTAGGGGCTGGAGGAGGTTACAGAGTTAGGGAGTTTTGCAGGCGCTAAGGAGGTTACTGAGATCGATAGGGTTGTAGGGGCTCATGGAGGTTAGAAAGATAAGGTGGGGTGTAGGGGCTGGAGGACGTAAAAGAGATGGGGAGGGTTGTCGGTGCTGGGAGAGGTTACAGCAATAGGGAGGTTTGTAGGGTTTTGAGGATGTTACAGCAATAGGGAGAGTTGTAGTGAGTGGAGGAGGTTACAGAGATAGGGAGTGTTGTTGGAAGTTGAGGAATTTTCAGAGATAGGCCGTGTTGTAGTGAGTGGAGGAGGTTACAGAGAAAGGGAGGGGTGTAGGTGCTGGAGGTGTTTGCAGAGATAGGGAGGGGTGTAGGGGCTGGAGGAGGTTACAGAGTTAGGGAGTTTTGCAGGCGCTAAGGAGGTTACTGAGAACGATAAGGTTGTAGGGGCTCATGGCGGTTAGAAAGATAAGGTGGGGTGTAGGACGTAAAAGAGATGGGGAGGGTTGTCGGTGCTGGGAGAGGTTACAGCAATAGGGAGGTTTGTAGGGTTTTGAGGAGGTTACAGCAATAGGGAGAGTTGTAGTGAGTGGTGGTGGTTACAGAGATAGGCCGTGTTGTAGTGAGTGGAGGATGTTACAGAGATGCGGGTGTGTAGCGTCTGGAGGAGTTTAGAGAGATAGGGAGGGGTGTAGGGATTGGAGGAGGTTAAAGAGATGGGGAGGGGTGTAGGGGCTGGAGGAGCTTACAGAGATAAGGAGGGTTTTAGGGCCTGGAGGAGGTGACAGAGATAGGGAGGGTTCTAGGGGCTGGAGGAGGTTACTGAGATTGGGAGGTTTGTAGTGAGAGAAGGATGTTACAGAGATGGGGGGCTGTAGTGTCTGGAGGAGGTTACAGAGATAGGAAGGTTTGTCGTGGCTGGAGGAGGATACAGAGATAGGGAGCATTGTCGGTGCTGGAGGAGGTTACAGAGATAGGGAGTGTTGTAGGGAGTTGAGTTTTCAGAGATAGGGCGGATTGAGGTGAGTGGAGGATGTTACAGAGATGGGGGTGTGTAGCATCTGGAGGAGGTTAGAGAGATAGGGAGCGGTGTAAGGATTGGAGGAGGTTAGAGAGATGGGGAGGGTTGTAGAGGCTGGAGGAGGTTACAGAGATAAGGAGGGTTTTAGGGCCTGGAGGAGGTTACAGAGGTAGAGAGGTTTGTAGGGGCTGGAGGAGGTTACAGAGATAGGTTGGGTCGTAGTGAGTGGAGAAGGTTACAGAGATAGGGAGGGGTGTAGAGGCTGCATGAGGTTACAGAGATAAGGAGGCGTGTATTGGCTGACGAGGTTACAGAGATAGGTAGGGTTGTATTTGGTTGGAGAAGGTTACAGAGAAAGGGAGTGGTGTAGGGGCTGGAGTAGGTTACATAGATAGGGAGGAGTTCAGCTGCTGGAGGAGGTTACAGAGATAGGGAGGTTTGTAGTGGCTGGAGGAGGATACAGAGATAGAGAGCATTGTAGGTGCTGGAGGAGTTTACAGAGATAGGAACGCGTGTAGGTGCTGGAAGATTTTATAGAAATAGGGAGGGGTGTAGGTGCTGGAGGAGTTTGCCGAGATAGGGAGGGGTGTAGGAGCTGGAGGAGTTTACTGAGATAGGGAGTATTGCAGGCGCTGGAGGAGGTTACCGAGATCGATAGGGTTGTAGGGGCTTGTGGACGTTACAAAGATAAGGTGGGGAGTAGGGGCTGGAGGAGGATACAGAGATAGGGAGTTTTGTAGGGGCTGGAGCTGGTTTCAGAGATAGGAAGGGGTGTAGGTGCTGGAAGAGTTTGCAGAGATAGGGAGGGGTGTAGGTGCTGGAGGAGTTTACAGAGATAGGGAGGGGTGTAGGTGCTGGAAGAGGTTACAGAGATAAGGATGGTTTTAGGACCTGGAGAAGGTTAAAGAGATAGGGAGGTTTCTAGGGGCTGGAAGAGATTACTGAGATTGGGACTGTAGTAGTGAGTGGAGGAGGTTACAGAGATTGGGAGGGTTGTAGTGAGTGGAGTATGTTACAGAGATGGAGGGGTGTAGTGTCTGGAGGAGGTTAGAGAGATAGAGAGGGGTGTAGGGGATGAGGAGGTTACAGTGATAGGGAGGGTTGTACGTCCTGGAGGAGGTTACAGAGATAGGGAGGTTTGTAGGGGCTGGAGGAGTTTGCAGAGATAGGGAGGCGTGGAGGGGCTGGCGGTGGTTACAGAGATATGGAGGGGAGTATTGGCTGGAGGAGGTTACAGAGGGAGGTAAGGTTGTGTTTGACAGGAGAAGGTTACAGAGAAAGGGAGGGGTGTAGGGGCTGGAGTAGGTTACATGCATAGGGAGGGGTTCAGCTGCTGGAGGAGGTTGCAGAGATAGGGAGGGATGTAGGGTCTGGAGGAGGAAATAGAGATAGGGAGGTTTGTAGTGGCTGGGGGAGGATACAGAGATAGGGAGGTTTGTAGTGGCTGGAGGAGGATACAGAGATAGGGAGCGTTGGAGGTGCTGGAGGAGGTTACAGAGATAGGAAGGGGTGTAGGTGCTGGAAGAGTTTGCAGAGATAGGGAGGGGTGTAGGTGCTGGAGGAGTTTACAGAGATAGGGAGGGGTGTAGGTGCTGGCGGAGGTTACAGAGATAAGGATGGTTTTAGGACCTGGAGGAGGTTAAAGAGATAGGGAGGTTTCTAGGGGCTGGAGGAGATTACAGAGATAGGGAGGGGTGTATGGGCTGGAGAAGTTTACAGAGATAGGGATGGATATAAGGTGTGGAGGAGGTTACAGAGATAGAGATGGGTATAAGGTCTGGAGGGGGTTACAGAGATGGGGAGGTTTCTGGGGGCTGGAGGAAGATACAGAGATTGGGATCATTGTAGATGCTAGAGCAGGTTTCAGAGATAGGGAGGTTTTTAGAGGCTGGAAAAGGTTATAGAGATAGGAAGGGGTTAAGGTGCTGGAGGATGTTATAGAGATAAGTAGGTTTGTAGGGGCTGGACGAGATTACAGAGATAGGGAGGGGTGTATGGACTGGAGGAGGTTACATAGATAGGGAGGGGTGCAGGGGCTGGTGGAGGTTACAGAGATAGGGAGGTTTTTTGGGGCTGGAAAAGGTTACAGAGATGGGGGTGTGTAGCGTCTGGAGGAGGTTGGAGAGATAGGGAGGCGTGTAGGGATTGGAGGAGGTTAGAGAGATGGGGAGGGTTGTAGGGGCTGGAGGAGGTTACAGAGATAAAGAGGGTTTTTGGGCCTGGAGAAGGTTACAGAGATAGAGAGGTTTGTAGGGGCTGGAGGAGGTTACAGAGATAGGGAGGGTTGTAGGGAACGGAGGAAGTTACAGAGATAGGTTGGGTCGTAGTGAGTGGAGAATGTTACAGAGATAGGGAGGGGTGTAGAGGCTGCAGGAGGTTACAGAGATAGGGAGGGGTGTATTGGCTGGAGAAGGTTACAGAGATAGGTAGGGTTGTATTTGGCTGGAGAAGGTTACAGAGAAAGGGAGGGGTGTAGGGGCTGGAGTAGGTTTTCTAGATAGGGAGGGGTTCAGCTGCTGGAGGAGGTTACAGAGATAGGGAGGTTTGTAGTGGCTGGAGGAGGATACAGAGATAGAGAGCGTTGTAGGTGCTGGAGGAGGTGTAGGTGCTGGAGGTGTTTGCAGAGATAGGGAGGGGTGTAGGGGCTGGAGGAGGTTACAGAGTTAGGGAGTTTTGCAGGCGCTAAGGAGGTTACTGAGATCGATAGGGTTGTAGGGGCTCATGAAGGTTAGAAAGATAAGGTGGGGTGTAGGGGCTGGAGGACGTAAAAGAGATGGGGAGGGTTGTCGGTGCTGGGAGAGGTTACAGCAATAGGGAGGTTTGTAGGGTTTTGAGGATGTTACAGCAATAGGGAGAGTTGTAGTGAGTGGAGGAGGTTGCAGAGATAGGGAGTGTTGTTGGGAGTTGAGGAGTTTTCAGAGATAGGCCGTGTTGTAGTGAGTGGAGGATGTTACAGAGATGCGGGTGTGAGGCGTCTGGAGGAGTTTACAGAGATAGGGAGGGGTGTAGGTGCTGGAAGAGGTTACAGAGATAAGGATGGTTTTAGGACCTGGAGAAGGTTAAAGAGATAGGGAGGTTTCTAGGGGCTGGAAGAGATTACTGAGATTGGGACTGTAGTAGTGAGTGGAGGAGGTTACAGAGATTGGGAGGGTTGTAGTGAGTGGAGTATGTTACAGAGATGGAGGGGTGTAGTGTCTGGAGGAGGTTAGAGAGATAGAGAGGGGTGTAGGGGATGAGGAGGTTACAGTGATAGGGAGGGTTGTACGTCCTGGAGGAGGTTACAGAGATAGGGAGGTTTGTAGGGGCTGGAGGAGTTTGCAGAGATAGGGAGGCGTGGAGGGGCTGGCGGTGGTTACAGAGATATGGAGGGGAGTATTGGCTGGAGGAGGTTACAGAGGGAGGTAAGGTTGTGTTTGACAGGAGAAGGTTACAGAGAAAGGGAGGGGTGTAGGGGCTGGAGTAGGTTACATGCATAGGGAGGGGTTCAGCTGCTGGAGGAGGTTGCAGAGATAGGGAGGGATGTAGGGTCTGGAGGAGGAAATAGAGATAGGGAGGTTTGTAGTGGCTGGGGGAGGATACAGAGATAGGGAGGTTTGTAGTGGCTGGAGGAGGATACAGAGATAGGGAGCGTTGGAGGTGCTGGAGGAGGTTACAGAGATAGGAAGGGGTGTAGGTGCTGGAAGAGTTTGCAGAGATAGGGAGGGGTGTAGGTGCTGGAGGAGTTTACAGAGATAGGGAGGGGTGTAGGTGCTGGCGGAGGTTACAGAGATAAGGATGGTTTTAGGACCTGGAGGAGGTTAAAGAGATAGGGAGGTTTCTAGGGGCTGGAGGAGATTACAGAGATAGGGAGGGGTGTATGGGCTGGAGAAGTTTACAGAGATAGGGATGGATATAAGGTGTGGAGGAGGTTACAGAGATAGAGATGGGTATAAGGTCTGGAGGGGGTTACAGAGATGGGGAGGTTTCTGGGGGCTGGAGGAAGATACAGAGATTGGGATCATTGTAGATGCTAGAGCAGGTTTCAGAGATAGGGAGGTTTTTAGAGGCTGGAAAAGGTTATAGAGATAGGAAGGGGTTAAGGTGCTGGAGGATGTTATAGAGATAAGTAGGTTTGTAGGGGCTGGACGAGATTACAGAGATAGGGAGGGGTGTATGGACTGGAGGAGGTTACATAGATAGGGAGGGGTGCAGGGGCTGGTGGAGGTTACAGAGATAGGGAGGTTTTTTGGGGCTGGAAAAGGTTACAGAGATGGGGGTGTGTAGCGTCTGGAGGAGGTTGGAGAGATAGGGAGGCGTGTAGGGATTGGAGGAGGTTAGAGAGATGGGGAGGGTTGTAGGGGCTGGAGGAGGTTACAGAGATAAAGAGGGTTTTTGGGCCTGGAGAAGGTTACAGAGATAGAGAGGTTTGTAGGGGCTGGAGGAGGTTACAGAGATAGGGAGGGTTGTAGGGAACGGAGGAAGTTACAGAGATAGGTTGGGTCGTAGTGAGTGGAGAATGTTACAGAGATAGGGAGGGGTGTAGAGGCTGCAGGAGGTTACAGAGATAGGGAGGGGTGTATTGGCTGGAGAAGGTTACAGAGATAGGTAGGGTTGTATTTGGCTGGAGAAGGTTACAGAGAAAGGGAGGGGTGTAGGGGCTGGAGTAGGTTTTCTAGATAGGGAGGGGTTCAGCTGCTGGAGGAGGTTACAGAGATAGGGAGGTTTGTAGTGGCTGGAGGAGGATACAGAGATAGAGAGCGTTGTAGGTGCTGGAGGAGGTGTAGGTGCTGGAGGTGTTTGCAGAGATAGGGAGGGGTGTAGGGGCTGGAGGAGGTTACAGAGTTAGGGAGTTTTGCAGGCGCTAAGGAGGTTACTGAGATCGATAGGGTTGTAGGGGCTCATGAAGGTTAGAAAGATAAGGTGGGGTGTAGGGGCTGGAGGACGTAAAAGAGATGGGGAGGGTTGTCGGTGCTGGGAGAGGTTACAGCAATAGGGAGGTTTGTAGGGTTTTGAGGATGTTACAGCAATAGGGAGAGTTGTAGTGAGTGGAGGAGGTTGCAGAGATAGGGAGTGTTGTTGGGAGTTGAGGAGTTTTCAGAGATAGGCCGTGTTGTAGTGAGTGGAGGATGTTACAGAGATGCGGGTGTGAGGCGTCTGGAGGAGTTTAGAGATAGGGAGGGGTGTAGGGATTGGAGGAGGTTAGAGAGATGGGGAAGGGTGTAGGGGCTGGAGGAGGTTACAGAGATAAGGAGGGTTTTAGGGCCTGGAGGAGGTTACAGAGATAGGGAGTGTTCTAGGGGCTGGAGGAGGTTACTGAGATTGGGAGGTTTGTAGTGAGTGGAGGATGTTACAGAGATGGGGGGCTGTAGTGTCTGGAGGAGGTTACAGAGATAGGAAGGTTTGTAGTGGCTGGAGGAGGATACAGAGATAGGGAGCGTTGTAGGTGCTGGAGGAGGTTACAGAGATAGGGAGTGTTGTAGGGAGTTGAGTTTTCAGAGATAGGGCGGATTGAGGTGAGTGGAGGATGTTACAGAGATGGGAGTGTGTAGCATCTGGAGGAGGTTAGAGAGACAGGGAGGGGTGTATTGGCTGGAGAAGGTTACAGAGATAGGTAGGGTTGTATTTGGCTGGAGAAGGTTACAGAGAAAGGGAGGGGTGTAGGGGCTGGAGTAGGTTTTCTAGATAGGGAGGGGTTCAGCTGCTGGAGGAGGTTACAGAGATAGGGAGGTTTGTAGTGGCTGGAGGAGGATACAGAGATAGAGAGCGTTGTAGGTGCTGGAGGAGGTGTAGGTGCTGGAGGTGTTTGCAGAGATAGGGAGGGGTGTAGGGGCTGGAGGAGGTTACAGAGTTAGGGAGTTTTGCAGGCGCTAAGGAGGTTACTGAGATCGATAGGGTTGTAGGGGCTCATGGAGGTTAGAAAGATAAGGTGGGGTGTAGGGGCTGGAGGACTTAAAAGTGATGGGGAGGGTTGTCGGTGCTGGGAGAGGTTACAGCAATAGGGAGGTTTGTAGGGTTTTGAGGATGTTACAGCAATAGGGAGAGTTGTAGTGAGTGGAGGAGGTTACAGAGATAGGGAGTGTTGTTGGAAGTTGAGGAATTTTCAGAGATAGGCCGTGTTGTAGTGAGTGGAGGAGGTTACAGAGAAAGGGAGGGGTGTAGGTGCTGGAGGTGTTTGCAGAGATAGGGAGGGGTGTAGGGGCTGGAGGAGGTTACAGAGTTAGGGAGTTTTGCAGGCGCTAAGGAGGTTACTGAGAACGATAAGGTTGTAGGGGCTCATGGCGGTTAGAAAGATAAGGTGGGGTGTAGGACGTAAAAGAGATGGGGAGGGTTATCGGTGCTGGGAGAGGTTACAGCAATAGGGAGGTTTGTAGGGTTTTGAGGAGGTTACAGCAATAGGGAGAGTTGTAGTGAGTGGTGGTGGTTACAGAGATAGGCCGTGTTGTAGTGAGTGGAGGATGTTACAGAGATGCGGGTGTGTAGCGTCTGGAGGAGTTTAGAGAGATAGGGAGGGGTGTAGGGATTGGAGGAGGTTAAAGAGATGGGGAGGGGTGTAGGGGCTGGAGGAGCTTACAGAGATAAGGAGGGTTTTAGGGCCTGGAGGAGGTTACAGAGGTAGAGAGGTTTGTAGGGGCTGGAGGAGGTTACAGAGATAGGTTGGGTCGTAGTGAGTGGAGAAGGTTACAGAGATAGGGAGGGGTGTAGAGGCTGCATGAGGTTACAGAGATAAGGAGGCGTGTATTGGCTGACGAGGTTACAGAGATAGGTAGGGTTGTATTTGGTTGGAGAAGGTTACAGAGAAAGGGAGTGGTGTAGGGGCTGGAGTAGGTTACATAGATAGGGAGGGGTTCAGCTGCTGGAGGAGGTTACAGAGATAGGGAGGTTTGTAGTGGCTGGAGGAGGATACAGAGATAGAGAGCATTGTAGGTGCTGGAGGAGTTTACAGAGATAGGAACGCGTGTAGGTGCTGGAAGATTTTATAGAAATAGGGAGGGGTGTAGGTGCTGGAGGAGTTTGCCGAGATAGGGAGGGGTGTAGGAGCTGGAGGAGTTTACTGAGATAGGGAGTATTGCAGGCGCTGGAGGAGGTTACCGAGATCGATAGGGTTGTAGGGGCTTGTGGACGTTACAAAGATAAGGTGGGGAGTAGGGGCTGGAGGAGGATACAGAGATAGGGAGTTTTGTAGGGGCTGGAGCTGGTTTCAGAGATAGGAAGGGGTGTAGGTGCTGGAAGAGTTTGCAGAGATAGGGAGGGGTGTAGGTGCTGGAGGAGTTTACAGAGATAGGGAGGGGTGTAGGTGCTGGAAGAGGTTACAGAGATAAGGATGGTTTTAGGACCTGGAGAAGGTTAAAGAGATAGGGAGGTTTCTAGGGGCTGGAAGAGATTACTGAGATTGGGACTGTAGTAGTGAGTGGAGGAGGTTACAGAGATTGGGAGGGTTGTAGTGAGTGGAGTATGTTACAGAGATGGAGGGGTGTAGTGTCTGGAGGAGGTTAGAGAGATAGAGAGGGGTGTAGGGGATGAGGAGGTTACAGTGATAGGGAGGGTTGTACGTCCTGGAGGAGGTTACAGAGATAGGGAGGTTTGTAGGGGCTGGAGGAGTTTGCAGAGATAGGGAGGCGTGGAGGGGCTGGCGGTGGTTACAGAGATATGGAGGGGAGTATTGGCTGGAGGAGGTTACAGAGGGAGGTAAGGTTGTGTTTGACAGGAGAAGGTTACAGAGAAAGGGAGGGGTGTAGGGGCTGGAGTAGGTTACATGCATAGGGAGGGGTTCAGCTGCTGGAGGAGGTTGCAGAGATAGGGAGGGATGTAGGGTCTGGAGGAGGAAATAGAGATAGGGAGGTTTGTAGTGGCTGGGGGAGGATACAGAGATAGGGAGGTTTGTAGTGGCTGGAGGAGGATACAGAGATAGGGAGCGTTGGAGGTGCTGGAGGAGGTTACAGAGATAGGAAGGGGTGTAGGTGCTGGAAGAGTTTGCAGAGATAGGGAGGGGTGTAGGTGCTGGAGGAGTTTACAGAGATAGGGAGGGGTGTAGGTGCTGGCGGAGGTTACAGAGATAAGGATGGTTTTAGGACCTGGAGGAGGTTAAAGAGATAGGGAGGTTTCTAGGGGCTGGAGGAGATTACAGAGATAGGGAGGGGTGTATGGGCTGGAGAAGTTTACAGAGATAGGGATGGATATAAGGTGTGGAGGAGGTTACAGAGATAGAGATGGGTATAAGGTCTGGAGGGGGTTACAGAGATGGGGAGGTTTCTGGGGGCTGGAGGAAGATACAGAGATTGGGATCATTGTAGATGCTAGAGCAGGTTTCAGAGATAGGGAGGTTTTTAGAGGCTGGAAAAGGTTATAGAGATAGGAAGGGGTTAAGGTGCTGGAGGATGTTATAGAGATAAGTAGGTTTGTAGGGGCTGGACGAGATTACAGAGATAGGGAGGGGTGTATGGACTGGAGGAGGTTACATAGATAGGGAGGGGTGCAGGGGCTGGTGGAGGTTACAGAGATAGGGAGGTTTTTTGGGGCTGGAAAAGGTTACAGAGATGGGGGTGTGTAGCGTCTGGAGGAGGTTGGAGAGATAGGGAGGCGTGTAGGGATTGGAGGAGGTTAGAGAGATGGGGAGGGTTGTAGGGGCTGGAGGAGGTTACAGAGATAAAGAGGGTTTTTGGGCCTGGAGAAGGTTACAGAGATAGAGAGGTTTGTAGGGGCTGGAGGAGGTTACAGAGATAGGGAGGGTTGTAGGGAACGGAGGAAGTTACAGAGATAGGTTGGGTCGTAGTGAGTGGAGAATGTTACAGAGATAGGGAGGGGTGTAGAGGCTGCAGGAGGTTACAGAGATAGGGAGGGGTGTATTGGCTGGAGAAGGTTACAGAGATAGGTAGGGTTGTATTTGGCTGGAGAAGGTTACAGAGAAAGGGAGGGGTGTAGGGGCTGGAGTAGGTTTTCTAGATAGGGAGGGGTTCAGCTGCTGGAGGAGGTTACAGAGATAGGGAGGTTTGTAGTGGCTGGAGGAGGATACAGAGATAGAGAGCGTTGTAGGTGCTGGAGGAGGTGTAGGTGCTGGAGGTGTTTGCAGAGATAGGGAGGGGTGTAGGGGCTGGAGGAGGTTACAGAGTTAGGGAGTTTTGCAGGCGCTAAGGAGGTTACTGAGATCGATAGGGTTGTAGGGGCTCATGAAGGTTAGAAAGATAAGGTGGGGTGTAGGGGCTGGAGGACGTAAAAGAGATGGGGAGGGTTGTCGGTGCTGGGAGAGGTTACAGCAATAGGGAGGTTTGTAGGGTTTTGAGGATGTTACAGCAATAGGGAGAGTTGTAGTGAGTGGAGGAGGTTGCAGAGATAGGGAGTGTTGTTGGGAGTTGAGGAGTTTTCAGAGATAGGCCGTGTTGTAGTGAGTGGAGGATGTTACAGAGATGCGGGTGTGAGGCGTCTGGAGGAGTTTACAGAGATAGGGAGGGGTGTAGGTGCTGGAAGAGGTTACAGAGATAAGGATGGTTTTAGGACCTGGAGAAGGTTAAAGAGATAGGGAGGTTTCTAGGGGCTGGAAGAGATTACTGAGATTGGGACTGTAGTAGTGAGTGGAGGAGGTTACAGAGATTGGGAGGGTTGTAGTGAGTGGAGTATGTTACAGAGATGGAGGGGTGTAGTGTCTGGAGGAGGTTAGAGAGATAGAGAGGGGTGTAGGGGATGAGGAGGTTACAGTGATAGGGAGGGTTGTACGTCCTGGAGGAGGTTACAGAGATAGGGAGGTTTGTAGGGGCTGGAGGAGTTTGCAGAGATAGGGAGGCGTGGAGGGGCTGGCGGTGGTTACAGAGATATGGAGGGGAGTATTGGCTGGAGGAGGTTACAGAGGGAGGTAAGGTTGTGTTTGACAGGAGAAGGTTACAGAGAAAGGGAGGGGTGTAGGGGCTGGAGTAGGTTACATGCATAGGGAGGGGTTCAGCTGCTGGAGGAGGTTGCAGAGATAGGGAGGGATGTAGGGTCTGGAGGAGGAAATAGAGATAGGGAGGTTTGTAGTGGCTGGGGGAGGATACAGAGATAGGGAGGTTTGTAGTGGCTGGAGGAGGATACAGAGATAGGGAGCGTTGGAGGTGCTGGAGGAGGTTACAGAGATAGGAAGGGGTGTAGGTGCTGGAAGAGTTTGCAGAGATAGGGAGGGGTGTAGGTGCTGGAGGAGTTTACAGAGATAGGGAGGGGTGTAGGTGCTGGCGGAGGTTACAGAGATAAGGATGGTTTTAGGACCTGGAGGAGGTTAAAGAGATAGGGAGGTTTCTAGGGGCTGGAGGAGATTACAGAGATAGGGAGGGGTGTATGGGCTGGAGAAGTTTACAGAGATAGGGATGGATATAAGGTGTGGAGGAGGTTACAGAGATAGAGATGGGTATAAGGTCTGGAGGGGGTTACAGAGATGGGGAGGTTTCTGGGGGCTGGAGGAAGATACAGAGATTGGGATCATTGTAGATGCTAGAGCAGGTTTCAGAGATAGGGAGGTTTTTAGAGGCTGGAAAAGGTTATAGAGATAGGAAGGGGTTAAGGTGCTGGAGGATGTTATAGAGATAAGTAGGTTTGTAGGGGCTGGACGAGATTACAGAGATAGGGAGGGGTGTATGGACTGGAGGAGGTTACATAGATAGGGAGGGGTGCAGGGGCTGGTGGAGGTTACAGAGATAGGGAGGTTTTTTGGGGCTGGAAAAGGTTACAGAGATGGGGGTGTGTAGCGTCTGGAGGAGGTTGGAGAGATAGGGAGGCGTGTAGGGATTGGAGGAGGTTAGAGAGATGGGGAGGGTTGTAGGGGCTGGAGGAGGTTACAGAGATAAAGAGGGTTTTTGGGCCTGGAGAAGGTTACAGAGATAGAGAGGTTTGTAGGGGCTGGAGGAGGTTACAGAGATAGGGAGGGTTGTAGGGAACGGAGGAAGTTACAGAGATAGGTTGGGTCGTAGTGAGTGGAGAATGTTACAGAGATAGGGAGGGGTGTAGAGGCTGCAGGAGGTTACAGAGATAGGGAGGGGTGTATTGGCTGGAGAAGGTTACAGAGATAGGTAGGGTTGTATTTGGCTGGAGAAGGTTACAGAGAAAGGGAGGGGTGTAGGGGCTGGAGTAGGTTTTCTAGATAGGGAGGGGTTCAGCTGCTGGAGGAGGTTACAGAGATAGGGAGGTTTGTAGTGGCTGGAGGAGGATACAGAGATAGAGAGCGTTGTAGGTGCTGGAGGAGGTGTAGGTGCTGGAGGTGTTTGCAGAGATAGGGAGGGGTGTAGGGGCTGGAGGAGGTTACAGAGTTAGGGAGTTTTGCAGGCGCTAAGGAGGTTACTGAGATCGATAGGGTTGTAGGGGCTCATGAAGGTTAGAAAGATAAGGTGGGGTGTAGGGGCTGGAGGACGTAAAAGAGATGGGGAGGGTTGTCGGTGCTGGGAGAGGTTACAGCAATAGGGAGGTTTGTAGGGTTTTGAGGATGTTACAGCAATAGGGAGAGTTGTAGTGAGTGGAGGAGGTTGCAGAGATAGGGAGTGTTGTTGGGAGTTGAGGAGTTTTCAGAGATAGGCCGTGTTGTAGTGAGTGGAGGATGTTACAGAGATGCGGGTGTGAGGCGTCTGGAGGAGTTTAGAGATAGGGAGGGGTGTAGGGATTGGAGGAGGTTAGAGAGATGGGGAAGGGTGTAGGGGCTGGAGGAGGTTACAGAGATAAGGAGGGTTTTAGGGCCTGGAGGAGGTTACAGAGATAGGGAGTGTTCTAGGGGCTGGAGGAGGTTACTGAGATTGGGAGGTTTGTAGTGAGTGGAGGATGTTACAGAGATGGGGGGCTGTAGTGTCTGGAGGAGGTTACAGAGATAGGAAGGTTTGTAGTGGCTGGAGGAGGATACAGAGATAGGGAGCGTTGTAGGTGCTGGAGGAGGTTACAGAGATAGGGAGTGTTGTAGGGAGTTGAGTTTTCAGAGATAGGGCGGATTGAGGTGAGTGGAGGATGTTACAGAGATGGGAGTGTGTAGCATCTGGAGGAGGTTAGAGAGACAGGGAGGGGTGTATTGGCTGGAGAAGGTTACAGAGATAGGTAGGGTTGTATTTGGCTGGAGAAGGTTACAGAGAAAGGGAGGGGTGTAGGGGCTGGAGTAGGTTTTCTAGATAGGGAGGGGTTCAGCTGCTGGAGGAGGTTACAGAGATAGGGAGGTTTGTAGTGGCTGGAGGAGGATACAGAGATAGAGAGCGTTGTAGGTGCTGGAGGAGGTGTAGGTGCTGGAGGTGTTTGCAGAGATAGGGAGGGGTGTAGGGGCTGGAGGAGGTTACAGAGTTAGGGAGTTTTGCAGGCGCTAAGGAGGTTACTGAGATCGATAGGGTTGTAGGGGCTCATGGAGGTTAGAAAGATAAGGTGGGGTGTAGGGGCTGGAGGACTTAAAAGTGATGGGGAGGGTTGTCGGTGCTGGGAGAGGTTACAGCAATAGGGAGGTTTGTAGGGTTTTGAGGATGTTACAGCAATAGGGAGAGTTGTAGTGAGTGGAGGAGGTTACAGAGATAGGGAGTGTTGTTGGAAGTTGAGGAATTTTCAGAGATAGGCCGTGTTGTAGTGAGTGGAGGAGGTTACAGAGAAAGGGAGGGGTGTAGGTGCTGGAGGTGTTTGCAGAGATAGGGAGGGGTGTAGGGGCTGGAGGAGGTTACAGAGTTAGGGAGTTTTGCAGGCGCTAAGGAGGTTACTGAGAACGATAAGGTTGTAGGGGCTCATGGCGGTTAGAAAGATAAGGTGGGGTGTAGGACGTAAAAGAGATGGGGAGGGTTATCGGTGCTGGGAGAGGTTACAGCAATAGGGAGGTTTGTAGGGTTTTGAGGAGGTTACAGCAATAGGGAGAGTTGTAGTGAGTGGTGGTGGTTACAGAGATAGGCCGTGTTGTAGTGAGTGGAGGATGTTACAGAGATGCGGGTGTGTAGCGTCTGGAGGAGTTTAGAGAGATAGGGAGGGGTGTAGGGATTGGAGGAGGTTAAAGAGATGGGGAGGGGTGTAGGGGCTGGAGGAGCTTACAGAGATAAGGAGGGTTTTAGGGCCTGGAGGAGGTGACAGAGATAGAGAGGTTGTAGGGGGTGGAGGAGGTTACAGAGATAGGGAGGGTTGTAGGGAACGGAGGAAGTTACAGAGATAGGTTGGGTCGTAGTGAGTGTAGAATGTTACAGAGATAGGGAGGGGTGTAGAGGCTGCAGGAGGTTACAGAGATAAGGAGGGGTGTATTGGCTGGAGGAGGTTACAGAGATAGGTAGGGGTGTAGGGGCTGGAGTAGGTTTCCTAGATAGGGAGGGGTTCAGCTGCTGGAGGAGGTTACAGAGATAGGGAGGTTTGTAGTGGCTGGAGGAGGATACAGAGATAGAGAGCGTTGTAGGTGCTGGAGGAGGTGTAGGTGCTGGAGGTGTTTGCAGAGATAGGGAGGGGTGTAGGGGCTGGAGGAGTTTACAGAGTTAGGGAGTTTTGCAGGCGCTAAGGAGGTTACTGAGATCGATAGGGTTGTAGGGGCTCATGGAGGTTAGAAAGATAAGGTGGGGTGTAGGGGCTGGAGGACGTAAAAGAGATGGGGAGGGTTGTCGGTGCTGGGAGAGGTTACAGCAATAGGGAGGTTTGTAGGGTTTTGAGGATGTTAAGCAATAGGGAGAGTTGTAGTGAGTGGTGGTGGTTACAGAGATAGGCCGTGTTGTAGTGAGTGGAGGATGTTACAGAGATGCGGGTGTGTAGCGTCTGGAGGAGTTTAGAGAGATAGGGAGGGGTGTAGGGATTGGAGGAGGTTAGAGAGATGGGGAGGGGTGTAGGGGCTGGAGGAGCTTACAGAGATAAGGAGGGTTTTAGGGCCTGGAGGAGGTGACAGAGATTGGGAGGTTTGTAGGGGCTGGAGGAGGTTACAGAGATAGGTTGGGTCGTAGTGAGTGGAGAAGGTTACAGAGATAGGGAGGGGTGTAGAGGCTGCATGAGGTTACAGAGATAAGGAGGCGTGTATTGGCTGACGAGGTTACAGAGATAGGTAGGGTTGTATTTGGTTGGAGAAGGTTACAGAGAAAGGGAGTCGTGTAGGGGCTGGAGTAGGTTACATAGATAGGGAGGGGTTCAGCTGCTGGAGGAGGTTACAGAGATAGGGAGGTTTGTAGTGGCTGGAGGAGGATACAGAGATAGAGAGCATTGTAGGTGCTGGAGGAGTTTACAGAGATAGGAACGCGTGTAGGTGCTGGAAGATTTTATAGAGATAGGGAGGGGTGTAGGTGCTGGAGGAGTTTGCCGAGATAGGGAGGGGTGTAGGAGCTGGAGGAGTTTACTGAGATAGGGAGTATTGCAGGCGCTGGAGGAGGTTACCGAGATCGATAGGGTTGTAGGGGCTTGTGGACGTTACAAAGATAAGGTGGGGAGTAGGGGCTGGAGGAGGATACAGAGATAGGGAGTTTTGTAGGGGCTGGAGCTGGTTTCAGAGATAGGGAGTTTTGTAGGTGCTGGAGGAGGTTACAGAGATAGGAAGGGGTGTAGGTGCTGGAAGAGTTTACAGAGATAGGGAGGGGTGTAGGTGCTGGAAGAGGTTACAGAGATAAGGATGGTTTTAGGACCTGGAGAAGGTTAAAGAGATAGGGAGGTTTCTAGGGGCTGGAAGAGATTACTGAGATTGGGACTGTAGTAGTGAGTGGAGGAGGTTACAGAGATTGGGAGGGTTGTAGTGAGTGGAGTATGTTACAGAGATGGAGGGGTGTAGTGTCTGGAGGAGGTTAGAGAGATAGAGAGGGGTGTAGGGGATGAGGAGGTTACAGTGATAGGGAGGGTTGTACGTCCTGGAGGAGGTTACAGAGATAGGGAGGTTTGTAGGGGCTGGAGGAGTTTGCAGAGATAGGGAGGCGTGGAGGGGCTGGCGGTGGTTACAGAGATATGGAGGGGAGTATTGGCTGGAGGAGGTTACAGAGGGAGGTAAGGTTGTGTTTGACAGGAGAAGGTTACAGAGAAAGGGAGGGGTGTAGGGGCTGGAGTAGGTTACATGCATAGGGAGGGGTTCAGCTGCTGGAGGAGGTTGCAGAGATAGGGAGGGATGTAGGGTCTGGAGGAGGAAATAGAGATAGGGAGGTTTGTAGTGGCTGGGGGAGGATACAGAGATAGGGAGGTTTGTAGTGGCTGGAGGAGGATACAGAGATAGGGAGCGTTGGAGGTGCTGGAGGAGGTTACAGAGATAGGAAGGGGTGTAGGTGCTGGAAGAGTTTGCAGAGATAGGGAGGGGTGTAGGTGCTGGAGGAGTTTACAGAGATAGGGAGGGGTGTAGGTGCTGGCGGAGGTTACAGAGATAAGGATGGTTTTAGGACCTGGAGGAGGTTAAAGAGATAGGGAGGTTTCTAGGGGCTGGAGGAGATTACAGAGATAGGGAGGGGTGTATGGGCTGGAGAAGTTTACAGAGATAGGGATGGATATAAGGTGTGGAGGAGGTTACAGAGATAGAGATGGGTATAAGGTCTGGAGGGGGTTACAGAGATGGGGAGGTTTCTGGGGGCTGGAGGAAGATACAGAGATTGGGATCATTGTAGATGCTAGAGCAGGTTTCAGAGATAGGGAGGTTTTTAGAGGCTGGAAAAGGTTATAGAGATAGGAAGGGGTTAAGGTGCTGGAGGATGTTATAGAGATAAGTAGGTTTGTAGGGGCTGGACGAGATTACAGAGATAGGGAGGGGTGTATGGACTGGAGGAGGTTACATAGATAGGGAGGGGTGCAGGGGCTGGTGGAGGTTACAGAGATAGGGAGGTTTTTTGGGGCTGGAAAAGGTTACAGAGATGGGGGTGTGTAGCGTCTGGAGGAGGTTGGAGAGATAGGGAGGCGTGTAGGGATTGGAGGAGGTTAGAGAGATGGGGAGGGTTGTAGGGGCTGGAGGAGGTTACAGAGATAAAGAGGGTTTTTGGGCCTGGAGAAGGTTACAGAGATAGAGAGGTTTGTAGGGGCTGGAGGAGGTTACAGAGATAGGGAGGGTTGTAGGGAACGGAGGAAGTTACAGAGATAGGTTGGGTCGTAGTGAGTGGAGAATGTTACAGAGATAGGGAGGGGTGTAGAGGCTGCAGGAGGTTACAGAGATAGGGAGGGGTGTATTGGCTGGAGAAGGTTACAGAGATAGGTAGGGTTGTATTTGGCTGGAGAAGGTTACAGAGAAAGGGAGGGGTGTAGGGGCTGGAGTAGGTTTTCTAGATAGGGAGGGGTTCAGCTGCTGGAGGAGGTTACAGAGATAGGGAGGTTTGTAGTGGCTGGAGGAGGATACAGAGATAGAGAGCGTTGTAGGTGCTGGAGGAGGTGTAGGTGCTGGAGGTGTTTGCAGAGATAGGGAGGGGTGTAGGGGCTGGAGGAGGTTACAGAGTTAGGGAGTTTTGCAGGCGCTAAGGAGGTTACTGAGATCGATAGGGTTGTAGGGGCTCATGGAGGTTAGAAAGATAAGGTGGGGTGTAGGGGCTGGAGGACGTAAAAGAGATGGGGAGGGTTGTCGGTGCTGGGAGAGGTTACAGCAATAGGGAGGTTTGTAGGGTTTTGAGGATGTTACAGCAATAGGGAGAGTTGTAGTGAGTGGAGGAGGTTACAGAGATAGGGAGTGTTGTTGGAAGTTGAGGAATTTTCAGAGATAGGCCGTGTTGTAGTGAGTGGAGGAGGTTACAGAGAAAGGGAGGGGTGTAGGTGCTGGAGGTGTTTGCAGAGATAGGGAGGGGTGTAGGGGCTGGAGGAGGTTACAGAGTTAGGGAGTTTTGCAGGCGCTAAGGAGGTTACTGAGAACGATAAGGTTGTAGGGGCTCATGGCGGTTAGAAAGATAAGGTGGGGTGTAGGACGTAAAAGAGATGGGGAGGGTTGTCGGTGCTGGGAGAGGTTACAGCAATAGGGAGGTTTGTAGGGTTTTGAGGAGGTTACAGCAATAGGGAGAGTTGTAGTGAGTGGTGGTGGTTACAGAGATAGGCCGTGTTGTAGTGAGTGGAGGATGTTACAGAGATGCGGGTGTGTAGCGTCTGGAAGAGTTTAGAGAGATAGGGAGGGGTGTAGGGATTGGAGGAGGTTAAAGAGATGGGGAGGGGTGTAGGGGCTGGAGGAGCTTACAGAGATAAGGAGGGTTTTAGGGCCTGGAGGAGGTGACAGAGATAGGGAGGGTTCTAGGGGCTGGAGGAGGTTACTGAGATTGGGAGGTTTGTAGTGAGAGAAGGATGTTACAGAGATGGGGGGCTGTAGTGTCTGGAGGAGGTTACAGAGATAGGAAGGTTTGTCGTGGCTGGAGGAGGATACAGAGATAGGGAGCATTGTCGGTGCTGGAGGAGGTTACAGAGATAGGGAGTGTTGTAGGGAGTTGAGTTTTCAGAGATAGGGCGGATTGAGGTGAGTGGAGGATGTTACAGAGATGGGGGTGTGTAGCATCTGGAGGAGGTTAGAGAGATGGGGAGGGTTGTAGAGGCTGGAGGAGGTTACAGAGATAAGGAGGGTTTTAGGGCCTGGAGGAGGTTACAGAGGTAGAGAGGTTTGTAGGGGCTGGAGGAGGTTACAGAGATAGGTTAGGGTCGTAGTGAGTGGAGAAGGTTACAGAGATAGGGAGGGGTGTAGAGGCTGCATAAGGTTACAGAGATAAGGAGGCGTGTATTGGCTGACGAGGTTACAGAGATAGGTAGGGTTGTATTTGGTTGGAGAAGGTTACAGAGAAAGGGAGTGGTGTAGGGGCTGGAGTAGGTTACATAGATAGGGAGGGGTTCAGCTGCTGGAGGAGGTTACAGAGATAGGGAGGTTTGTAGTGGCTGGAGGAGGATACAGAGATAGAGAGCGTTGTAGGTGCTGGAGGAGTTTACAGAGATAGGAACGCGTGTAGGTGCTGGAAGATTTTATAGAGATAGGGAGGGGTGTAGGTGCTGGAGGAGTTTGCCGAGATAGGGAGGGGTGTAGGAGCTGGAGGAGTTTACTGAGATAGGGAGTTTTGCAGGCGCTGGAGGAGGTTACCGAGATCGATAGGGTTGTAGGGGCTTGTGGACGTTACAAAGATAAGGTGGGGAGTAGGGGCTGGAGGAGGATACAGAGATAGGGAGTTTTGTAGGGGCTGGAGCTGGTTTCAGAGATAGGGAGTTTTGTAGGTGCTGGAGGAGGTTACAGAGATAGGAAGGGGTGTAGGTGCTGGAAGAGTTTGCAGAGATAGGGAGGGGTGTAGGTGCTGGAGGAGTTTACAGAGATAGGGAGGGGTGTAGGTGCTGGAAGAGGTTACAGAGATAAGGATGGTTTTAGGACCTGGAGAAGGTTAAAGAGATAGGGAGGTTTCTAGGGGCTGGAGGAGATTACTGAGATTGGGACTGTAGTAGTGAGTGGAGGAGGTTACAGAGATTGGGAGGGTTGTAGTGAGTGGAGGATGTTACAGAGATGGAGGGGTGTAGTGTCTGGAGGAGGTTAGAGAGATAGAGAGGGGTGTAGGGGTTGGAGGAGGTTACAGTGATAGGGAGGGTTGTACGTCCTGGAGGAGGTTACAGAGATAGGGATGGCTTTAGGGGCTGGAGGAGGTTACAGAGATAGGGAGGGTTGTAGGGGATGGAGGAAGTTACAGAGAGAGCTAGGATTATAGTGAGTGGAGAAGGTTGCAGAGATAGGGAGGGGTGTAGAGGTTGGAGGAGGTTACCGATATAGGAAGTGTTGTAGGGAGTTGACGAGTTTTCAGAGATTGGGTGGTTGTAGTGAGTGGAGGATGTTACAGAGATGGGGGTGTGTAGCGTCTGGAGGAGGTTAGAGAGATTGGGAGGGCTGTAGGGTCTGGAGGAGGAAATAGAGATAGGGAGGTTTGTAGTGGCTGGAGGAGGATACAGAGATAGGGAGGTTTGTAGTGGCTAGAGGAGGTTAGAGAGATGGGGAGGGTTGTAGGGGCTGGAGGAGGTTACAGAGATAAAGAGGGTTTTTGGGCCTGGAGGAGATTACAGAGATAGAGAGGTTTGTAGGGGGTGGAGGAGGTTACAGAGATAGGGAGGGTTGTAGGGAACGGAGGAAGTTACAGAGATAGGTTGGGTCGTAGTGAGTGTAGAATGTTACAGATATAGGGAGGGGTGTAGAGGCTGCAGGAGGTTACAGAGATAAGGAGGGGTGTATTGGCTGGAGGAGGTTACAGAGATAGGTAGGGGTGTAGGGGCTGGAGTAGGTTTCCTAGATAGGGAGGGGTTCAGCTGCTGGAGGAGGTTACAGAGATAGGGAGGTTTGTAGTGGCTGGAGGAGGATACAGAGATAGAGAGCGTTGTAGGTGCTGGAGGAGGTGTAGGTGCTGGAGGTGTTTGCAGAGATAGGGAGGGGTGTAGGGGCTGGAGGAGGTTACAGAGTTAGGGAGTTTTGCAGGCGCTAAGGAGGTTACTGAGATCGATAGGGTTGTAGGGGCTCATGGAGGTTAGAAAGATAAGGTGGGGTGTAGGGGCTGGAGGACGTAAAAGAGATGGGGAGGGATGTCGGTGCTGGGAGAGGTTACAGCAATAGGGAGGTTTGTAGGGTTTTGAGGAGGTTACAGCAATAGGGAGAGTTGTAGTGAGTGGTGGTGGTTACAGAGATAGGCCGTGTTGTAGTGAGTGGAGGATGTTACAGAGATGCGGGTGTGTAGCGTCTGGAGGAGTTTAGAGAGATAGGGAGGGGTGTAGGGATTGGAGGAGGTTAGAGAGATGGGGAGGGGTGTAGGGGCTGGAGGAGCTTACAGAGATAAGGAGGGTTTTAGGGCCTGGAGGAGGTGACAGAGATAGGGAGGGTTCTAGGGGCTGGAGGAGGTTACTGAGATTGGGAGGTTTGTAGTGAGAGAAGGATGTTACAGAGATGGGGGGCTGTAGTGTCTGGAGGAGGTTACAGAGATAGGAAGGTTTGTCGTGGCTGGAGGAGGATACAGAGATAGGGAGCATTGTCGGTGCTGGAGGAGGTTACAGAGATAGGGAGTGTTGTAGGGAGTTGAGTTTTCAGAGATAGGGCGGATTGAGGTGAGTGGAGGATGTTACAGAGATGGGGGTGTGTAGCATCTGGAGGAGGTTAGAGAGATAGGGAGCGGTGTAAGGATTGGAGGAGGTTAGAGAGATGGGGAGGGTTGTAGAGGCTGGAGGAGGTTACAGAGATAAAGAGGGTTTTTGGGCCTGGAGGAGATTACAGAGATAGAGAGGTTTGTAGGGGGTGGAGGAGGTTACAGAGATAGGGAGGGTTGTAGGGAACGGAGGAAGTTACAGAGATAGGTTGGGTCGTAGTGAGTGTAGAATGTTACAGAGATAGGGAGGGGTGTAGAGGCTGCAGGAGGTTACAGAGATAAGGAGGGGTGTATTGGCTGGAGGAGGTTACAGAGATAGGTAGGGGTGTAGGGGCTGGAGTAGGTTTCCTAGATAGGGCGGGGTTCAGCTGCTGGAGGAGGTTACAGAGATAGGGAGGTTTGTAGTGGCTGGAGGAGGATACAGAGATAGAGAGCGTTGTAGGTGCTGGAGGAGGTGTAGGTGCTGGAGGTGTTTGCAGAGATAGGGAGGGGTGTAGGGGCTGGAGGAGGTTACAGAGTTAGGGAGTTTTGCAGGCGCTAAGGAGGTTACTGAGATCGATAGGGTTGTAGGGGCTCATGGAGGTTAGAAAGATAAGGTGGGGTGTAGGGGCTGGAGGACGTAAAAGAGATGGGGAGGGTTGTCGGTGCTGGGAGAGGTTACAGCAATAGTGAGGTTTGTAGGGTTTTGAGGAGGTTACAGCAATAGGGAGAGTTGTAGTGAGTGGTGGTGGTTACAGAGATAGGCCGTGTTGTAGTGAGTGGAGGATGTTACAGAGATGCGGGTGTGTAGCGTCTGGAGAAGTCTAGAGAGATAGGGAGGGGTGTAGGGATTGGAGGAGGTTAGAGAGATGGGGAGGGGTGTAGGGGCTGGAGGAGCTTACAGAGATAAGGAGGGTTTTAGGGCCTGGAGGAGGTGACAGAGATAGGGAGGGTTCTAGGGGCTGGAGGAGGTTACTGAGATTGGGAGGTTTGTAGTGAGAGAAGGATGTTACAGAGATGGGGGGCTGTAGTGTCTGGAGGAGGTGACAGAGATAGGAAGGTTTGTCGTGGCTGGAGGAGGATACAGAGATAGGGAGCATTGTCGGTGCTGGAGGAGGTTACAGAGATAGGGAGTGTTGTAGGGAGTTGAGTTTTCAGAGATAGGGCGGATTGAGGTGAGTGGAAGATGTTACAGAGATGGGGGTGTGTAGCATCTGGAGGAGGTTAGAGAGATAGGGAGCGGTGTAAGGATTGGAGGAGGTTAGAGAGATGGGGAGGGTTGTAGAGGCTGGAGGAGGTTACAGAGATAAGGAGGGTTTTAGGGCCTGGAGGAGGTTACAGAGGTAGAGAGGTTTGTAGGGGCTGGAGGAGGTTACAGAGATAGGTTGGGTCGTAGTGAGTGGAGAAGGTTACAGAGATAGGGAGGGGTGTAGAGGCTGCCTGAGGTTACAGAGATAAGGAGGCGTGTATTGGCTGACGAGGTTACAGAGATAGGTAGGGTTGTATTTGGTTGGAGAAGGTTACAGAGAAAGGGAGTGGTGTAGGGGCTGGAGTAGGTTACATAGATAGGGAGGGGTTCAGCTGCTGGAGGAGATTACAGAGATAGGGAGGTTTGTAGTGGCTGGAGGAGGATACAGAGATAGAGAGCGTTGTAGGTGCTGGAGGAGTTTACAGAGATAGGAACGCGTGTAGGTGCTGGAAGATTTTATAGAGATAGGGAGGGTTGTAGGTGCTGGAGGAGTTTGCCGAGATAGGGAGGGGTGTAGGAGCTGGAGGAGTTTACTGAGATAGGGAGTATTGCAGGCGCTGGAGGAGGTTACCGAGATCGATAGGGTTGTAGGGGCTTGTGGACGTTACAAAGATAAGGTGGGGAGTAGGGGCTGGAGGAGGATACAGAGATAGGGAGTTTTGTAGGGGCTGGAGCTGGTTTCAGAGATAGGGAGTTTTGTAGGTGCTGGAGGAGGTTACAGAGATAGGAAGGTGTGTAGGTGCTGGAAGAGTTTGCAGAGATAGGGAGGGGTGTAGGTGCTGGAGGAGTTTACAGAGATAGGGAGGGGTGTAGGTGCTGGAAGAGGTTACAGAGATAAGGATGGTTTTAGGACCTGGAGAAGGTTAAAGAGATAGGGAGGTTTCTAGGGGCTGGAAGAGATTACTGAGATTGGGACTGTAGTAGTGAGTGGAGGAGGTTACAGAGATTGGGAGGGTTGTAGTGAGTGGAGTATGTTACAGAGATGGAGGGGTGTAGTGTCTGGAGGAGGTTAGAGAGATAGAGAGGGGTGCAGGGGTTGGAGGAGGTTACAGTGATAGGGAGGGTTGTACGTCCTGGAGGAGGTTACAGAGATAGGGAGGTTTGTAGGGGCTGGAGGAGGTGTAGGTGCTGGAGGTGTTTGCAGAGATAGGGAGGGGTGTAGGGGCTGGAGGAGGTTACAGAGTTAGGGAGTTTTGCAGGCGCTAAGGAGGTTACTGAGATCGATAGGGTTGTAGGGGCTCATGGAGGTTAGAAAGATAAGGTGGGGTGTAGGGGCTGGAGGACGTAAAAGAGATGGGGAGTGTTGTCGGTGCTGGGAGAGGTTACAGCAATAGGGAGGTTTGTAGGGTTTTGAGGAGGTTACAGCAATAGGGAGAGTTGTAGTGAGTGGTGGTGGTTACAGAGATAGGCCGTGTTGTAGTGAGTGGAGGATGTTACAGAGATGCGGGTGTGTAGCGTCTGGAGAAGTCTAGAGAGATAGGGAGGGGTGTAGGGATTGGAGGAGGTTAGAGAGATGGGGAGGGGTGTAGGGGCTGGAGGAGCTTACAGAGATAAGGAGGGTTTTAGGGCCTGGAGGAGGTGACAGAGATAGGGAGGGTTCTAGGGGCTGGAGGAGGTTACTGAGATTGGGAGTTTTGTAGGGTCTGGAGCTGGTTTCAGAGATAGGGAGTTTTGTAGGTGCTGGAGGAGGTTACAGAGATAGGAAGGGGTGTAGGTGCTGGAAGAGTTTGCAGAGATAGGGAGGGGTGTAGGTGCTGGAGGAGTTTACAGAGATAGGGAGGGGTGTAGGTGCTGGAAGAGGTTACAGAGATAAGGATGGTTTTAGGACCTGGAGAAGGTTAAAGAGATAGGGAGGTTTCTAGGGGCTGGAAGAGATTACTGAGATTGGGACTGTAGTAGTGAGTGGAGGGGGTTACAGAGATTGGGAGGGTTGTAGTGAGTGGAGTATGTTACAGAGATGGAGGGGTGTAGTGTCTGGAGGAGGTTAGAGAGATAGAGAGGGGTGTAGGGGATGAGGAGGTTACAGTGATAGGGAGGGTTGTACGTCCTGGAGGAGGTTACAGAGATAGGGAGGTTTGTAGGGGCTGGAGGAGTTTGCAGAGATAGGGAGGCGTGGAGGGGCTGGCGGTGGTTACAGAGATATGGAGGGGAGTATTGGCTGGAGGAGGTTACAGAGGGAGGTAAGGTTGTGTTTGACAGGAGAAGGTTACAGAGAAAGGGAGGGGTGTAGGGGCTGGAGTAGGTTACATGCATAGGGAGGGGTTCAGCTGCTGGAGGAGGTTGCAGAGATAGGGAGGGATGTAGGGTCTGGAGGAGGAAATAGAGATAGGGAGGTTTGTAGTGGCTGGGGGAGGATACAGAGATAGGGAGGTTTGTAGTGGCTGGAGGAGGATACAGAGATAGGGAGCGTTGGAGGTGCTGGAGGAGGTTACAGAGATAGGAAGGGGTGTAGGTGCTGGAAGAGTTTGCAGAGATAGGGAGGGGTGTAGGTGCTGGAGGAGTTTACAGAGATAGGGAGGGGTGTAGGTGCTGGCGGAGGTTACAGAGATAAGGATGGTTTTAGGGGCTGGAGGAGGTTACAGAGATAGGGAGGGTTGTAGGGGATGGAGGAAGTTACAGAGAGAGCTAGGATTATAGTGAGTGGAGAAGGTTGCAGAGATAGGGAGGGGTGTAGAGGTTGGAGGAGGTTACCGATATAGGAAGTGTTGTAGGGAGTTGACGAGTTTTCAGAGATTGGGTGGTTGTAGTGATTGGAGGATGTTACAGAGATGGGGGTGTGTAGCGTCTGGAGGAGGTTAGAGAGATTGGGAGGGCTGTAGGGTCTGGAGGAGGAAATAGAGATAGGGAGGTTTGTAGTGGCTGGAGGAGGATACAGAGATAGGGAGGTTTGTAGTGGCTAGAGGAGGTTAGAGAGATGGGGAGGGTTGTAGGGGCTGGAGGAGGTTACAGAGATAAAGAGGGTTTTTGGGCCTGGAGGAGATTACAGAGATAGAGAGGTTTGTAGGGGGTGGAGGAGGTTACAGAGATAGGGAGGGTTGTAGGGAACGGAGGAAGTTACAGAGATAGGTTGGGTCGTAGTGAGTGTAGAATGTTACAGAGATAGGGAGGGGTGTAGAGGCTGCAGGAGGTTACAGAGATAAGGAGGGGTGTATTGGCTGGAGGAGGTTACAGAGATAGGTAGGGGTGTAGGGGCTGGAGTAGGTTTCCTAGATAGGGAGGGGTTCAGCTGCTGGAGGAGGTTACAGAGATAGGGAGGTTTGTAGTGGCTGGAGGAGGATACAGAGATAGAGAGCGTTGTAGGTGCTGGAGGAGGTGTAGGTGCTGGAGGTGTTTGCAGAGATAGGGAGGGGTGTAGGGGCTGGAGGAGGTTACAGAGTTAGGGAGTTTTGCAGGCGCTAAGGAGGTTACTGAGATCGATAGGGTTGTAGGGGCTCATGGAGGTTAGAAAGATAAGGTGGGGTGTAGGGGCTGGAGGACATAAAAGAGATGGGGAGGGTTGTCGGTGCTGGGAGAGGTTACAGCAATAGGGAGGTTTGTAGGGTTTTGAGGAGGTTACAGCAATAGGGAGAGTTGTAGTGAGTGGTGGTGGTTACAGAGATAGGCCGTGTTGTAGTGAGTGGAGGATGTTACAGAGATGCGGGTGTGTAGCGTCTGGAGGAGTTTAGAGAGATAGGGAGGGGTGTAGGGATTGGAGGAGGTTAGAGAGATGGGGAGGGGTGTAGGGGCTGGAGGAGCTTACAGAGATAAGGAGGGTTTTAGGGCCTGGAGGAGGTGACAGAGATAGGGAGGGTTCTAGGGGCTGGAGGAGGTTACTGAGATTGGGAGGTTTGTAGTGAGAGAAGGATGTTACAGAGATGGGGGGCTGTAGTGTCTGGAGGAGGTTACAGAGATAGGAAGGTTTGTCGTGGCTGGAGGAGGATACAGAGATAGGGAGCATTGTCGGTGCTGGAGGAGGTTACAGAGATAGGGAGTGTTGTAGGGAGTTGAGTTTTCAGAGATAGGGCGGATTGGGGTGAGTGGAGGATGTTACAGAGATGGGGGTGTGTAGCATCTGGAGGAGGTTAGAGAGATAGGGAGCGGTGTAAGGATTGGAGGAGGTTAGAGAGATGGGGAGGGTTGTAGAGGCTGGAGGAGGTTACAGAGATAAAGAGGGTTTTTGGGCCTGGAGGAGATTACAGAGATAGAGAGGTTTGTAGGGGGTGGAGGAGGTTACAGAGATAGGGAGGGTTGTAGGGAACGGAGGAAGTTACAGAGATAGGTTGGGTCGTAGTGAGTGTAGAATGTTACAGAGATAGGGAGGGGTGTAGAGGCTGCAGGAGGTTACAGAGATAAGGAGGGGTGTATTGGCTGGAGGAGGTTACAGAGTTAGGTAGGGGTGTAGGGGCTGGAGTAGGTTTCCTAGATAGGGAGGGGTTCAGCTGCTGGAGGAGGTTACAGAGATAGGGAGGTTTGTAGTGGCTGGAGGAGGATACAGAGATAGAGAGCGTTGTAGGTGCTGGAGGAGGTGTAGGTGCTGGAGGTGTTTGCAGAGATAGGGAGGGGTGTAGGGGCTGGAGGAGGTTACAGAGTTAGGGAGTTTTGCAGGCGCTAAGGAGGTTACTGAGATCGATAGGGTTGTAGGGGCTCATGGAGGTTAGAAAGATAAGGTGGGGTGTAGGGGCTGGAGGACGTAAAAGAGATGGGGAGTGTTGTCGGTGCTGGGAGAGGTTACAGCAATAGGGAGGTTTGTAGGGTTTTGAGGAGGTTACAGCAATAGGGAGAGTTGTAGTGAGTGGTGGTGGTTACAGAGATAGGCCGTGTTGTAGTGAGTGGAGGATGTTACAGAGATGCGGGTGTGTAGCGTCTGGAGAAGTCTAGAGAGATAGGGAGGGGTGTAGGGATTGGAGGAGGTTAGAGAGATGGGGAGGGGTGTAGGGGCTGGAGGAGCTTACAGAGATAAGGAGGGTTTTAGGGCCTGGAGGAGGTGACAGAGATAGGGAGGGTTCTAGGGGCTGGAGGAGGTTACTGAGATTGGGAGTTTTGTAGGGTCTGGAGCTGGTTTCAGAGATAGGGAGTTTTGTAGGTGCTGGAGGAGGTTACAGAGATAGGAAGGGGTGTAGGTGCTGGAAGAGTTTGCAGAGATAGGGAGGGGTGTAGGTGCTGGAGGAGTTTACAGAGATAGGGAGGGGTGTAGGTGCTGGAAGAGGTTACAGAGATAAGGATGGTTTTAGGACCTGGAGAAGGTTAAAGAGATAGGGAGGTTTCTAGGGGCTGGAAGAGATTACTGAGATTGGGACTGTAGTAGTGAGTGGAGGGGGTTACAGAGATTGGGAGGGTTGTAGTGAGTGGAGTATGTTACAGAGATGGAGGGGTGTAGTGTCTGGAGGAGGTTAGAGAGATAGAGAGGGGTGTAGGGGATGAGGAGGTTACAGTGATAGGGAGGGTTGTACGTCCTGGAGGAGGTTACAGAGATAGGGAGGTTTGTAGGGGCTGGAGGAGTTTGCAGAGATAGGGAGGCGTGGAGGGGCTGGCGGTGGTTACAGAGATATGGAGGGGAGTATTGGCTGGAGGAGGTTACAGAGGGAGGTAAGGTTGTGTTTGACAGGAGAAGGTTACAGAGAAAGGGAGGGGTGTAGGGGCTGGAGTAGGTTACATGCATAGGGAGGGGTTCAGCTGCTGGAGGAGGTTGCAGAGATAGGGAGGGATGTAGGGTCTGGAGGAGGAAATAGAGATAGGGAGGTTTGTAGTGGCTGGGGGAGGATACAGAGATAGGGAGGTTTGTAGTGGCTGGAGGAGGATACAGAGATAGGGAGCGTTGGAGGTGCTGGAGGAGGTTACAGAGATAGGAAGGGGTGTAGGTGCTGGAAGAGTTTGCAGAGATAGGGAGGGGTGTAGGTGCTGGAGGAGTTTACAGAGATAGGGAGGGGTGTAGGTGCTGGCGGAGGTTACAGAGATAAGGATGGTTTTAGGGGCTGGAGGAGGTTACAGAGATAGGGAGGGTTGTAGGGGATGGAGGAAGTTACAGAGAGAGCTAGGATTATAGTGAGTGGAGAAGGTTGCAGAGATAGGGAGGGGTGTAGAGGTTGGAGGAGGTTACCGATATAGGAAGTGTTGTAGGGAGTTGACGAGTTTTCAGAGATTGGGTGGTTGTAGTGATTGGAGGATGTTACAGAGATGGGGGTGTGTAGCGTCTGGAGGAGGTTAGAGAGATTGGGAGGGCTGTAGGGTCTGGAGGAGGAAATAGAGATAGGGAGGTTTGTAGTGGCTGGAGGAGGATACAGAGATAGGGAGGTTTGTAGTGGCTAGAGGAGGTTAGAGAGATGGGGAGGGTTGTAGGGGCTGGAGGAGGTTACAGAGATAAAGAGGGTTTTTGGGCCTGGAGGAGATTACAGAGATAGAGAGGTTTGTAGGGGGTGGAGGAGGTTACAGAGATAGGGAGGGTTGTAGGGAACGGAGGAAGTTACAGAGATAGGTTGGGTCGTAGTGAGTGTAGAATGTTACAGAGATAGGGAGGGGTGTAGAGGCTGCAGGAGGTTACAGAGATAAGGAGGGGTGTATTGGCTGGAGGAGGTTACAGAGATAGGTAGGGGTGTAGGGGCTGGAGTAGGTTTCCTAGATAGGGAGGGGTTCAGCTGCTGGAGGAGGTTACAGAGATAGGGAGGTTTGTAGTGGCTGGAGGAGGATACAGAGATAGAGAGCGTTGTAGGTGCTGGAGGAGGTGTAGGTGCTGGAGGTGTTTGCAGAGATAGGGAGGGGTGTAGGGGCTGGAGGAGGTTACAGAGTTAGGGAGTTTTGCAGGCGCTAAGGAGGTTACTGAGATCGATAGGGTTGTAGGGGCTCATGGAGGTTAGAAAGATAAGGTGGGGTGTAGGGGCTGGAGGACGTAAAAGAGATGGGGAGGGTTGTCGGTGCTGGGAGAGGTTACAGCAATAGGGAGGTTTGTAGGGTTTTGAGGAGGTTACAGCAATAGGGAGAGTTGTAGTGAGTGGTGGTGGTTACAGAGATAGGCCGTGTTGTAGTGAGTGGAGGATGTTACAGAGATGCGGGTGTGTAGCGTCTGGAGGAGTTTAGAGAGATAGGGAGGGGTGTAGGGATTGGAGGAGGTTAGAGAGATGGGGAGGGGTGTAGGGGCTGGAGGAGCTTACAGAGATAAGGAGGGTTTTAGGGCCTGGAGGAGGTGACAGAGATAGGGAGGGTTCTAGGGGCTGGAGGAGGTTACTGAGATTGGGAGGTTTGTAGTGAGAGAAGGATGTTACAGAGATGGGGGGCTGTAGTGTCTGGAGGAGGTTACAGAGATAGGAAGGTTTGTCGTGGCTGGAGGAGGATACAGAGATAGGGAGCATTGTCGGTGCTGGAGGAGGTTACAGAGATAGGGAGTGTTGTAGGGAGTTGAGTTTTCAGAGATAGGGCGGATTGGGGTGAGTGGAGGATGTTACAGAGATGGGGGTGTGTAGCATCTGGAGGAGGTTAGAGAGATAGGGAGCGGTGTAAGGATTGGAGGAGGTTAGAGAGATGGGGAGGGTTGTAGAGGCTGGAGGAGGTTACAGAGATAAAGAGGGTTTTTGGGCCTGGAGGAGATTACAGAGATAGAGAGGTTTGTAGGGGGTGGAGGAGGTTACAGAGATAGGGAGGGTTGTAGGGAACGGAGGAAGTTACAGAGATAGGTTGGGTCGTAGTGAGTGTAGAATGTTACAGAGATAGGGAGGGGTGTAGAGGCTGCAGGAGGTTACAGAGATAAGGAGGGGTGTATTGGCTGGAGGAGGTTACAGAGTTAGGTAGGGGTGTAGGGGCTGGAGTAGGTTTCCTAGATAGGGAGGGGTTCAGCTGCTGGAGGAGGTTACAGAGATAGGGAGGTTTGTAGTGGATGGAGGAGGATACAGAGATAGAGAGCGTTGTAGGTGCTGGAGGAGGTGTAGGTGCTGGAGGTGTTTGCAGAGATAGGGAGGGGTGTAGGGGCTGGAGGAGGTTACAGAGTTAGGGAGTTTTGCAGGCGCTAAGGAGGTTACTGAGATCGATAGGGTTGTAGGGGCTCATGGAGGTTAGAAAGATAAGGTGGGGTGTAGGGGCTGGAGGACGTAAAAGAGATGGGGAGTGTTGTCGGTGCTGGGAGAGGTTACAGCAATAGGGAGGTTTGTAGGGTTTTGAGGAGGTTACAGCAATAGGGAGAGTTGTAGTGAGTGGTGGTGGTTACAGAGATAGGCCGTGTTGTAGTGAGTGGAGGATGTTACAGAGATGCGGGTGTGTAGCGTCTGGAGAAGTCTAGAGAGATAGGGAGGGGTGTAGGGATTGGAGGAGGTTAGAGAGATGGGGAGGGGTGTAGGGGCTGGAGGAGCTTACAGAGATAAGGAGGGTTTTAGGGCCTGGAGGAGGTGACAGAGATAGGGAGGGTTCTAGGGGCTGGAGGAGGTTACTGAGATTGGGAGGTTTGTAGTGAGAGAAGGATGTTACAGAGATGGGGGGCTGTAGTGTCTGGAGGAGGTGACAGAGATAGGAAGGTTTGTCGTGGCTGGAGGAGGATACAGAGATAGGGAGCATTGTCGGTGCTGGAGGAGGTTACAGAGATAGGGAGTGTTGTAGGGAGTTGAGTTTTCAGAGATAGGGCGGATTGAGGTGAGTGGAGGATGTTACAGAGATGGGGGTGTGTAGCATCTGGAGGAGGTTAGAGAGATAGGGAGCGGTGTAAGGATTGGAGGAGGTTAGAGAGATGGGGAGGGTTGTAGAGGCTGGAGGAGGTTACAGAGATAAGGAGGGTTTTAGGGCCTGGAGGAGGTTACAGAGGTAGAGAGGTTTGTAGGGGGTGGAGGAGGTTACAGAGATAGGTTGGGTCGTAGTGAGTGGAGAAGGTTACAGAGATAGGGAGGGGTGTAGAGGCTGCATGAGGTTACAGAGATAAGGAGGCGTGTATTGGCTGACGAGGTTACAGAGATAGGTAGGGTTGTATTTGGTTGGAGAAGGTTACAGAGAAAGGGAGTGGTGTAGGGGCTGGAGTAGGTTACATAGATAGGGAGGGGTTCAGCTGCTGGAGGAGGTTACAGAGATAGGGAGGTTTGTAGTGGCTGGAGGAGGATACAGAGATAGAGAGCGTTGTAGGTGCTGGAGGAGTTTACAGAGATAGGAACGCGTGTAGGTGCTGGAAGATTTTATAGAGATAGGGAGGGTTGTAGGTGCTGGAGGAGTTTGCCGAGATAGGGAGGGGTGTAGGAGCTGGAGGAGTTTACTGAGATAGGGAGTATTGCAGGCGCTGGAGGAGGTTACCGAGATCGATAGGGTTGTAGGGGCTTGTGGACGTTACAAAGATAAGGTGGGGAGTAGGGGCTGGAGGAGGATACACAGATAGGGAGTTTTGTAGGGGCTGGAGCTGGTTTCAGAGATAGGGAGTTTTGTAGGTGCTGGAGGAGGTTACAGAGATAGGAAGGGGTGTAGGTGCTGGAAGAGTTTGCAGAGATAGGGAGGGGTGTAGGTGCTGGAGGAGTTTACAGAGATAGGGAGGGGTGTAGGTGCTGGAAGAGGTTACAGAGATAAGGATGGTTTTAGGACCTGGAGAAGGTTAAAGAGATAGGGAGGTTTCTAGGGGCTGGAAGAGATTACTGAGATTGGGACTGTAGTAGTGAGTGGAGGAGGTTACAGAGATTGGGAGGGTTGTAGTGAGTGGAGTATGTTACAGAGATGGAGGGGTGTAGTGTCTGGAGGAGGTTAGAGAGATAGAGAGGGGTGTAGGGGATGAGGAGGTTACAGTGATAGGGAGGGTTGTACGTCCTGGAGGAGGTTACAGAGATAGGGAGGTTTGTAGGGGCTGGAGGAGTTTGCAGAGATAGGGAGGCGTGGAGGGGCTGGCGGTGGTTACAGAGATATGGAGGGGAGTATTGGCTGGAGGAGGTTACAGAGGGAGGTAAGGTTGTGTTTGACAGGAGAAGGTTACAGAGAAAGGGAGGGGTGTAGGGGCTGGAGTAGGTTACATGCATAGGGAGGGGTTCAGCTGCTGGAGGATGTTGCAGAGATAGGGAGGGATGTAGGGTCTGGAGGAGGAAATAGAGATAGGGAGGTTTGTAGTGGCTCGGGGAGGATACAGAGATAGGGAGGTTTGTAGTGGCTGGAGGAGGATACAGAGATAGGGAGCGTTGGAGGTGCTGGAGGAGGTTACAGAGATAGGAAGGGGTGTAGGTGCTGGAAGAGTTTGCAGAGATAGGGAGGGGTGTAGGTGCTGGAGGAGTTTACAGAGATAGGGAGGGGTGTAGGTGCTGGCGGAGGTTACAGAGATAAGGATGGTTTTAGGACCTGGAGGAGGTTAAAGAGATAGGGAGGTTTCTAGGGGCTGGAGGAGATTACAGAGATAGGGAGGGGTGTATGGGCTGGAGAAGTTTACAGAGATAGGGATGGATATAAGGTGTGGAGGAGGTTACAGAGATAGAGATGGGTATAAGGTCTGGAGGGGGTTACAGAGATGGGGAGGTTTCTGGGGGCTGGAGGAAGATACAGAGATTGGGATCATTGTAGATGCTAGAGCAGGTTTCAGAGATAGGGAGGTTTTTAGAGGCTGGAAAAGGTTATAGAGATAGGAAGGGGTTAAGGTGCTGGAGGATGTTATAGAGATAAGTAGGTTTGTAGGGGCTGGACGAGATTACAGAGATAGGGAGGGGTGTATGGACTGGAGGAGGTTACATAGATAGGGAGGGGTGCAGGGGCTGGTGGAGGTTACAGAGATAGGGAGGTTTTTTGGGGCTGGAAAAGGTTACAGAGATGGGGGTGTGTAGTGTCTGGAGGAGGTTGGAGAGATAGGGAGGCGTGTAGGGATTGGAGGAGGTTAGAGAGATGGGGAGGGTTGTAGGGGCTGGAGGAGGTTACAGAGATAAAGAGGGTTTTTGGGCCTGGAGAAGGTTACAGAGATAGAGAGGTTTGTAGGGGCTGGAGGAGGTTACAGAGATAGGGAGGGTTGTAGGGAACGGAGGAATTTACAGAGATAGGTTGGGTCGTAGTGAGTGGAGAATGTTACAGAGATAGGAAGGGGTGTAGAGGCTGCAGGAGGTTACAGAGATAGGGAGGGGTGTATTGGCTGGAGAAGGTTACAGAGATAGGTAGGGTTGTATTTGGCTGGAGAAGGTTACAGAGAAAGGGAGGGGTGTAGGGGCTGGAGTAGGTTTTCTAGATAGGGAGGGGTTCAGCTGCTGGAGGAGGTTACAGAGATAGGGAGGTTTGTAGTGGCTGGAGGAGGATACAGAGATAGAGAGCGTTGTAGGTGCTGGAGGAGGTGTAGGTGCTGGAGGTGTTTGCAGAGATAGGGAGGGGTGTAGGGGCTGGAGGAGGTTACAGAGTTAGGGAGTTTTGCAGGCGCTAAGGAGGTTACTGAGATCGATAGGGTTGTAGGGGCTCATGGAGGTTAGAAAGATAAGGTGGGGTGTAGGGGCTGGAGGACGTAAAAGAGATGGGGAGGGTTGTCGGTGCTGGGAGAGGTTACAGCAATAGGGAGGTTTGTAGGGTTTTGAGGATGTTACAGCAATAGGGAGAGTTGTAGTGAGTGGAGGAGGTTACAGAGATAGGGAGTGTTGTTGGGAGTTGAGGAGTTTTCAGAGATAGGCCGTGTTGTAGTGAGTGGAGGATGTTACAGAGATGCGGGTGTGAGGCGTCTGGAGGAGTTTAGAGATAGGGAGGGGTGTAGGGATTGGAGGAGGTTAGAGAGATGGGGAAGGGTGTAGGGGCTGGAGGAGCTTACAGAGATAAAGAGGGTTTTAGGGCCTGGAGGAGGTTACAGAGATAGGGAGTGTTCTAGGGGCTGGAGGAGGTTACTGAGATTGGGAGGTTTGTAGTGAGTGGAGGATGTTACAGAGATGGGGGGCTGTAGTGTCTGGAGGAGGTTACAGAGATAGGAAGGTTTGTAGTGGCTGGAGAAGGATACAGAGATAGGGAGCGTTGTAGGTGCTGGAGGAGGTTACAGAGACAGGGAGTGTTGTAGGGAGTTGAGTTTTCAGAGATAGGGCGGATTGAGGTGAGTGGAGGATGTTACAGAGATGGGAGTGTGTAGCATCTGGAGGAGGTTAGAGAGACAGGGAGGGGTGTATTGGCTGGAGAAGGTTACACAGATAGGTAGGGTTGTATTTGGCTGGAGAAGGTTACAGAGAAAGGGAGGGGTGTAGGGGCTGGAGTAGGTTTTCTAGATAGGGAGGGGTTCAGCTGCTGGAGGAGGTTACAGAGATAGGGAGGTTTGTAGTGGCTGGAGGAGGATACAGAGATAGAGAGCGTTGTAGGTGCTGGAGGAGGTGTAGGTGCTGGAGGTGTTTGCAGAGATAGGGAGGGGTGTAGGGGCTGGAGGAGGTTACAGAGTTAGGGAGTTTTGCAGGCGCTAAGGAGGTTACTGAGATCGATAGGGTTGTAGGGGCTCATGGAGGTTAGAAAGATAAGGTGGGGTGTAGGGGCTGGAGGACGTAAAAGAGATGGGGAGGGTTGTCGGTGCTGGGAGAGGTTACAGCAATAGGGAGGTTTGTAGGGTTTTGAGGATGTTACAGCAATAGGGAGAGTTGTAGTGAGTGGAGGAGGTTACAGAGATAGGGAGTGTTGTTGGAAGTTGAGGAATTTTCAGAGATAGGCCGTGTTGTAGTGAGTGGAGGAGGTTACAGAGAAAGGGAGGGGTGTAGGTGCTGGAGGTGTTTGCAGAGATAGGGAGGGGTGTAGGGGCTGGAGGAGGTTACATAGATAGGGAGGGGTTCAGCTGCTGGAGGAGGTTACAGAGATAGAGAGGTTTGTAGTGGCTGGAGGAGGATACAGAGATAGAGAGCGTTGTAGGTGCTGGAGGAGTTTACAGAGATAGGAACGCGTGTAGGTGCTGGAAGATTTTATAGAGATAGGGAGGGGTGTAGGTGCTGGAGGAGTTTGCCGAGATAGGGAGGGGTGTAGGAGCTGGAGGAGTTTACTGAGGTAGGGAGTTTTGCAGGCGCTGGAGGAGGTTACCGAGATCGATAGGGTTGTAGGGGCTTGTGGACGTTACAAAGATAAGGTGGGGAGTAGGGGCTGGAGGTGGATACAGAGATAGGGAGTTTTGTAGGGGCTGGAGCTGGTTTCAGAGATAGGGAGTTTTGTAGGTGCTGGAGGAGGTTACAGAGATAGGAAGGGGTGTAGGTGCTGGAAGAGTTTGCAGAGATAGGGAGGGGTGTAGGTGCTGGAAGAGGTTACAGAGATAAGGATGGTTTTAGGACCTGGAGAAGGTTAAAGAGATAGGGAGGTTTCTAGGGGCTGGAGGAGATTACTGAGATTGGGACTGTAGTAGTGAGTGGAGGAGGTTACAGAGATTGGGAGGGTTGTAGTGAGTGGAGGATGTTACAGAGATGGAGGGGTGTAGTGTCTGGAGGAGGTTAGAGAGATAGAGAGGGGTGCAGGGGTTGGAGGAGGTTACAGTGATAGGGAGGGTTGTACGTCCTGGAGGAGGTTACAGAGATAGGGAGGTTTGTAGGGGCTGGAGGAGGTGTCAGAGAGAGGGAGGGTTGTAGGGGCTGGAGGAGTTTGCAGAGATAGGGAGGCATGGAGGGGCTG
This sequence comes from Isurus oxyrinchus, assembly GCA_026770705.1. Taxonomy (NCBI): domain Eukaryota; kingdom Metazoa; phylum Chordata; class Chondrichthyes; order Lamniformes; family Lamnidae; genus Isurus; species Isurus oxyrinchus. The sequence goes on along the minus strand of JANJGN010000290.1, from coordinate 673,762 downwards.
GCGGTGGTTACAGAGATAAGGAGGGGAGTATTGGCTGGAGGAGGTTACAGAGGGAGGTAAGGTTGTGTTTGGCAGGAGAAGGTTACAGAGAAAGGGAGGGGTGTAGGGGCTGGAGTAGGTTACATGCATAGGGAGGGGTTCAGCTGCTGGAGGAGGTTGCAGAGATAGGGAGGGATGTAGGGTCTGGAGGAGGAAATAGAGATAGGGAGGTTTGTAGTGGCTGGGGGAGGATACAGAGATAGGGAGGTTTGTAGTGGCTGGAGGAGGATACAGAGATAGGGAGCGTTGGAGGTGCTGGAGGAGGTTACAGAGATAGGAAGGGGTGTAGGTGCTGGAAGAGTTTGCAGAGATAGGGAGGGGTGTAGGTGCTGGAGGAGTTTACAGAGATAGGGAGGGGTGTAGGTGCTGGCGGAGGTTACAGAGATAAGGATGGTTTTAGGGCCTGGAGGAGGTTACAGAGATAGGGAGTGTTCTAGGGGCTGGAGGAGGTTACTGAGATCGGGAGGTTTGTAGTGAGTGGAGGATGTTACAGAGATGGGGGGCTGTAGTGTCTGGAGGAGGTTACAGAGATAGGAAGGTTTGTAGTGGCTGGAGGAGGATACAGAGATAGGGAGCGTTGTAGGTGCTGGAGGAGGTTACAGAGATAGGGAGTGTTGGGAGTTGAGTTTTCAGAGATAGGGCGGATTGAGGTGAGTGGAGGATGTTACAGAGATGGGAGTGTGTAGCATCTGGAGGAGGTTAGAGAGACAGGGAGGGGTGTATTGGCTGGAGAAGGTTACAGAGATAGGTAGGGTTGTATTTGGCTGGAGAAGGTTACAGAGAAAGGGAGGGGTGTAGGGGCTGGAGTAGGTTTTCTAGATAGGGAGGGGTTCAGCTGCTGGAGGAGGTTACAAAGATAGGGAGGTTTGTAGTGGCTGGAGGAGGATACAGAGATAGAGAGCGTTGTAGGTGCTGGAGGAGGTGTAGGTGCTGGAGGTGTTTGCAGAGATAGGGAGGGGTGTAGGGGCTGGAGGAGGTTACAGAGTTAGGGAGTTTTGCAGGCGCTAAGGAGGTTACTGAGATCGATAGGGTTGTAGGGGCTCATGGAGGTTAGAAAGATAAGGTGGGGTGTAGGGGCTGGAGAACGTAAAAGAGATGGGGAGGGTTGTCGGTGCTGGGAGAGGTTACAGCAATAGGGAGGTTTGTAGGGTTTTGAGGATGTTACAGCAATAGGGAGAGTTGTAGTGAGTGGAGGAGGTTACAGAGATAGGGAGTGTTGTTGGAAGTTGAGGAATTTTCAGAGATAGGCCGTGTTGTAGTGAGTGGAGGAGGTTACAGAGAAAGGGAGGGGTGTAGGTGCTGGAGGTGTTTGCAGAGATAGGGAGGGGTGTAGGGGCTGGAGGAGGTTACAGAGTTAGAGAGTTTTGCAGGCGCTAAGGAGGTTACTGAGAACGATAGGGTTGTTGGGGCTCATGGCGGTTAGAAAGATAAGGTGGGGTGTAGGGGCTGGAGGACGTAAAAGAGATGGGGAGGGTTGTCGGTGCTGGGAGAGGTTACAGCAATAGGGAGGTTTGTAGGGTTTTGAGGAGGTTACAGCAATAGGGAGCTTTGTAGTGAGTGGTGGTGGTTACAGAGATAGGCCGTGTTGTAGCGGGTGGAGGATGTTACAGAGATGCGGGTGTGTAGCGTCTGGAGTAGTTTAGAGAGATAGGGAGGGGTGTAGGGATTGGAGGAGGTTAAAGAGATGGGGAGGGGTGTAGGGGCTGGAGGAGCTTACAGAGATAAGGAGGGTTTTAGGGCCTGGAGGAGGTGACAGAGATAGGGAGGGTTCTAGGGGCTGGAGGAGGTTACTGAGATTGGGAGGTTTGTAGTGAGAGAAGGATGTTACAGAGATGGGGGGCTGTAGTGTCTGGAGGAGGTTACAGAGATAGGAAGGTTTGTCGTGGCTGGAGGAGGATACAGAGATAGGGAGCATTGTCGGTGCTGGAGGAGGTTACAGAGAAAGGGAGTGTTGTAGGGAGTTGAGTTTTCAGAGATAGGGCGGATTGAGGTGAGTGGAGGATGTTACTGAGATGGGGGTGTGTAGCATCTGGAGGAGGTTAGAGAGATAGGGAGCGGTGTAAGGATTGGAGGAGGTTAGAGAGATGGGGAGGGTTGTAGAGGCTGGAGGAGGTTACAGAGATAAGGAGGGTTTTAGGGCCTGGAGGAGGTTACAGAGGTAGAGAGGTTTGTAGGGGCTGGAGGAGGTTACAGAGATAGGTTAGGGTCGTAGTGAGTGGAGAAGGTTACAGAGATAGGGAGGGGTGTAGAGGCTGCATGAGGTTACAGAGATAAGGAGGCGTGTATTGGCTGACGAGGTTACAGAGATAGGTAGGGTTGTATTTGGTTGGAGAAGGTTACAGAGAAAGGGAGTGGTGTAGGGGCTGGAGTAGGTTACATAGATAGGGAGGGGTTCAGCTGCTGGAGGAGGTTACAGAGATAGGGAGGTTTGTAGTGGCTGGAGGAGGATACAGAGATAGAGAGCGTTGTAGGTGCTGGAGGAGTTTACAGAGATAGGAACGCGTGTAGGTGCTGGAAGATTTTATAGAGATAGGGAGGGGTGTAGGTGCTGGAGGAGTTTGCCGAGATAGGGAGGGGTGTAGGAGCTGGAGGAGTTTACTGAGGTAGGGAGTTTTGCAGGCGCTGGAGGAGGTTACCGAGATCGATAGGGTTGTAGGCGCTTGTGGACGTTACAAAGATAAGGTGGGGAGTAGGGGCTGGAGGTGGATACAGAGATAGGGAGTTTTGTAGGGGCTGGAGCTGGTTTCAGAGATAGGGAGTTTTGTAGGTGCTGGAGGAGGTTACAGAGATAGGAAGGGGTGTAGGTGCTGGAAGAGTTTGCAGAGATAGGGAGGGGTGTAGGTGCTGGAGGAGTTTACAGAGATAGGGAGGGGTGTAGGTGCTGGAAGAGGTTACAGAGATAAGGATGGTTTTAGGACCTGGAGAAGGTTAAAGAGATAGGGAGGTTTCTAGGGGCTGGAGGAGATTACTGAGATTGGGACTGTAGTAGTGAGTGGAGGAGGTTACAGAGATTGGGAGGGTTGTAGTGAGTGGAGGATGTTACAGAGATGGAGGGGTGTAGTGTCTGGAGGAGGTTAGAGAGATAGAGAGGGGTGTAGGGGTTGGAGGAGGTTACAGTGATAGGGAGGGTTGTACGTCCTGGAGGAGGTTACAGAGATAGGGAGGTTTGTAGGGGCTGGAGGAGGTGTCAGAGAGAGGGAGGGTTGTAGGGGCTGGAGGAGTTTGCAGAGATAGGGAGGCGTGGAGGGGCTGGCGGTGGTTACAGAGATAAGGAGGGGAGTATTGGCTGGAGGAGGTTACAGAGGGAGGTAAGGTTGTGTTTGGCAGGAGAAGGTTACAGAGAAAGGGAGGGGTGTAGGGGCTGGAGTAGGTTACATGCATAGGGAGGGGTTCAGCTGCTGGAGGAGGTTGCAGAGATAGGGAGGGATGTAGGGTCTGGAGGAGGAAATAGAGATAGGGAGGTTTGTAGTGGCTGGGGGAGGATACAGAGATAGGGAGGTTTGTAGTGGCTGGAGGAGGATACAGAGATAGGGAGCGTTGGAGGTGCTGGAGGAGGTTACAGAGATAGGAAGGGGTGTAGGTGCTGGAAGAGTTTGCAGAGATAGGGAGGGGTGTAGGTGCTGGAGGAGTTTACAGAGATAGGGAGGGGTGTAGGTGCTGGCGGAGGTTACAGAGATAAGGATGGTTTTAGGGCCTGGAGGAGGTTACAGAGATAGGGAGTGTTCTAGGGACTGGAGGAGATTACTGAGATTGGGAGGTTTGTAGTGAGTGGAGGATGTTACAGAGATGGGGGGCTGTAGTGTCTGGAGGAGGTTACAGAGATAGAAAGGTTTGTAGTGGCTGGAGGAGGATACAGAGATAGGGAGCGTTGTAGGTGCTGGAGGAGGTTACAGAGATAGGGAGTGTTGTAGGTGCTGGAGGAGGTTACAGAGATAGGGAGTGTTGTAGGGAGTTGAGTTTTCAGAGATAGGGCGGATTGAGGTGAGTGGAGGATGTTACAGAGATGGGAGTGTGTAGCATCTGGAGGAGGTTAGAGAGACAGGGAGGGGTGTAGAGGCTGCATAAGTTTACAGAGATAGTTAGGGTTGTATTTGGCTAGAGAAGGTTACAGAGAAATGGAGTCGTGTAGGGGCTGGAGTAGGTTTCATAGATAGGGAGGGGTTCAGCTGCTGGAGGAGGTTACAGAGATAGGGAGGTTACAGAGATAGGGAGGTTTGTAGTGGCTGGTGGAGGATACAGAGATAGAGAGCATTGTAGGTGCTGGAGGAATTTACAGAGATAGGAACGCATGTAGGTGCTGGAAGATTTTATAGAGATAGGGAGGGGTGTAGGTGCTGGAGGAGTTTGCCGAGATAGGGAGGGGTGTAGGGGATGGAGGAGTTTACTGAGATAGGGAGTTTTGCAGGCGCTGGAGGAGGTTACCGAGATCGATAGTGTTGTAGGGCGTCGTGGAGGTTACAAAGATAAGGTGGGGAGTAGGGGCTGGAGGAGGATACAGAGATAGGGAGTTTTGTAGGTGCTGGAGCTGGTTTCAGAGATAGGGATGTTTTGGGGGGCTGGAGGAGGTTATAGAGATAGGAAGGGGTATAGGCACTGGAAGAGGTTACAGAGATAAGGATGGTTTTAGGACCTGGAGGAGGTTAAAGAGATAGGGAGGGTTCTAGGGGCTGGAGGAGGTTACTGAGATAGGGTGTGTTGTATGTTTGGAGGAGGTGACAGAAATAGGAAGGGTTGTAGTGAGTGGAGGAGCTTACAGAGATTGGGAGGGTAGTAGTGAGTGGAGGATGTTACAGAGATGGAGGGGTGTAGTGTCTGGAGGAGTTTAGAGAGATAGAGAGGGGTGTAGGTGCTGGAAGAGTTTGCAGAGATAGGGAGAGGTGTAGGTGCTGGAGGAGTTTACAGAGATAGGGAGGGGTGTAGGTGCTGGAGGAGGTTGCAGAGATAAGGATGGTTTTAGGACCTGGAGGAGGTTAAAGAGATAGGGCGGTTTCTTGGGGCTGGAGGAGATTTTTGAGATTGGGAGGGTAGTAGTGAGTGGAGTAGTTTACAGAGATTGGGAGGGTTGTAGTGAGTGGAGGATGTTACAGAGATGGAGGGGTGTAGTGTCTGGAGGAGGTTAGAGAGATAGAGAGGGGTGTAGGGGTTGGAGGAGGTTACAGTGATAGGGAGGGTTGTAGGTCCTGGAGGAGGTTACAGAGATAGGGAGGTTTGTAGGGGCTGGAGGAGGTTACAGAGAGAGGAAGGGTTGTAGGGGCTGAAGGAGTTTGCAGAGATAGGGAGGCGTGGAGGGGCTGGTGGCGGTTACAGAGATAAGGAGGGGAGTATTGGCTGGAGGAGGTTACAGAGGGAGGTAGGGTTGTGTTTGGCAGGAGAAGATTACAGAGAAAGGGAGGGTTGTAGAGGCTGGAGTAGGTTACATGCATAGGGAGGGGTTCAGCTGCTGGAGGAGGTTACAGAGATAGGGAGGGATGTAGGGTCTGGAGGAGGAAATAGAGATAGGGAGGTTTGTAGTGGCTGGAGGAGGATACAGAGATAGGGAGCGTTGTAGGTGCTGGAGGAGGTTACAGAGATAGGAAGGCTTCTAGGTGCTGGAACAGTTTGCAGAGATAGGGAGGGTTGTAGGTGCTGGAGGAGTTTACAGAGATAGGGAGGGGTGGAGGTGCTGGAGGAGGTTACAGAGATAAGTTTGGTTTTAGGACCTGGATGAGGTTAAAGAGATAGGGAGGTTTCTAGGGGCTGGAGGAGATTACTGAGATTGGGAGGGTTGTAGTGAGTGGAGGATGTTACAGAGATGGGGGGGGCGGTGTAGCTGGCTGGACATGGTTACAGAAATAGGGGGGTATGTAGGGGTTGGAGGAGGTTACTGAGATAGGGAGATTTGTAGGGCCTGGAGTAGGAAACAGAGATAGGAAGGGTTGTAGTGAGTGGAGGAGGTTAGAGAGACTGAGAGGCATGTAGAGGCCAGAGGAGGTAACCGAGATAGGGAGGTGTGTAGGATCAGGAGTAGGTTACAAAGATCGGGATGGTTGTAGTGAGTGGAAGAGGTTACAGAGATTGGGAGGGTTGTAGTCAGTGGAGGATGTTTCAGAGATGGAGTGTAGTGTCTGGAGGAGGTTAGAGTGATAGGGAGGTTTGTAGGGGCTGTAGGAGGATACAGAGATAGGGAGTATTGTACGGGCTGGAGCAGGTTTCAGATATAGGGATGTCTTTTGGGGCTGGAAGAGGTTACAGAGATAGGAAGGGGTGTAGGTACTGGAAGAGGTTACAGAGATAGGGAGAGGTGTAGGTGCTGGAGGAGGTTACAGAGATAAGGATGGTTTTAGGACCTGGAGCAGATTAAAGGGATAGGGAATGTTCTAGGGGCTGGAGGTGGTTACTGAGATAGGGAGTGTTGTATGTTTGGAGGAGCTGACAGAAATAGGGAGTGTTGTAGTGAGTGGAGGAGTTTACAGAGCTTGGAAGGTGTGTAGAGGTCGGAGGAGGTTACCGAGATAGGGAGGCATGTCGGGGCTAGAGGAGGTTACAAAGATCGGGAGGATTATAGTGAGTGGAGGAGGTTACAGAGATCGGGAGGGGTGTAGGTGGCTGGACATGGTTACAGAAATAGTGGGAGTTGTAGGGGCTGGAAGAGGTTACAGAGATAGGGAGCGTTGTAGGGGCTGGAGGTGTTTGCAGGCGTGGAGGGGCTAGAGGCGGTTACAGAGATAAGGAGGGGTGTATTGGCTGGAGGTGGTTACGGAGGTAGGTAGGGTTGTATTTGGCTGGAGAAGGCTACAGAGAAAGGGAGGGTTGTAGGGGCTGGAGTAGGTTACATGGATAGGGAGGGTTTCAGCTGCTGGAGGAGTTTACAGAGATAGGGAGGGATGTAGTCTCTGGAGGAGGTTACAGAGATAGGGAGGTTTGTAGTGGCTGGAGGAGGATACAGATATAGGGAGTGTTGTAGGTGCTGGAGTAGGTTACAGAGATAGGGAGTGTTGTAGGCAGTTGATGAGTTTTCAGAGATAGGGCGAATTGTAGTGAGTGGAGGATGTTACAGAGATGGGGGTGTGTAGCGTCTGGAGGAGGTTAGAGAGATAGGGAGGGGTGTAGGAATTGGAGGAGGTTAGACAGATGTGGAGTCATGTAGGGGCTGGAGGAGGTTACAGAGATAAGGAGGGTTTTAGGGCCTGGAGGAGGTTACAGAGATAGGGAGGTTTGTAGGCGCTGGAGGAGGTTACAGAGAAACGGAGGGTTGTAGATGCTGGTGGAGTTTACAGAGATACGGAGGCTTGTAGTGGCTGGAGGAGGTTATAGAGATAGGAAGGGGTGTAGGGGCTGGAGGAGGTTACAGAGATAGGTAGGGTTGTATTTGGCTGGAGGAGGTTATAAAGATAGGGAGGGGTGTATGTGCTGGAGTAGGTTACATAGATAGGGAGGGCTGCAGCTTCTGGAGGAGGTTACAGAGATAGGGAGAGGTCTAGGGTCTGGAGGAGGTTACAGAGATAGGGATGTTTGTAGGGGCTGGAGGAGGATACAGAGATAGGGAGTTTTGTAGGGGCTGGAGATTTCAGAGATTGGGATGTTTTTTGGTGCTGGAGGAGTTTATAGAGATAGGACGAGGTGTAGGTACTGGAGGAGGTTACAGAGATTAGGATGGTTTTAGGACCTGGAGGAGGTTAAAGAGATAGGGAGTGTTCTAGGGGCTGCAGGAGGTTACTGAGATAGAGAGTGTTGTATGTTTGTAGGAGGTGACAGAAATAGGGAGGGTTGTAGCGAGTGGAGGAAGTTAAAGAGATTGGGAGGTGTGTAGGTGGCTGGACATTGTTACAGAAATAGGGGGGGATGTAGTGGCTAGAGGAGGTTACTGAGATAGGGAGGCGTGTAGGGGCTAGAGGAGGTTACAGAGATAGGGAGGTTTGTAGGGGCTGGAGGAGGTTACAGAGACAGGGATTGTTGTAGGGAGTTGAGTTTTCAGAGATAGAGCTGATTGAGGTGAGTGGAGGATGTTACAGAGATTGGGGTGTGTAGCATCTGGAGGAGGTTAGAGAGTTAGGAGAAGTGTAGGGGCTGGAGGAGGTTACAGAGATAAGGAGGTTTTTATGGCTGGAGGAGGTTACGAAGATAGGAATGGGTGTAGGTGCTGGAGGTTGTTACAGAGATGGGTGGTGTAGTGTCTGGAGGAGGTTAGAGAGATAGGGAGGGGTGTAGGGGCTGGAGGAGGTTACAGAGATGGGGAGGGATGTCGGGGCTGGAGGAGGTTACAGAGATGGGGAGGGTTGTAGGGGCTGGAGGAGGTTATAGAGATAGCGAGGGTTGTAGGGGCTGGAGGAGGTTACAGAGATAGGGAGGGTTGTAGGGGATGGAGGAGGTTACAGAGATAGGGAGGGGTGATAGGCTGGAGGAGGTTACAGAGATAGGGAGGGGTGGAGAGGCTGGAGGAGGTTACAGAGGTAGCGAGGGTTGTAGGGGATGGAGGAGGTTACAGAGATGGGGAGGGTTGTAGGGGATGGAGGAGGTTACAGAGATAGGTTGTTTTTTCGTGAGTCGAGAAGTTTACAGAGATAGGGAGGGGTGGAGAGGCTGGAGGAGGTTACAGAGATTGGGAGGGTTGTTGGGGCTGGAGGGGCTTGCAGAGATAGGGAGGGTTGTAGGGGCTGGAGGAGGTTACAGAGATAGGGAGGGTTGTAGGGGATGGAGGAGGTTACAGAGATAGGGAGGGGTGATAGGCTGGAGGAGGTTACAGAGATAGGGAGGGGTGGAGAGGCTGGAGGAGGTTACAGAGGTAGCGAGGGTTGTAGGGGATGGAGGAGGTTACAGAGACAGGGATTGTTGTAGGGAGTTGAGTTTTCAGAGATAGAGCTGATTGAGGTGAGTGGAGGATGTTACAGAGATTGGGGTGTGTAGCATCTGGAGGAGGTTAGAGAGTTAGGAGAAGTGTAGGGGCTGGAGGAGGTTACAGAGATAAGGAGGTTTTTATGGCTGGAGGAGGTTACGAAGATAGGAATGGGTGTAGGTGCTGGAGGTTGTTACAGAGATGGGTGGTGTAGTGTCTGGAGGAGGTTAGAGAGATAGGGAGGGGTGTAGGGGCTGGAGGAGGTTACAGAGATGGGGAGGGATGTCGGGGCTGGAGGAGGTTACAGAGATGGGGAGGGTTGTAGGGGCTGGAGGAGGTTATAGAGATAGCGAGGGTTGTAGGGGCTGGAGGAGGTTACAGAGATAGGGAGGGTTGTAGGGGATGGAGGAGGTTACAGAGATAGGGAGGGGTGATAGGCTGGAGGAGGTTACAGAGATAGGGAGGGGTGGAGAGGCTGGAGGAGGTTACAGAGGTAGCGAGGGTTGTAGGGGATGGAGGAGGTTACAGAGATGGGGAGGGTTGTAGGGGATGGAGGAGGTTACAGAGATAGGTTGTTTTTTCGTGAGTCGAGAAGTTTACAGAGATAGGGAGGGGTGGAGAGGCTGGAGGAGGTTACAGAGATTGGGAGGGTTGTTGGGGCTGGAGGGGCTTGCAGAGATAGGGAGGGTTGTAGGGGCTGGAGGAGTTTGCAGAGACAGGGAGGGGTGTATTGGCTGGAGCAGGTTATGGTGGTAGGTAGGTTTGTATTTGGCTGGAAAAGGTTACAGAGAAAGGGTGGGCTTTAGGGGCTGGAGTACGTTACATGGATAGGGAGGGCTTCAGCTGCTGGAGGAGGTTACAGAGATAGGGAGGGATGTAGGGTCTGGAGGAGGCTACAGAGATAGGGAGTTTTGTAGTGGTTGGAGGAGGTTAAAGAAACAGGGAGCGTTGTAGGTGCTGGAGGAGGTTACAGAGTGTTGTAGGGGATGGAGGAGATTATAGAGATAGGTAGTTTTGTAGTGAGTGGAGAAGGTTACAGAGATAGGGAGGGGTGTAGAGGCTGGAGGAGGTTACAGAGATAGGGGGCGTGTATGGGCTGGAGGAGGTTACAGAGATAGGGCGGATTGAGGTGAGTGGAGGATGTTACAGAGATGGGGGTGTGTAGCGTCTGGAGGAGGTTAGTGGAATAGGGAGGTGTGTAGGGATTCAAGGAGGTTACAGAGATAAGGAGGTTTTTATGGGCTAGAGGAGGTTACAGAGATAGGGAGGGTTGTAGGGGCTGCAGGAGGTTACAGAGAAATGGAGGGTTGTACTCGCTGGTGGTATTTACAGAGATAGGGAGGCGTGTAGGGGCTGCAGGAGGTTACCGAGATAGATAGGGTTGTATTTGGCTGGAGGAGGTTACAGAGATAGGGAGGGATGTATGGGCTGGAGTAGGTTACAGAGATAGGGAGGGGTGTAGGGGCTGCAGGAGGTTATAGAGATAGGAAGGGGTGTAGGGGCTGGAGGAGGTTACAGAGATAGGGAGGGGTGTAGGGGCTGCAGGAGGTTATAGAGATAGGAAGGGGTGTAGGGGCTGGAGGAGGCTACAGAGATAGGGAGGGGTGTATGGGCTGGAAGATGTTACAGAGATAGGGAGGGGTGCAGCTGCTGGAGGAGGTTACAGTGATAGGGAAGGGTGTAGGGGCTGGAGGAGATTACTGAGATAGGGAGTTTTGTAGGAGCTGTAGGAGGATACAGAGATAGGGAGTTTTGTACGGGCTGGAGCTTTTTTCAGATATAGGGATGTTTTTGGGGGCTGGAGGAGCATATAGAGATAGGAAGGGGTGTAAGTACTGGAAGAAGTTACAGAGATAGGGAGAGATGTAGGTGCTGGAGGAGGTTACAGAGATAAGGATGATTTTAGGACCTGGAGCAGATTAAAGGGATAGGGAATGTTCTAGGGGCCGGAGGAGGTTACTGAGATAGGGAGTGTTGTATGTTTGGAGGAGCTGACAGAAATTGGGAGTGTTGTAGTGAGTGGAGGAGGTTACAGAGATTGGGAGGTGGGTAGAGGCCGGCGAGGCTACCGAGATAGGGAGGCATGTAGGGGCTAGAGGAGGTTACAAAGATCGGGAGGATTATAATGAGTGGAGGAGGTTACAGAAATAGTGGGAGTTGTAGGGGCTGGAGGAGGTTACTGAGATAGGGAGGTTTGTAGGGGCGGGAAGAGGTTACGGAGATAGGGAGCGTTGTAGGGGCTTGAGGTGTTTGCAGGCGTGGAGGCGCAAGAGGCGGTTACAGAGATAAGGAGAGGTGTATTGGCTGGAGGTGGGTACGGAGGTAGGTAGGGTTTTATTTGGCTGGAGAAGGTTACAGAGAAAGGGAGGGTTGTAGTGGCTGGAGTAGGTTACATGGATAGGGAGGGTTTCAGCTGCTGAAGGAGTTTACAGAGATAGGGAGGGATGTAGTGTCTGGAGGAGGTTACAGAGATAGGGAGATTTGTAGTGGCTGGAGGAGGGTACAGAGATAGAGAGGTTGTAAGTCCTGGAGGAGGTTACAGAGATAGGGAGTGTTGTAGGCAGTTGATGAGTTTTCAGAGATAGGGCGAATTGTAGTGAGTGGAGGATTTTACTGAGATGGGGGTCTGTAGTGTCTGGAGGAGGTTAGAGAGATAGGGAGGGGTGTAGGAATTGGAGGAGGTTAGACAGTTGGGGAGGGGTGTAGGGGCTGGAGGACGTTACAGAGATAGGGAGGTTTGTAGATGCTTGTGGAGTTTACAGAGATAGGGAGGCGTGTAGGGGCTGGAAGAGGTTATAGAGATAGGAAGGGGTGTAGGGGCTGGAGGAGGTTACAGAGATAGGTAGGGTTGTATTTGGCTGGAGGAGGTTACAGAGATAGGGAGGGGTGTATGGGCTGGAGTAGGTTACATAGATAAGGAGGGCTGCAGCTTCTGGAGGAGATTACAGAGATAGGGAGCGGTGTAGGGGCTGGAGGAGGTTACAGAGATAGTGAGAAGTCTAGGGTCTGGAGGAGGTTACGGAGATAGGGATGTTTGTAGGGGCTGGAGGAGGATACGGAGATAGGGAGTTTTGTAGGGGCTGGAGCAGTTTTCAGAGATTGGGATGTTTTTTGGGGCTGGAGGAGGTTATAGAGATAGGAAGGGGTGTAGGTACTGGAGGAGGTTACAGAGATAAGGATGGTTTTAGGACCTGGAGGAGGTTAAAGAGATAGGGAGTGTTCTAGGGGCTGGAGGAGGTTACAGAGATGGGGAGGGTTGTAGGGGCTGGAGGAGGTTATAGAGATAGCGAGGGTTGTAGGGGCTGGAGGAGGTTACAGAGATAGGGAGGGTTGTAGGGGATGGAGGAGGTTACAGAGATAGGGAGGGGTGATAGGCTGGAGGAGGTTACAGAGATAGGGAGGGGTGGAGAGGCTGGAGGAAGTTAACGAGGTAGCGAGCGTTGTAGGGGATGGAGGAGGTTACAGAGATGGGGAAGGTTGTAGGGGATAGAGGAGGTTACAGAGATAGGTTGTTTTTTCGTGAGTCAAGAAGTTTACAGAGATAGGAAGGGGTGTAGGGGCTGGAGGAGGTTACAGAGATAGGTAGGGTTGTACTTGGCTGGAGGAGGTTATAAAGATAGGGAGGGGTGTATGTGCTGGAGTAGGTTACATAGATAGGGAGGGCTGCAGCTTCTGGAGGAGGTTACAGAGATAGGGAGAGGTCTAGGGTCTGGAGGAGGTTACAGAGATAGGGATGTTTGTAGGGGCTGGAGGAGGATACAGAGATAGGGAGTTTTATAGGGGCTGGAGATTTCAGAGATTGGGATGTTTTTTGGTGCTGGAGGAGTTTATAGAGATAGGACGAGGTGTAGGTACTGGAGGAGGTTACCGAGATTAGGATGGTTTTAGGACCTGGAGGAGGTTAAAGAGATAGGGAGTGTTCTAGGGGCTGGAGGAGGTTACTGAGATAGAGAGTGTTGTATGTTTGTAGGAGGTGACAGAAATAGGGAGGGTTGTAGCGAGTGGAGGAAGTTAAAGAGATTGGGAGGTGTGTAGGTGGCTGGACATTGTTACAGAAATAGGGGGGGATGTAGTGGCTAGAGGAGGTTACTGAGATAGGGAGGCGTGTAGGGGCTAGAGGAGGTTACAGAGATAGGGAGGTTTGTAGGGGCTGGAGGAGGTTACAGAGACAGGGATTGTTGTAGGGAGTTGAGTTTTCAGAGATAGAGCTGATTGAGGTGAGTGGAGGATGTTACAGAGATTGGGGTGTGTAGCATCTGGAGGAGGTTAGAGAGTTAGGAGAAGTGTAGGGGCTGGAGGAGGTTACAGAGATAAGGAGGTTTTTATGGCTGGAGGAGGTTACGAAGATAGGAATGGGTGTAGGTGCTGGAGGTTGTTACAGAGATGGGTGGTGTAGTGTCTGGAGGAGGTTAGAGAGATAGGGAGGGGTGTAGGGGCTGGAGGAGGTTACAGAGATGGGGAGGGTTGTAGGGGCTGGAGGAGGTTATAGAGATAGCGAGGGTTGTAGGGGCTGGAGGAGGTTACAGAGATAGGGAGGGTTGTAGGGGATGGAGGAGGTTACAGAGATAGGGAGGGGTGATAGGCTGGAGGAGGTTACAGAGATAGGGAGGGGTGGAGAGGCTGGAGGAAGTTAAAGAGGTAGCGAGGGTTGTAGGGGATGGAGGAGGTTACAGAGATGGGGAGGGTTGTAGGGGATAGAGGAGGTTACAGAGATAGGTTGTTTTTTCGTGAGTCAAGAAGTTTACAGAGATAGGGAGGGGTGGAGAGGCTGGAGGAGGTTACAGAGATTGGGAAGGTTGTTGGGGCTGGAGGGGCTTGCAGAGATAGGGAGGGTTGTTGGGGCTGCAGGAATTTGCAGAGACAGGGAGGGGTGTATTGGCTGGAGCAGGTTATGGTGGTAGGTAGGGTTGTATTTGGCTGGAAAAGGTTACAGAGAAAGGGTGGGCTTTAGGGGCTGGAGTACGTTACATGGATAGGGAGGGCTTCAGCTGCTGGAGGAGGTTACAGAGATAGGGAAGGATGTAGGGTCTGGAGGAGGCTACAGAGATAGGGAGTTTTGTAGTGGTTGGAGGAGGTTAAAGAAACAGGGAGCATTGTAGGTGCTGGAGGAGGTTAGAGTGTTGTAGGGGATGGAGGAGATTATAGAGATAGGTAGTTTTGTAGTGAGTGGAGAAGGTTACAGAGATAGGGAGGGGTGTAGAGGCTGGAGGAGGTTACAGAGATAGGGGGCGTGTATGGGCTGGAGGAGGTTACAGAGATAGGGCGGATTGAGGTGAGTGGAGGACGTTACAGAGTTGGGGGTGTGTAGCGTCTGGAGGGGGTTAGTGGAATAGGGAGGTGTGTAGGGATTCGAGGAGGTTACAGAGATAAGGAGGTTTTTATGGGCTAGAGGAGGTTACAGAGATAGGGAGGGTTGTAGGGGCTGCAGGAGGTTACAGAGAAATGGAGGGTTGTACTCGCTGGTGGTATTTACAGAGATAGGGAGGCGTGTAGGGGCTGCAGGAGGTTACCGAGATAGATAGGGTTGTATTTGGCTGGAGGAGGTTACAGAGATAGGGAGGGGTGTATGGGCTGGAGAAGGTTACAGTGATAGGGAAGGGTGTAGGGGCTGGAGGAGATTACTGAGATAGGGAGGTTTGTAGGGGCTGGAAGAGGTTACAGAGATAGGGAGCGTTGTAGGGGCTTGAGGTGTTTGCAGGCGTGGAGGGGCAAGACGCGGTTACAGAGATAAGGAGAGGTGTATTGGTTGGAGGTGGTTACAGAGGTAGGTAGGGTTTTATTTGGCTGGAGAAGGTTACAGAGAAAGGGAGGGTTGTAGTGGCTGGAGTAGGTTACATGGATAGGGAGGGTTTCAGCTGCTGAAGGAGTTTACAGAGATAGGGAGGGATGTAGTGTCTGGAGGAGGTTACAGAGATAGGGAGATTTGTAGTGGCTGGAGGAGGATACAGAGATAGAGAGGTTGTAGGTCCTGGAGGAGTTTACAGAGATAGGGAGTGTTGTAGGCAGTTGATGAGTTTTCAGAGATAGGGCGAATTGTAGTGAGTGGAGGATTTTACAGAGATGGGGGTGTGTAGTGTCTGGAGGAGGTTAGAAAGATAGGGAGGGGTGTAGGAATTGGAGGAGGTTAGACAGATGGGGAGGGTGTAGGGGCTGGAGGAGGTTACAGAGATAGGGAGGTTTGTAGGGGCTGGAGGAGGTTACAGAGATAGGGAGGTTTGTAGACGCTGGTGGAGTTTACAGAGATAGGGAGGGTGTAGGGGCTGGAGGAGGTTATAGAGATAGGAAGGGGTGTAGGGCCTGGAAGAGGTTACAGAGATAGGTAGGGTTGTATTTGGCTGGAGGAGGTTACAGAGAAAGGGAGGGTTGTAGTGGCTGGAGTAGGTTACATGGATAGGGAGGGTTTCAGCTGCTGGAGGAGTTTACAGAGATAGGGAGGGATGTAGTGTCTGGAGGAGGTTACAGAGATAGGGAGATTTGTAGTGGCTGGAGGAGGATACAGAGATAGAGAGGTTGTAAGTCCTGGAGGAGGTTACAGAGATAGGGAGTGTTGTAGGCAGTTGATGAGTTTTCAGAGATAGGGCGAATTGTAGTGAGTGGAGGATTTTACTGAGATGGGGGTCTGTAGTGTCTGGAGGAGGTTAGAGAAATAGGGAGGGGTGTAGGAATTGGAGGAGGTTAGACAGATGGGGAGGGGTGTAGGGGCTGGAGGAGGTTACAGAGATAGGGAGGTTTGTAGACGCTGGTGGAGTTTACAGAGATAGGGAGGCGTGTAGGGGCTGGAGGAGGTTATAGAGATAGGAAGGGGTGTAGGGGCTGGAGGAGGTTACAGAGATAGGTAGGGTTGTATTTGGCTGGAGGAGGTTACAGAGATAGGGAGGGGTGTATGGGCTGGAGTAGGTTACATAGATAAGGAGGGCTGCAGCTTCTGGAGGAGATTACAGAGATAGGGAGCGGTGTAGGGGCTGGAGGAGGTTACAGAGATAGTGAGAAGTCTAGGGTCTGGAGGAGGTTACGGAGATAGGGATGTTTGTAGGGGCTGGTGGAGGATACGGAGATAGGGAGTTTTGTAGGGTCTGGAGCAGTTTTCAGAGATTGGGATGTTTTTTGGGGCTGGAGGAGGTTATAGAGATAGGAAGGGGTGTAGGTACTGGAGGAGGTTACAGAGATAAGGATGGTTTTAGGACCTGGAGGAGGTTAAAGAGATAGGGAGTGTTCTAGGGGCTGGAGGAGGTTACAGAGATAGGGAGAGTTTTATGTTTGTAGGAGGTGACAGAAATAGGGAGGTTTGTAGTGAGTGGAGGAGGTAACAGAGATTGGGAAGCGTGTAGGGGCTGGAGGAGGTTACAAAGATCTGGATGGTTGTTACAGGGATGGGGGGTTGTAGTGTCTGGAGGAGGTTAGAGAAATAGAGAGGGGTGTAGGGGCTTGAGGAGGTTACAGAGATAGGGAGGGTTGTAGGGGCTGGAGGAGGGTACAGAGATAAGGAGCGCTGTAGGGGCTAGAGGAGGTTACAAAGATCGGGAGGATTGTAGTGAGTGGAGGAGGTTACAGAGATAGCGAGGGGTGTAGGTGGCTGGGCATGGTACAGAAATAGGGGGGGATGTAGAGGATGGAGGAGGTTACAGAGATAGGGAGGAGTGGCGGGGCTGGAGGCGGTTACAGAGATATGGAGGTGTGTATTGGCTGGAGGAGGTTACAGAGTTAGGGAGGGGTGCGAGGCTGGAGCAGGTTACAGAGAGAGAGAGAGGTGTAGGTGCCCGAGGAGGTTACAGAGATAGGGAGGGGTGTAGGGACTGGAGCAGGTCACAGAGATAAGGAGGTGTGTATTGGCTGTAGGAGGTTACAGAGATAGGGAGGGGTGTAGGGGCTGGAGGAGGTTACAGAGATAAGGAGGGTGGTAGGGGCTGGAGGAGGTTACAGAGAAAGGAGGGGTGTAGGGGCTGGAGGAGGTTACAGAGATAAGGAGGGTTGTAGGGGCTGGAGGAGGTTACAGAGAAAGGGAGGGGTGTAGGGGCTGGAGGATGTTACAGAGATAAAGTGGTGTGTATTGGCTGGAGGAGGTTACAGAGATAAAGAGGTGTGTATTGGCTGGAGAAGGTTACAGAGATAGGTAGGGTTGTATTTGGCAGGAGAAGGTTACAGAGAAAGGGAGGGGTGTAGGGGCTGGAGTAGTTTATATGGATCGGGAGGTGTTCAGCTGCTGGAGGAGGTTACAGTGATAGGGAGGGATGTAGAGTCTGGAGGAGTTTACAGAGATAGGGAGGTTTTTAGTGGCTGGTGAAGGATACAGAGATAGGGTGTGTTGTAGGTGCTGGAGGAGGTTCCAGAGATAGGGAGGTTTTTAGGGGTTGGAGGAGGTTACGGAGATAGGAAGGGGTGTAGATGCTGGAGGAGTTTACAGAGATAGGGAGGGGTGTAGGTGCTGGAGGAGGTTACTGAGATAGGGAGTTTTTTAGGGGCTGGAGGAGGTTACAAAGATCTGGATGGTTGTTACAGGGATGGGGGGTGTAGTGTCTGGAGGAGGTTAGAGAGATAGGGAGGGGTGTAGGGGCTTGAGGAGGTTACAGAGATAGGGAGGTTTTTAGGGGCTGGAGGAGGGTACAGAGATAGGAAGTTTTGTAGTGAGTGGAGAAGGTTACATAGATAGGGAGGGGTGTAGGTGGCTGGACATGGTTACAGAAATAGCAGGGTATGTAGGGGCTGGAGGAGGTTATTGAGATAGGGAGCATTGTAGGCGCTGGAGGAGGTTACCGAGATCGATAGGGTTGTAGGGGCTCATGGACGTTACAAAGATAAGGTGGGATGTAGGGGCTGGAGGACGTAACAGAGATAGGGAGGGTTGTCATTTCTGGGAGAGGTTACTGCGATTGGGAGGATTGCAGGGCCTGGAGAAGGTTACAGAGATAGATAGGATTATAGAGGCTGGAGGAGGTAACAGAAATAGGGAGGGGTTTCGGGGCTGGGAGATGTTAGAGATAGGGAGGTTTGGAGAAGGTTTCAGAGATAGGGAGGGTTGTAGTGAGTGGAGGAGGTTACAGAGATAGGGAGTGTTGTAGGGATTTGAGGAGTTTTCAGAGATAGGGCAGGTTGTAGTGACTGAAGGATGTTACAGAGATGGGGGTGTGTAGCGTCTGGTGGAGGTTAGAGAGATAGGGAGGTTTGTAGGGGCAGGAAGAGGTTACAGAGAAATGGAGGGTTGTAGACGCTGGTGGTTTACAGAGATAGGGAGACATGTAGGGGCTGGAGGAGGTTATAGAAATAGGAAGGGGTGTAGGGGCTGGAGGAGGTTACAGAGATAGGTAGGGTTGTATTTGGCTGGAGGAGGTTATAGAGATGGGGGGGGGTTGTATGGGCTGGAGTAGGTTACATAGATAGGGAGGGCTGCAGCTTCTGGAGGAGGTTACAGAGATAGGGAGCGGTGTAGGGGCTGGAGGAGGTTACAGAGATAGTGAGAAGTCTAGGGTCTGGAGGAGGTTACGGAGATAGGGATGTTTGTAGGGTCTGGATGAGGTTACGGAGATAGGGATGTTTGTAGGGGCTGGAGGAGGATACGGAGATAGGGAGTTTTGTAGGGTCTGGATGAGGTTATGGAGATAGGGATGTTTTTTGGGGCCGGAGGAGGTTATAGAGATAGGAAGGGGTGTAGGTATTGGAGGAGGTTACAGAGACAAGTATGGTATTAGCACCTGGAGGAGGTTAAAGAGATAGGGAGTGTTCTAGGGGCTGGAGGAGGTTACTGAGATAGGGAGTGTTGTATGTTTGTAGGAGGTGACAGAAATAGGGAGGATTGTATGGATGAGGTTACAGAGATTGGGAGGTGTGTAGGTGGTTGAATATGGTTACAGAAATAGGGGGGTATGTACGGGCTGGAGGAGGTTACTGAGATAGGGAGGCGTGTAGGGGCTAGAGGAGGTTACAAAGATCGGGAGGATTGTAGTCAGTGGAGGAGGTTACAGAGATAGCGAGGGGTGTAGGTGGCTGGGCATGGTACAGAAATAGGGGGGGATGTAGATGCTGGAGGAGGTTACTGAGATAGGGAGGTTTTTAGGGGTTGGAGGAGGTTACTGAGATAGGAAGGGGTGTAGATGCTGGAGGAGTTTACAGGGATAGGGAGGGGTGTAGGTGCTGGAGGAGGTTACAGAGATAGGGAGGTTTTTAGGGCTTGGAGGAGGTTACGGAGATAGGAAGGGGTGTAGATGCTGGAGGAGTTTACAAAGAGAGGGAGAGGTGTAGGTGCTGGAAGAGTTAACAGGGATAGGGAGGGGTGTAGGTGCTGGAGGAGGTTACTGAGATAGGGAGTTTTGTAGGGTTTGGAGGAGGTTACAAAGATTGGGAGAGTTGTAGTGATTGGAGGAGGTTACAGAGATAGCAAGGTGTGTAGGTGGCTGGAGATGGTTACTGTGGTAGGGAGGTTTGTAGGGGCTGGAGAAGGTTACAGAGTTAGGGAGATTTGTAGGTGTGGAGAGGTTACCGAGATCGATAGGGTTGTAGGGGCTCGTGGAGGTTACAATGATAATGTGGGGTGTAGGGGCTGGAGGACGTAACAGGGATAGGGAGGGTTGTAGTGAATGTAGGATGTTACAGATGGGGGGATGTAGTGTCTGGAGGAGGTTAGAGAGATTGGTGGTTTTGTAGTGAGTGGAGCAGGTTACAGAGATAGGGAGGGGTGTAGGGACTGGAGCAGGTTACAGAGTTAGGGTGGGTTGTAGGGGCTGGAGGAGTTTGCAGAGATAGGTAGGAGTGGCGGGGCTGGAGGCGGTTACAGAGATAAAGAGGTGTGTATTGGCTGGAGGAGGTTACAGAGATAGGTAGGGTTGTATTTGGCAGGAGAAGGTTACAGAGAAAGGGAGGGGTGTAGGGGCTGGAGGAGTTTACAGAGATAGGTAGGGTTGTATTTGGCAGGAGAAGGTTACAGAGAAAGGGAGGGGTGAAGGGGCTGGAGCAGGTTACAGAGATAAGGAGGGTTGTAGTGAATGGAGGATGTTACAGATGGGGGGATGTAGTGTCTGGAGGAGGTTAGAGAGATTGGTGGTTTTGTAGTGAGTGGAGGAGGTTACAGAGATAGGGAGGGGTGTAGGAGCTGGAGCAGGTTACAGAGTTAGGGTGGGTTGTAGGGGCTGTAGGAGTTTGCAGAGATAGGGAGGAGTGGCGGGGCTGGAGGCGGTTACAGAGATAAAGAGGTGTGTATTGGCTGGAGGCGGTTACAGAGATGGGTAGGGTTGTATTTGGCAGGAGAATGTTACAGAGAAAGGGAGGGGTGTAGGGGCTGGAGTAGCTTATATGGATCGGGAGGGGTTCAGCTGCTGGAGGAGGTTACAGTGATAGGGAGGGATGTGGGGTCTGGAGGAGTTTACAGAGATAGGGAGGTTTTTAGTGGCTGGTGAAGGATACAGAGATAGGGTGGGTTGAAGGTGCTGGAGGAGGTTCCAGAGATAGGAAGTGGTGTAGATGCTGGAGGAGTTTACAGAGAGAGGGAGAGGTGTAGGTGCTGGAGGAGTTTACAGGGATAGGGAGGGGTGTAGGTGCTGGAGGAGGTTACAGAGATAGGGAGGGGTGTAGGTGCTGGAGGAGGTTACTGAGATAGGGAGTTTTGTAGGGTTTGGAGGAGGTTACAAAGATCGGGAGGGTTGTCGTGATTGGAGGAGGTTACAGAGATAGCAAGGTGTGTAGGTGGCTGGAGATGGTTACTATGGTACGGAGGTTTGTAGGGGCTGGAGAAGGTTACAGAGTTAGGGAGATTTGTAGGCGTGGAGAGGTTACCGAGATCGATAGGGTTGTAGGGGCTCATGGAGGTTACAATGATAATGTGGGGTGTAGGGGCTGGAGGACGTAACAGAGACAGGGAGGGTTGTCGGTGCTGGGAGAGGTTACTGCAGTTGGGAGGATTGCAGGGCCTGGAGAAGGTTCCAGAGGTAGATAGGGTTATAGAGGCTGGAGGAGGTAACAGAGATAGGGAGGGGTTTTGGGGCTGGGAAATGTTAGAGATAGGGAGGTTTGTAGGGTTTGGAGAAAGTTTCAGAGATAGGGAGGTTGTAGTGAGTGGAGGAGGTTACAGAGATAGGGAGTGTTGTAGGGAGTTGAGTTTTCAGAGATAGGGCAGGTTGTAGTGAGTGGAGGATGTTACAGAGATGGGGGTGTGTAGCGTCTGGAGGAGGTTAGAGAGATACGGAGGGGTGTAGGGATTGGAGGAGGTGAGAGAGATAGGGAGGGGTTTAGGGCCTGGAGGAGGTTACAGAGATAGGTAGGGTTGTAATTTGCTGGAGGAGGTTATAGAGATAGGGAGGGGTGTATGGGCTGGAGAAGGTTACATTGATAGGGAGGGTTGCAGCTGCTGGATGAGGTTATAGAGATAGGGAGGGGTGTAGGGGCTGGAGGAGGTTACAGAGATAGGGAGAGGTGTAGGGTCTGGAGCAGGTTACAGAGATAGGGATGTTTTTTGGTGCTGGAGGAGGTTATAGAGATAAGGATGGTTTTTGGACCTGGAGGAGGTTACTGAGATAGGGAGTGTTGTATGTTTGGAGGAGGTGACAAATAGGGAGGGTTGTAGTGAGTGGAGGAGATAACAGAGATTGGGAAGCGTGTAAGGGCGGGAGGAGGTTACAAAGAACAGAATGGTTGTTACAGGGATGGGGGGGTGTAGTGTCTGGAGGAGGTTAGAGAGATAGGGAAGGGTGTAGGGGCTTGAGGAGGTTACAGAGATAAGGAGTGTTGTAGGGGCTGGAGGAGGGTACAGAGATAGGAAGTTCTGTAGTGAGTGGAGAAGGTTACATAGATAGGGAGGGGTGTAGGTGGCTGGACCTGGTTACAGAAATAGTAGGGTATGTAGGGGCTGGAGGAGGTTACTGAGATAGGAAGATTTGTAGGCGCTGGAGGAGGTTACCGAGATCGATAGGGTT
Organism: Isurus oxyrinchus; assembly: GCA_026770705.1. NCBI lineage: Eukaryota > Metazoa > Chordata > Chondrichthyes > Lamniformes > Lamnidae > Isurus > Isurus oxyrinchus. Next base: position 652,015 of record JANJGN010000290.1, on the reverse strand, counting down.
GTAGGGGCTCGTGGACGTTACAAAGTTAAGGTGGGGTGTAGGGGCTGGAAGACGTAACAGAAATAGGGAGGGTTGTCAGTGCTGGGAGAGGTTACTGCGATTGGAAGGATTGCAGGGCCTGGAGAAAGTTACAGAGATAGTCTGATTTATAGAGGCTGGAGGAGGTAACAGAGATAGGGAGGGGTTTTGGGGCTCGGAGATGTTAGAGATAGGGAGGTTTGGAGGAGTTTTCAGAGATAGGGAGGGTTGTAGTGAGTGAAGGAGTTTACAGAGATAGGGAGTGTTGTAGTGAGTTGAGGAGCTTTCAGAGATACGGCAGGTTGTAGTGAGTGGAGGATGTTATAGAGATGGGGATGTGTAGCGTCTGGATGAGGTTAGTGAGATAGGGAGGGGTGTAGGGATTGGAGGAGGTTAGAGAGATGGGGAGGAGTTTAGGGGCTGGAGGAGGTTACAGAGATAAGGAGGGTTTTAGGGCCTGGAGGAGGTTACTGAGATAAGGAGGATTGTAGGGGCTGGAGGAAGTTACCGAGAAACGGAGGGTTGTAGGGGCTGTAGGATGTTACAGAGATAGGGAGGGGTGTAGGGGCTGGAGGAGGTTATAGAGATAGGGAGGGGTGTATGGGCTGGAGAAGGTTACATAGATAGGGAGGTTTGTAGGGTCTGGAGGAGGATATAGAGATAGGGAATTTTGTACGGACTGGAGCAGGTTTCAGAGAAAGGGATGTTTTTTGGGCTGGAGGAGGTTATAGAGATAGGAAGGGGTGTAGGTACTGGAGGAGGTTACAGAGATAAGGATGTTTTTTGGACCTGGAGGAGGTTAAAGAGATAGGAATTGTTCTAGGGGCTGGAGGAGGTTACTGAGATAGGGAGTGTTGTATGTTTGGAGGAGGTGACAAATAGGAAGGGTTGTAGTGAGTGGAGGAGGTAACAGATTGGGAGGTGTGTAGGGGCGGGAGGAGGTTACAAAGATCTGGGTGGTTGTAGTGAGTGGCGGCGGTTACAGAGATTGGGAGGGTTGTAGTGAGTGGAGGATGTTACAGAGGGTTGTAGAGTTTGGAGGAGGGTACAGAGATAGGAAGTTTTGTAGTGAGTGGAGAAGGTTACATAGATAGGGAGTGTGTAGGTGGCTGGACATGGTTACAGAAATAGCAGGGTATGTAGGGGCTGGAGGAGGTTACTGAGATAGGGAGATTTGTAGGCGCTGGAGGAGGTTACCGAGTTCGATAGGGTTGTAAGGGCTCGTGGACGTTACAAAGATAAGGTGGGGTGTAGGGGCTGGAGAACGTAACAGAGATAGGGAGGGTTGTCAGTGCTGGGAGAGCTTACTGCGATTGGGAGGATTGCAGGGCCTGGAGAAGGTTACAGAGATAGATAGGGTTATAGATAGGGGTGTAGTGTCTGGAGGAGGTTAGAGAGATAGGGAGTGGTGTAGGGGCTTGAGGAGGTTACAGAGATAGTGAGGCTTGTAGGGGCTGGAGGAGGTTACAGAGTTAGGAAGTTTTGTAGTGAGTGGAGAAGGTTACATAGATAGGGAGAGGTGTAGAGGCTGGCGGAGGTTACTGAGATAAGGATGTGTGTAGGGGCTGGAGGAGTTTGCAGAGATTGGGAGGCGTGAAGGGGCTGGAGGAGGTTACAGAGATAGGGAGGGGTGTTGAGGCTGGAGGTAGTTACAGAGATAAGGAGGTGTGTAGGGGCTGGAGGAGTTTGCAGAGATTGGGAGGCATGGAGGAGTGGCTGGAGGCGGATACAGAGATAGGGAGCGTTGTAGGTGCTGGAGGAGGTTACAGAGATATTGAATATTGTAGGGAGTTGAGGAGTTTTCAGAGATAGGGCGGATTGTAGTGAGTGGAGGATGTTACAGAGATGGGGGTGTGTAGCGTCTGGAGGAGGTTAGAGAGATAAGGAGGGGTGTAGGGATTGGAGGTGGTTAGACAGATGGGGAGGGGTGTAGGGGCTGGAAGATGTTACAGATATAAGAAGGGCTTTAGGGCCTGGAGGAGGTTACAGAGATAGGGATGCGTGTAGGGGCTGGAGGAGTTTACAGAGGTAGGGAGGGGTGTAGGGACTGGAGGAGGTTACAGAGATAGGTAGTGTTGCATTTGGCTGGAGGAGGTTACAGAATTAGGGAGGGGTGTAGGGGCTGGAGGAAGTTACAGCGATAGGGAGGGGTGTAGGGGCTGGAGGAGGTTACAGAGATAGGGAGAGGTGTAGGGTCTGGAGGAGGTTGCAGAGATAGGGAGTTTTGTAGGGTCTGGAGGAGTTGACCGAAATAGGGAGGGATTTGTAGATGCCGGAGGAGCCATAAGAGATAGGGAGGTTTGTAAGGAGTGGAGGAGGTTACATAGATGGTGAGGGGTATAGGGTCTGCAGGAGGTTACAGAGATAGTAGGGTTGTAGGGGCTGGATGAGGTTACAGAGGCAGGGAGTATTTTAGGTTCTGGAGGATGTGACAGAGATAGGGAGGCTTGTAGGGGCTGGAGGAGGTTACAGAGATCAGGAGGGGTGTAGGGGCGGGAGGATGTTACAGAGATAGGGAGAGGTGTAGGGGCTGTAGGAGCTTAGAGAGATCGGGAGGGGTGTAGGGGCTGGAGGAGGTTACAGAGATAGGGCAGGGTGTAGGGGCTGGAGGAGGTTACAGAGATTGGGAGGGGTATAGGTGCTGGAGGAGGTTACAGAGATAGGGAGGGGTGTAGGGACAGGAGGCGGTTACAGAGATTGGGAGGGGTATAGGGGCTGGAGGAGTTTACAGAGATATCGGAGGGTTGTAGGGGCTGGAGGAGGTTACAGAGATTGGGAGGGGTATAGGGGCTGTAGGAGGTTAGAGAGTTAGGGAGGGTTGCAGGTGCTGGAGGAGGTCACAGAGATAGGGAGTGTTATAGAGGCTTGAGGAGGTTACAGAGATAGAGAGGGGTGTAGGGGCTGGAGGAGGTTACAGCGATAGGGAGGGGTGTAGGGGCTGGAGGAGGTTACAGAGATAGGGAGAGGTGTAGGGTCTGGAGGACGTTGCAGAGATAGGGAGTTTTGTAGGGTCTGGAGGAGTTGACCGAAATAGGGAGGGTTTTGTAGATGCCGGAGGAGGTAACAGAGATAGGGAGGGGTGTAGGGGCTGGAGGAGCCATAAGAGATAGGGAGGTTTGTAAGGAGTGGAGGAGGTTACATAGATGGTGAGGGGTATAGGGTCTGCAGGAGGTTACAGAGATAGTAGGGTTGTAGGGGCTGGATGAGGTTACAGAGGCAGGGAGTATTTTAGGTTCTGGAGAATGTGACAGAGATAGGGAGGCTTGTAGGGGCTGGAGGAGGTTACAGAGATTGGGAGGGGTGTAGGGGCTGGAGGATGTTACAGAGATAGGGAGAGGTGTAGGGACTGTAGGAGCTTACAGAGATCGGGAGGGGTGTAGGGGCTGGAGGAGGTTACAGAGATAGGGTGGGGTGTAGGGGCTGATGGCGGTTACAGAGATTAGGAGGGGTATAGGTGCTGGAGGAGGTTACAGAGATAGGGAGGGGTGTAGGGACTGGAGGCGATTACAGAGATTGGGAGGGGTATAGGGGCTGGAGGAGTTTACAGAGATATCGGAGGGTTGTAGGGGCTGGAGGAGGTTACAGAGATTGGGAGGGGTATAGGGGCTGGAGGAGGTTACAGAGATTGGGAGGGGTGTAGTTGCTGTAGGAGCTTACAGAGATTGGGAGGGGTGTAGGGGCTGTAGGAGCTTACAGAGATTGGGAGGGGTATAGGGGCTGGAGGAGGTTACAGAGATAGGGAGGGTTGTAGGGGCTGGAGGAATTTACAGAGATAGGGAGGGGTTTAGGGGCTGGAGGAGGTTACAGAGATTGGGAGGGGTATAGGGGCTGGAGGAGTTTACAGAGATATCGGAGGGTTGTAGGGGCTGGAGGAGGTTACAGAGATTGGGAGGGGTATAGGGGCTGGAGGAGGTTACAGAGATTGGGAAGGTGTAGTTGCTGTAGGAGCTTACAGAGATTGAGAGGGGTGTAGGGGCTGGAGGAGGTTACAGAGATTGGGAGGGGTATAGGGGCTGGAGGAGGTTACAGAGATAGGGAGGGTTGTAGGGGCTGGAGGAATTTACAGAGATAGGGAGGGGTTTAGGGGCTGGAGGAGGCTACAGAGATTGGGAGGGGTATAGGGGCTTGGCGGAAGTTACAGAGATAGGGAGGGGTGTAGGGGCTGGAGGAGGTTAGAGAGTTAGGGAGGGTTGCAGGTGCTGGAGGAGGTCACAGAGATAGGGAGTGTTATAGAGGCTTGAGGAGGTTACAGAGATAGGGAGGGATGTAGTGGCTGAAATAGTTTACAGAGATAGGGAGGGCTGAAGGTGCTGGAGGCGGTTAGAGAGATAGGGAGGGTTGTAGTGAGTGGAGGAGTTTAGAGAGATAGGGAGGGTTGTATGGGCTGGAGGAGGTTACACAGATAGGGAGGTTTGTAGTGGCTAGAGGAGGTTACAGAGATAGGGTGGCTTGTAGTGATGGATGAGGTTACAGATTTAGGGAGGGGTGTAGTGGCTGGAGATGGTTACAGAGATAGGGATGGTTGTCGTGAGTCAAGGTGTTTACAGATTTAGGGAGGAGGTTACAGAGATTGGGAGTGTTATAGTGAGTAGAGGCGGTTACAGAGATAGGGTGGGTTGAAGGGAATAAGGGAGGTGAAAGAGATAGCGAGGAGATTATTGGCTGGAAGAGGTTAGAGAGATAGGGATGGGTGAAGGGGCTGGAGGAGTTTACAGAGATAGGGAAGGTTGTAGGGATTGGAGGGGTATATAGCGTTAGGGAGGGCTGTAGGGGCTGGAGGTGTTTACAGAGATAGGGAGGAATGTAGGGGCTGGAGGAGGTTACTGAGATAGGGAGGGCTGAAGGTGCTGGAAGAGGTTAGAGAGATAGGCAGTGTTGTGGTGATTGGAGGAGGTTACAGAGATATGGTGGAGTATAGTGGCTGGAGGTGGTTACAGAGATAGGGAGGGGTGTAGGGACTGGAGGCGGTTACAGAGATTGGGAGGGGTATAGGGGCTGGAGGAGTTTACAGAGATATCGGAGGGTTGTAGGGGCTGGAGGAGGTGACAGAGATTGGGAAGGGTATAGGGGCTGGAGGAGGTTACAGAGATTGGGAGGGGTATAGGGGCTGGAGGAGGTTACAGAGTTTGGGAGGGGTGTAGTTGCTGTAGGAGCTTACAGAGATTGGGAGGGGTGTAGGGGCTGTAGGAGCTTACAGAGATTGGGAGGGGTATAGGGGCTGGAGGAGCTTACAGAGATCGGGAGGGGTGTAGGGGCTGGAGGCGGTTACAGAGATAGGGCGGGGTGTAGGGGCTGGAGGAGGTTACAGAGATTGGGAGGGGTATAGGTGCTGGAGGAGGTTACAGAGATAGGGAGGGGTGTAGGGACTGGAGGCGGTTACAGAGATTGGGAGGGGTATAGGGGCTGGAGGAGTTTACAGAGATATCGGAGGGTTGTAGGAGCTGGAGGAGGTTACAGAGATTGGGAGGGGTGTAGGGGCTGGAGGAGGTTACAGAGATTGGGAGGGGTGTAGTTGCTGTAGGACCTTACAGAGATTGGGAGGGGTGTAGGGGCTGTAGGAGCTTACAGAGATTGGGAGGGGTATAGGGGCAGGAGGAGGTTACAGAGATTGGGAGGGGTGTAGGGGCTGGAGGAGGTTACAGAGATTGGGAGGGGTATAGGGGCTGGAGGAGGTTACAGAGATAGGGAGGGTTGTAGGGGCTGGAGGAATTTACAGAGATAGGGAGGGGTATAGGGGCTGGAGGAGGTTACAGAGATTGGGAGGGGTATAGGGGCTTGGTGGAGGTTACAGAGATTGGGAGGGGTATAGGGGCTGGAGGAGGTTACAGAGATTGGGAGGGGTGTAGGGGCTGGAGGAGGTTAGAGAGTTAGGGAGGGTTGCAGGGGCTGGAGGAATTTACAGAGATAGGGAGGGGTTTAGGGGCTGGAGGAGGTTACAGAGATTGGGAGGGGTATAGGGGCTTGGCGGAAGTTAGAGAGATAGGGAGCGGTGTAGGGGCTGGAGGAGGTTAGAGAGTTAGGGAGGGTTGCAGGTGCTGGAGGAGGTCACAGAGATAGGGAGTGTTATAGAGGCTTGAGGAGGTTACAGAGATAGGGAGGGATGTAGTGGCGGAAATAGTTTACAGAGATAGGGAGGGCTGAAGGTGCTGGAGGCGGTTAGAGAGATAGGGAGGGTTGTAGTGAGTGGAGGAGTTTAGAGAGATAGGGAGGGTTGTATGGGCTGGAGGAGGTTACACAGATAGGGAGAGTGGTAGGGTGCTGGAGGAGGTAACAAGATAGGGAGAGTTGTAGGGGCTGGAGGAGGTTACAGAGTTAGGGAGGGGTGTTTGGGCTGGAGGAGGTTACAGAGACGGGGATATTTGTAGCGGCTGTTGTATGTTACAGAGATAGGGAGAGTTGTAGGGGCTGGAGGTGTTTACAGATATAGGGAGGGTTGTAGGGGCTGGAGGTGGTTACAGAGATAGTGAGGCTTGTAGTGAGTGTAGGGGGCTACAGATTTAGTGACTGGTGTTGTGGCTAGAGGAGGTTACAAAGATAAGGAGGGGTGTAGGCCCTGGAAAGGGTTACAGAGATAGAGAGGGTTGTAGGGGCTGGAGGATGTTACAGAGATTGGGAGGGGTGTAGGGGCTGTAGGAGCTTACAGAGATTGGGAGGGGTATAGGGGCTGGAGGAGCTTACAGAGATCGGGAGGGGTGTAGGGGCTGGAGGAGGTTACAGAGATAGGGCGGGGTGTAGGGGCTGGAGGAGGTTACAGAGATTGGGAGGGGTATAGGTGCTGGAGGAGGTTACAGAGATAGGGAGGGGTGTAGGGACTGGAGGCGGTTACAGAGATTGGGAGGGGTATTGGGGCTGGAGGAGGTTACAGAGATAGGGAGGGTTGTAGGGGCTGGAGGAATTTACAGAGATAGGGAGGGGTATAGGGGCTGGAGGAGGTTACAAAGATTGGGAGGGGTGTAGGGGCTGGAGGAGGTTAGAGAGTTAGGGAGGGTTGCAGGGGCTGGAGGAATTTACAGAGATAGGGAGGGGTTTAGGGGCTGGAGGAGGTTACAGAGATTGGGAGGGATATAGGGGCTTGGCGGAAGTTAGAGAGATAGGGAGGGGTGTAGGGGCTGGAGGAGGTTAGAGAGTTAGGGAGGGTTGCAGGTGCTGGAGGAGGTCACAGAGATAGGGAGTGTTATAGAGGCTTGAGGAGGTTACAGAGATAGGGAGGGATGTAGGGGCTGGAGGAGGTTACTGAGATAGGGAGGGCTGAAGGTGCTGGAAGAGGTTAGAGAGATAGGCAGTGTTGTGGTGATTTGGAGGAGGTTACAGAGATATGGTGGAGTATAGTGGCTGGAGGTGGTTACAGAGATAGGGAGGGGTGTAGGGACTGGAGGCGGTTACAGAGATTGGGAGGGGTATAGGGGCTTGGCGGAGGTTACAGAGATTGGGAGGGGTATAGGGGCTGGAGGAGGTTACAGAGATTGGGAGGGGTGTAGGGGCTGGAGGAGGTTAGAGAGTTAGGGAGGGTTGCAGGGGCTGGAGGAATTTACAGAGATAGGGAGGGGTTTAGGGGCTGGAGGAGGTTGCAGAGATTGGGAGGGGTATAGGGGCTTGGCGGAAGTTAGAGAGATAGGGAGGGGTGTAGGGGCTGGAGGAGGTTAGAGAGTTAGGGAGGGTTGCAGGTGCTGGAGGAGGTCACAGAGATAGGGAGTGTTATAGAGGCTTGAGGAGGTTACAGAGATAGGGAGGGATGTAGGGGCTGGAGGAGGTTACTGAGATAGGGAGGGCTGAAGGTGCTGGAAGAGGTTAAAGAGATAGGCAGTGTTGTGGTGATTTGGAGGAGTTTACAGAGATATGGTGGAGTATAGTGGCTGGAGGTGGTTACAGAGATAGGTAGGGGTGTAGGGACTGGAGGCGGTTACAGAGATTGGGAGGGGTATAGGGGCTGGAGGAGTTTACAGAGATATCGGAGGGTTGTAGGGGCTGGAGGATGTTACAGAGATTGGGAGGGGTATAGGGGCTGGAGGAGGTTACAGAGATTGGGAGGGGTATAGGGGCTGGAGGAGGTTACAGAGTTTGGGAGGGGTGTAGTTGCTGTAGGAGCTTACAGAGATTGGGAGGGGTGTAGGGGCTGTAGGAGCTTACAGAGATTGGGACGGGTATAGGGGCTGGAGGAGCTTACAGAGATCGGGAGGGGTGTAGGGGCTGGAGGAGGTTACAGAGATAGGGCGGGGTGTAGGGGCTGGAGGAGGTTACAGAGATTGGGAGGGGTATAGGTGCTGGAGGAGGTTACAGAGATAGGGAGGGGTGTAGGGACTGGAGGCGGTTACAGAGATTGGGAGGGGTATAGGGGCTGGAGGAGTTTACAGAGATATCGGAGGGTTGTAGGAGCTGGAGGAGGTTACAGAGATTGGGAGGGGTGTAGGGGCTGGAGGAGGTTACAGAGATTGGGAGGGGTGTAGTTGCTGTAGGAGCTTACAGAGATTGGGAGGGGTGTAGGGGCTGTAGGAGCTTACAGAGATTGGGAGGGGTATAGGGGCTGGAGGAGGTTACAGAGATTGGGAGGGGTGTAGGGGCTGGAGGAGGTTACAGAGATTGGGAGGGGTATAGGGGCTGGAGGAGGTTACAGAGATATGGAGGGTTGTAGGGGCTGGAGGAATTTACAGCGATAGGGAGGGGTATAGGGGCTGGAGGAGGTTACAGAGATTGGGAGGGGTATAGGGGCTTGGCGGAGGTTACAGAGATTGGGAGGGGTATAGGGGCTGGAGGAGGTTACAGAGATTGGGAGGGGTGTAGGGGCTGGAGGAGGTTACAGAGATTGGGAGGGGTATAGGGGCTTGGCGGAAGTTAAAGAGATAGGGAGTGGTGTAGGGGCTGGAGGAGGTTAGAGAGTTAGGGAGGGTTGCAGGTGCTGGAGGAGGTCACAGAGATAGGGAGTGTTATAGAGGCTTGAGGAGGTTACAGAGATAGGGAGGGATGTAGTGGCGGAAATAGTTTACAGAGATAGGGAGGGCTGAAGGTGCTGGAGGCGGTTAGAGAGATAGGGAGTGTTGTAGTGAGTGGAGGAGTTTAGAGAGATAGGGAGGGTTGTATGGGCTGGAGGAGGTTACACAGATAGGGAGAGTGGTAGGGTGCTGGAGGAGGTAACAAGATAGGGAGAGTTGTAGGGGCTGGAGGAGGTTACAGAGTTAGGGAGGGGTGTTTGGGCTGGAGGAGGTTACAGAGACGGGGATATTTGTAGCGGCTGTTGTATGTTACAGAGATAGGGAGAGTTGTAGGGGCTGGAGGTGTTTACAGATATTGGGAGGGTTGTAGGGGCTGGAGGTGGTTACAGAGATAGTGAGGCTTGTAGTGAGTGTAGGGGGCTACAGATTTAGTGACTGGTGTTGTGGCTAGAGGAGGTTACAAAGATAAGGAGGGGTGTAGACCCTGGAAAGGGTTAAAGAGATAGAGAGGGTTGTAGGGGCTGGAGGATGTTACAGAGATTGGGAGGGGTGTAGGGGCTGTAGGAGCTTACAGAGATTGGGAGGGGTATAGGGGCTGGAGGAGCTTACAGAGATCGGGAGGGGTATAGGGGCTGGAGGATGTTACAGAGATAGGGCGGGGTGTAGGGGCTGGAGGAGGTTACAGAGATTGGGAGAGGTATAGGTGCTGGAGGAGGTTACAGAGATAGGGAGGGGTGTAGGGACTGGAGGCGGTTACAGAGATTGGGAGGGGTATAGGGGCTGGAGGAGGTTACAGAGATAGGGAGGGTTGTAGGGGCTGGAGGAATTTACAGAGATAGGGAGGGGTATAGGGGCTGGAGGAGGTTACAGAGATTGGGAGGGGTATAGGGGCTTGGCGGAGGTTACAGAGATTGGGAGGGGTATAGGGGCTGGAGGAGGTTACAGAGATTGGGAGGGGTGTAGGGGCTGGAGGAGGTTAGAGAGTTAGGGAGGGTTGCAGGGGCTGGAGGAATTTACAGAGATAGGGAGGGGTTTAGGGGCTGGAGGAGGTTACAGAGATTGGGAGGGGTATAGGGGCTTGGCGGAAGTTAGAGAGATAGGGAGGGGTGTAGGGGCTGGAGGAGGTTAGAGAGTTAGGGAGGGTTGCAGGTGCTGGAGGAGGTCACAGAGATAGGGAGTGTTATAGAGGCTTGAGGAGGTTACAGAGATAGGGAGGGATGTAGTGGCGGAAATAGTTTACAGAGATAGGGAGGGCTGAAGGTGCTGGAGGCGGTTAGAGAGATAGGGAGGGTTGTAGTGAGTGGAGGAGTTTAGAGAGATAGGGAGGGTTGTATGGGCTGGAGGAGGTTACACAGATAGGGAGAGTGGTAGGGTGCTGGAGGAGGTAACAAGATAGGGAGAGTTGTAGGGGCTGGAGGAGGTTACAGAGTTAGGGAGGGGTGTTTGGGCTGGAGGAGGTTACAGAGACGGGGATATTTGTAGCGGCTGTTGTATGTTACAGAGATAGGGAGAGTTGTAGGGGCTGGAGGTGTTTACAGATATAGGGAGGGTTGTAGGGGCTGGAGGTGGTTACAGAGATAGTGAGGCTTGTAGTGAGTGTAGGTGGCTACAGATTTAGTGACTGGTGTTGTGGCTAGAGGAGGTTACAAAGATAAGGAGGGGTGTAGGCCCTGGAAAGGGTTACAGAGATAGAGAGGGTTGTAGGGGCTGGAGGATGTTACAGAGATTGGGAGGGGTGTAGGGGCTGTAGGAGCTTACAGAGATTGGGAGGGGTATAGGGGCTGGAGGAGCTTACAGAGATCGGGAGGGGTGTAGGGGCTGGAGGAGGTTACAGAGATAGGGCGGGGTGTAGGGGCTGGAGGAGGTTACAGAGATTGGGAGGGGTATAGGTGCTGGAGGAGGTTACAGAGATAGGGAGGGGTGTAGGGACTGGAGGCGGTTACAGAGATTGGGAGGGGTATAGGGGCTGGAGGAGTTTACAGAGATATCGGAGGGTTGTAGGGGCTGGAGGAGGTTACAGAGATTGGGAGGGGTATAGGGGCTGGAGGAGGTTACAGAGATTGGGAGGGGTGTAGTTGCTGTAGGAGCTTACAGAGATTGGGAGGGGTGTAGGGGCTGTAGGAGCTTACAGAGATTGGGAGGGGTATAGGGGCTGGAGGAGGTTACAGAGATAGGGAGGGGTGTAGGGGCTGGAGGAGGTTACAGAGATTGGGAGGGGTATAGGGGCTGGAGGAGGTTACACAGATAGGGAGGGTTGTAGGGGCTGGAGGAATTTACAGAGATAGGGAGGGGTATAGCGGCTGGAGGAGGTTACAGAGATTGGGAGGGGTATAGGGGCTTGGCGGAGGTTACAGAGATTGGGAGGGGTATAGGGGCTGTAGGAGCTTACAGAGATTGGGAGGGGTATAGGGGCTGGAGGAGCTTACAGAGATCGGGAGGGGTGTAGGGGCTGGAGGAGGTTACAGAGATAGGGCGGGGTGTCGGGGCTGGAGGAGGTTACAGAGATTGGGAGGGGTATAGGTGCTGGAGGAGGTTACAGAGATAGGGAGGGGTGGAGGGACTGGAGGCGGTTACAGAGATTGGGAGGGGTATAGGGGCTGGAGGAGTTTACAGAGATATCGGAGGGTTGTAGGGGCTGGAGGAGGTTACAGAGATTGGGAGGGGTATAGGGGCAGGAGGAGGTTACAGAGATTGGGAGGGGTGTAGTTGCTGTAGGAGCTTACAGAGATTGGGAGGGGTGTAGGGGCTGTAGGAGCTTACAGAGATTGGGAGGGGTATAGGGGCTGGAGGAGGTTACAGAGATAGGGAGGGTTGTAGGGGCTGGAGGAATTTACAGAGATAGGGAGGGGTATAGGGGCTGGAGGAGGTTACACAGATTGGGAGGGGTGTAGGTGCTTGGCGGAGGTTACAGAGATTGGGAGGGGTATAGAGGCTGGAGGAGGTTACAGAGATTGGGAGGGGTGTAGGGGCTGGAGGAGGTTAGAGAGTTAGGGAGGGTTGCAGGTGCTGGAGGAGGTCACAGAGATAGGGATTGTTATAGAGGCTTGAGGAGGTTACAGAGATAGGGAGGGGTGTAGGGGCTGGAGGAGGTTACAGCGATAGGGAGGGGTGTAGGGGCTGGAGGAGCCATAAGAGATAGGGAGGTTTGTAAGCAGTGGAGGAGGTTACATAGATGGTGAGGGGTATAGGGTCTGCAGGAGGTTACAGAGATAGTAGGGTTGTAGGGGCTGCATGAGGTTACAGAGGCAGGGAGTATTTTAGGTTCTGGAGGATGTGACAGAGATAGGGAGGCTTGTAGGGGCTGGAGGAGGTTACAGAGATTGGGAGGGGTGTAGGGGCTGGAGGATGTTACAGAGATAGGGAGAGGTGTAGGGGCTGTAGGATCTTACAGAGATCGGGAGGGGTGTAGGGGCTGGAGGAGGTTACAGAGATAGGGTGGGGTGTAGGGGCTGGAGGAGGTTACAGAGATTGGGAGGGGTATAGGTGCTGGAGGAGGTTACAGAGATAGGGAGGGGTGTAGGGACTGGAGGCGGTTACAGAAATTGGGAGGGGTATAGGGGCTGGAGGAGTTTACAGAGATATCGGAGGGTTGTAAGGGCTGGAGGAGGTTACAGAGATTGGGAGGGGTATAGGGGCTGGAGGAGGTTACAGCGATTGGGAGGGGTGTAGTTGCTGCAGGAGCTTACAGAGATTGGGAGGGGTGTAGGGGCTGTAGGAGCTTACAGAGATTGGGAGGGGTATAGGGGCTGGAGGAGGTTACAGAGATAGGGAGGGTTGTAGGGGCTGGAGGAATTTACAGAGATACGGAGGGGTTTAGGGGCTGGAGGAGGTTACAGAGATTGGGAGGGGTATTGGGGCTTGGCGGAATTTACAGAGATTGGGAGGGGTATAGGGGCTGGAGGAGGTTACAGAGATTGGGAGGGGTTTAGGGGCTGGAGGAGGTTAGAGAGTTAGGGACTGTTGCAGGTGCTGGAGGAGGTCACAGAGATAGGGAGTGTTATAGAGGCTTGAGGAGGTTACAGAGATAGGGAGGGATGTAGTGGCTGAAATAGTTTACAGAGATAGGGAGGGCTGAAGGTGCTGGAGGCAGTTAGAGAGATAGGGAGGGTTGTAGTGAGTGGAGGAGTTTAGAGAGATACGGAGGGTTGTATGGGCTGGAGGAGGTTACACAGATAGGGAGAGTGGTAGGTTGCTGGAGGAGGTAACAAGATAAGGAGAGTTGTAGGGGCTGGAGGAGGTTACAGAGTTAGGGAGGGTTGTATGGGCTGGAGGAGGTAACAAGATAGGGAGAGTTGTAGGGGCTGGAGGAGGTTACAGAGATAAGGAGGGGTGTTTGGGCTGGAGGTGGTTACAGAGACGGGGATATTTGTAGCGGCTGTTGTATGTTACAGAGATAGGGAGAGTTGTAGGGTCTGGAGGTGTTTACAGATATAGGGAGGGTTGTAGGGGCTGGAGGTGGTTACAGAGATAGTGAGGCTTGTAGTGAGTGTAGGAGGCTACAGATTTAGTGACTGGTGTTGTGGCTAGAGGTGGTTACAAAGATAAGGAGGGGTGTTGGCCCTGGAAAGGGTTACAGAGATAGAGAGGGTTGTAGGGGCTGGAGGATGTTACAGAGATTGGGAGGTTTGTAGTGGCTAGAGGAGGTTACAGAGATAGGGTGGCTTGTAGTGATGGATGAGGTTACAGATTTAGGGAGGGTTGTAGTGGCTGGAGATGGTTACAGAGATAGGGATGGTTGTCGTGAGTCAAGGTGTTTACAGATTTAGGGAGGAGGTTACAGAGATTGGGAGTGTTATAGTGAGTAGAGGCGGTTACAGAGATAGGGTGGGTTGAAGGGAATAGAGGAGGTGAAAGAGATAGCGAGGAGATTATTGGCTGGAAGAGGTTAGAGAGTTAGGGATGGGTGAAGGGGCTGGAGGAGTTTACAGAGATAGGGAAGGTTGTAGGGATTGGAGGGGTATACAGCGTTAGGGAGGGCTGTAGGGGCTGGATGGGGTTACAGAGATAGGGAGGAATGTAGGGGCTGGAGGAGGTTACCGAGATAGGGAGGGCTGAAGGTGCTGGAAGAGGTTAGAGAGATAGGCAGTGTTGTGGTGATTGGAGGAGGTTACAGAGATATGGTGGAGTATAGTGGCTGGAGGTGGTTACAGAGATAGGGAGGGGTGTAGGAACTGGAGGCGGTTACAGAGATTGGGAGGGGTATAGGGGCTGGAGGAGTTTACAGAGATATCGGAGGGTTGTAGGGGCTGGAGGAGGTTACAGAGATTGGGAGGGGTATAGGGGCTGGAGGAGGTTACAGAGATTGGGAGGGGTATAGGGGCTGGAGGAGGTTACAGAGATTGGGAGGGGTGTAGTTGCTGTAGGAGCTTACAGAGATTGGGAGGGGTGTAGGGGCTGTAGGAGCTTACAGAGATTGGGAGGGGTATAGGGGCTGGAGGAGCTTACAGAGATCGGGAGGGGTGTAGGGGCTGGAGAAGGTTACAGAGATAGGGCGGGGTGTAGGGGCTGGAGGAGGTTACAGAGATTCGGAGGGGTATAGGTGCTGGAGGAGGTTACAGAGATAGGGAGGGGTGTAGGGACTGGAGGCGGTTACAGAGATTGGGAGGGGTATAGGGGCTGGAGGAGTTTACAGAGATATCGGAGGGTTGTAGGGGCTGGAGGAGGTTACAGAGATTGGGAGGGGTATAGGGGCTGGAGGAGGTTACAGAGATTGGGAGGGGTGTAGTTGCTGTAGGAGCTTACAGAGATTGGGAGGGGTGTAGGGGCTGTAGGAGCTTACAGAGATTGGGAGGGGTATAGGGGCTGGAGGAGGTTACAGAGATAGGGAGGGGTGTAGGGGCTTTAGGAGGTTACAGAGATTGGGAGGGGTATAGGGGCTGGAGGAGGTTACAGAGATAGGGAGGGTTGTAGGGGCTGGAGGAATTTACAGAGATAGGGAGGGATATAGCGGCTGGAGGAGGTTACAGAGATTGGGAGGGGTATAGGGGCTTGGCGGAGGTTACGGAGATTGGGAGGGGTATAGGGGCTGGAGGAGGTTACAGAGATTGGGAGGGGTGTAGGGGCTGGAGGAGGTTAGAGAGTTAGGGAGGGTTGCAGGTGCTGGAGGAGGTCACAGAGATAGGGAGTGTAATAGAGGCTTGAGGAGGTTACAGAGATAGGGAGGGGTGTAGGGCTGGAGGAGGTTACAGCGATAGGGAGGGGTGTAGGGGCTGGAGGAGGTTACAGAGATAGGGAGAGGTGTAGGGTCTGGAGGAGGTTGCAGAGATAGGGAGTTTTGTAGGGTCTGGAGGAGTTGACCGAAATAGGGAGGGTTTTGCAGATGCCGGAGGAGGTAACAGAGATAGGGAGGGGTGTAGGGGCTGGAGGAGCCATAAGAGATAGGGAGGTTTGTAAGGAGTGGAGGAGGTTACATAGATGGTGAGGGGTATAGGGTCTGCAGGAGGTTACAGAGATAGTAGGGTTGTAGGGGCTGGATGAGGTTACAGAGGCAGGGAGTATTTTAGGTTCTGGAGGATGTGACAGAGATAGGGAGGCTTGTAGGGGCTGGAGGAGGTTACAGAGATTGGGAGGGGTGTAGGGGCTGTAGGAGCTTACAGAGATCGGGAGGGGTGTAGGGGCTGGAGGAGGTTACAGAGATAGGGCGGGGTGTAGGGGCTGGAGGAGGTTACAGAGATTGGGAGGGGTATAGGTGCTGGAGGAGGTTACAGAGATAGGGAGGGGTGTAGGGACTGGAGGCGGTTACAGAAATTGGGAGGGGTATAGGGGCTGGAGGAGTTTACAGAGATATCGGAGGGTTGTAAGGGCTGGAGGAGGTTACAGAGATTGGGAGGGGTATAGGGGCTGGAGGAGGTTACAGCGATTGGGAGGGGTGTAGTTGCTGCAGGAGCTTACAGAGATTGGGAGGGGTGTAGGGGCTGTAGGAGCTTACAGAGATTGGGAGGGGTATAGGGGCTGGAGGAGGTTACAGAGATAGGGAGGGTTGTAGGGGCTGGAGGAATTTACAGAGATACGGAGGGGTTTAGGGGCTGGAGGAGGTTACAGAGATTGGGAGGGGTATTGGGGCTTGGCGGAATTTACAGAGATTGGGAGGGGTATAGGGGCTGGAGGAGGTTACAGAGATTGGGAGGGGTTTAGGGGCTGGAGGAGGTTAGAGAGTTAGGGACTGTTGCAGGTGCTGGAGGAGGTCACAGAGATAGGGAGTGTTATAGAGGCTTGAGGAGGTTACAGAGATAGGGAGGGATGTAGTGGCTGAAATAGTTTACAGAGATAGGGAGGGCTGAAGGTGCTGGAGGCAGTTAGAGAGATAGGGAGGGTTGTAGTGAGTGGAGGAGTTTAGAGAGATACGGAGGGTTGTATGGGCTGGAGGAGGTTACACAGATAGGGAGAGTGGTAGGTTGCTGGAGGAGGTAACAAGATAAGGAGAGTTGTAGGGGCTGGAGGAGGTTACAGAGTTAGGGAGGGTTGTATGGGCTG
This sequence comes from Isurus oxyrinchus, assembly GCA_026770705.1. Taxonomy (NCBI): domain Eukaryota; kingdom Metazoa; phylum Chordata; class Chondrichthyes; order Lamniformes; family Lamnidae; genus Isurus; species Isurus oxyrinchus. The sequence goes on along the minus strand of JANJGN010000290.1, from coordinate 635,597 downwards.
GAGGAGGTAACAAGATAGGGAGAGTTGTAGGGGCTGGAGGAGGTTACAGAGATAAGGAGGGGTGTTTGGGCTGGAGGTGGTTACAGAGACGGGGATATTTGTAGCGGCTGTTGTATGTTACAGAGATAGGGAGAGTTGTAGGGTCTGGAGGTGTTTACAGATATAGGGAGGGTTGTAGGGGCTGGAGGTGGTTACAGAGATAGTGAGGCTTGTAGTGAGTGTAGGAGGCTACAGATTTAGTGACTGGTGTTGTGGCTAGAGGTGGTTACAAAGATAAGGAGGGGTGTTGGCCCTGGAAAGGGTTACAGAAATAGAGAGGGTTGTAGGGGCTGGAGGATGTTACAGAGATTGGGAGGTTTGTAGTGGCTAGAGGAGGTTACAGAGATAGGGTGGCTTGTAGTGATGGATGAGGTTACAGATTTAGGGAGGGTTGTAGTGGCTGGAGATGGTTACAGAGATAGGGATGGTTGTCGTGAGTCAAGGTGTTTACAGATTTAGGGAGGAGGTTACAGAGATTGGGAGTGTTATAGTGAGTAGAGGCGGTTACAGAGATAGGGTGGGTTGAAGGGAATAGAGGAGGTGAAAGAGATAGCGAGGAGATTATTGGCTGGAAGAGGTTAGAGAGTTAGGGATGGGTGAAGGGGCTGGAGGAGTTTACAGAGATAGGGAAGGTTGTAGGGATTGGAGGGGTATACAGCGTTAGGGAGGGCTGTAGGGGCTGGATGGGGTTACAGAGATAGGGAGGAATGTAGGGGCTGGAGGAGGTTACCGAGATAGGGAGGGCTGAAGGTGCTGGAAGAGGTTAGAGAGATAGGCAGTGTTGTGGTGATTGGAGGAGGTTACAGAGATATGGTGGAGTATAGTGGCTGGAGGTGGTTACAGAGATAGGGAGGGGTGTAGGAACTGGAGGCGGTTACAGAGATTGGGAGGGGTATAGGGGCTGGAGGAGTTTACAGAGATATCGGAGGGTTGTAGGGGCTGGAGGAGGTTACAGAGATTGGGAGGGGTATAGGGGCTGGAGGAGGTTACAGAGATTGGGAGGGGTATAGGGGCTGGAGGAGGTTACAGAGATTGGGAGGGGTGTAGTTGCTGTAGGAGCTTACAGAGATTGGGAGGGGTGTAGGGGCTGTAGGAGCTTACAGAGATTGGGAGGGGTATAGGGGCTGGAGGAGCTTACAGAGATCGGGAGGGGTGTAGGGGCTGGAGAAGGTTACAGAGATAGGGCGGGGTGTAGGGGCTGGAGGAGGTTACAGAGATTCGGAGGGGTATAGGTGCTGGAGGAGGTTACAGAGATAGGGAGGGGTGTAGGGACTGGAGGCGGTTACAGAGATTGGGAGGGGTATAGGGGCTGGAGGAGTTTACAGAGATATCGGAGGGTTGTAGGGGCTGGAGGAGGTTACAGAGATTGGGAGGGGTATAGGGGCTGGAGGAGGTTACAGAGATTGGGAGGGGTGTAGTTGCTGTAGGAGCTTACAGAGATTGGGAGGGGTGTAGGGGCTGTAGGAGCTTACAGAGATTGGGAGGGGTATAGGGGCTGGAGGAGGTTACAGAGATAGGGAGGGGTGTAGGGGCTTTAGGAGGTTACAGAGATTGGGAGGGGTATAGGGGCTGGAGGAGGTTACAGAGATAGGGAGGGTTGTAGGGGCTGGAGGAATTTACAGAGATAGGGAGGGATATAGCGGCTGGAGGAGGTTACAGAGATTGGGAGGGGTATAGGGGCTTGGCGGAGGTTACGGAGATTGGGAGGGGTATAGGGGCTGGAGGAGGTTACAGAGATTGGGAGGGGTGTAGGGGCTGGAGGAGGTTAGAGAGTTAGGGAGGGTTGCAGGTGCTGGAGGAGGTCACAGAGATAGGGAGTGTAATAGAGGCTTGAGGAGGTTACAGAGATAGGGAGGGGTGTAGGGCTGGAGGAGGTTACAGCGATAGGGAGGGGTGTAGGGGCTGGAGGAGGTTACAGAGATAGGGAGAGGTGTAGGGTCTGGAGGAGGTTGCAGAGATAGGGAGTTTTGTAGGGTCTGGAGGAGTTGACCGAAATAGGGAGGGTTTTGCAGATGCCGGAGGAGGTAACAGAGATAGGGAGGGGTGTAGGGGCTGGAGGAGCCATAAGAGATAGGGAGGTTTGTAAGGAGTGGAGGAGGTTACATAGATGGTGAGGGGTATAGGGTCTGCAGGAGGTTACAGAGATAGTAGGGTTGTAGGGGCTGGATGAGGTTACAGAGGCAGGGAGTATTTTAGGTTCTGGAGGATGTGACAGAGATAGGGAGGCTTGTAGGGGCTGGAGGAGGTTACAGAGATTGGGAGGGGTGTAGGGGCTGTAGGAGCTTACAGAGATCGGGAGGGGTGTAGGGGCTGGAGGAGGTTACAGAGATAGGGCGGGGTGTAGGGGCTGGAGGCGGTTACAGAGATTGGGAGGGGTATAGGTGCTGGAGGAGGTTACAGAGATAGGGAGGGGTGTAGGGACTGGAGGCGGTTACAGAGATTGGGAGGGGTATAGGGGCTGGAGGAGTTTACAGAGATATCGGAGGGTTGTAGGGGCTGGAGGAGGTTACAGAGATTGGGAGGGGTTTAGGGGCTGGAGGAGGTTACAGAGATTGGGAGGGCTGTAGGGGCTGTAGGAGCTTACAGAGATTGGGAGGGGTATAGGGGCTGGAGGAGGTTACAGAGATAGGGAGGGGTGTAGGGGCTGGAGGAGGTTACAGAGATTGGGAGGGGTATAGGGGCTTGGCGGAGGTTACAGAGATAGGGAGGGGTGTAGGGGCTGGAGCAGGTTAGAGAGTTAGGGAGGGTTGCAGGTGCTGGAGGAGGTCACAGAGATAGGGAGTGTTATAGAGGCTTGATGAGGTTACAGAGATAGGCTGGGATGTAGTGGCTGAAATAGTTTACAGAGATAGGGAGGGCTGAAGGTGCTGGAGGCGGTTAGAGAGGTAGGGAGGGTTGTAGTGAGTGGAGGAGTTTAGAGAGATAAGGAGGGTTGTATGGGCTGGAGGAGGTTACACAGATAGGGAGAGTGGTAGGGTGCTGGAGAGGTAACAAGATAGGGAGAGTTGTAGGGGCTGGAGGAGGTTACAGAGTTAGGGAGGGGTCTTTGGGCTGGAGGAGGTTACAGAGACGGGGATATTTGTAGCGGCTGTTGTATGTTACAGAGATAGGGAGAGTTGTAGGGGCTGGAGGTGTTTACAGATATAGGGAGGGTTGTAGGGGCTGGAGGAATTTACAGAGATAGGGAGGGATATAGCGGCTGGAGGAGGTTACAGAGATTGGGAGGGGTATAGGGGCTTGGCGGAGGTTACGGAGATTGGGAGGGGTATAGGGGCTGGAGGAGGTTACAGAGATTGGGAGGGGTGTAGGGGCTGGAGGAGGTTAGAGAGTTAGGGAGGGTTGCAGGTGCTGGAGGAGGTCACAGAGATAGGGAGTGTAATAGAGGCTTGAGGAGGTTACAGAGATAGGGAGGGGTGTAGGGCTGGAGGAGGTTACAGCGATAGGGAGGGGTGTAGGGGCTGGAGGAGGTTACAGAGATAGGGAGAGGTGTAGGGTCTGGAGGAGGTTGCAGAGATAGGGAGTTTTGTAGGGTCTGGAGGAGTTGACTGAAATAGGGAGGGTTTTGCAGATGCCGGAGGAGGTAACAGAGATAGGGAGGGGTGTAGGGGCTGGAGGAGCCATAAGAGATAGGGAGGTTTGTAAGGAGTGGAGGAGGTTACATAGATGGTGAGGGGTATAGGGTCTGCAGGAGGTTACAGAGATAGTAGGGTTGTAGGGGCTGGATGAGGTTACAGAGGCAGGGAGTATTTTAGGTTCTGGAGGATGTGACAGAGATAGGGAGGCTTGTAGGGGCTGGAGGAGGTTACAGAGATTGGGAGGGGTGTAGGGGCTGTAGGAGCTTACAGAGATCGGGAGGGGTGTAGGGGCTGGAGGAGGTTACAGAGATAGGGCGGGGTGTAGGGGCTGGAGGCGGTTACAGAGATTGGGAGGGGTATAGGTGCTGGAGGAGGTTACAGAGATAGGGAGGGGTGTAGGGACTGGAGGCGGTTACAGAGATTGGGAGGGGTATAGGGGCTGGAGGAGTTTACAGAGATATCGGAGGGTTGTAGGGGCTGGAGGAGGTTACAGAGATTGGGAGGGGTATAGGGGCTGGAGGAGGTTACAGAGATTGGGAGGGCTGTAGGGGCTGTAGGAGCTTACAGAGATTGGGAGGGGTATAGGGGCTGGAGGAGGTTACAGAGATAGGGAGGGGTGTAGGGGCTGGAGGAGGTTACAGAGATTGGGAGGGGTATAGGGGCTGGAGAAGGTTACAGAGATAGAGAGGGTTGTAGGGGCTGGAGGAATTTACAGAGATAGGGAGGGGTTTCGGGGCTGGAGGAGGTTACAGAGATTGGGAGGGGTATAGGGGCTTGGCGGAGGTTACAGAGATAGGGAGGGGTGTAGGGGCTGGAGCAGGTTAGAGAGTTAGGGAGGGTTGCAGGTGCTGGAGGAGGTCACAGAGATAGGGAGTGTTATAGAGGCTTGATGAGGTTACAGAGATAGGCTGGGATGTAGTGGCTGAAATAGTTTACAGAGATAGGGAGGGCTGAAGGTGCTGGAGGCGGTTAGAGAGGTAGGGAGGGTTGTAGTGAGTGGAGGAGTTTAGAGAGATAAGGAGGGTTGTATGGGCTGGAGGAGGTTACACAGATAGGGAGAGTGGTAGGGTGCTGGAGAGGTAACAAGATAGGGAGAGTTGTAGGGGCTGGAGGAGGTTACAGAGTTAGGGAGGGGTCTTTGGGCTGGAGGAGGTTACAGAGACGGGGATATTTGTAGCGGCTGTTGTATGTTACAGAGATAGGGAGAGTTGTAGGGGCTGGAGGTGTTTACAGATATAGGGAGGGTTGTAGGGGCTGGAGGTGGTTACAGAGTTAGTGAGGCTTGTAGTGAGTGTAGGAGGCTACAGATTTAGTGACTGGTGTTGTGGCTAGAGGAGGTTACAAAGATAAGGAGGGGTGTAGGCCCTGGAAAGGGTTACAGAGATAGAGAGGGTTGTAGGGGCTGGAGAATGTTACAGAGATAGGGAGGTTTGTAGTGGCTAGAGGAGGTTACAGAGATAGGGTGGCTTGTAGTGATGGATGAGGTTACAGATTTAGGGAGGGGTGTAGTGGCTGGAGATGGTTACCGAGATAGGGAGGGCTGAAGGTGCTGGAAGAGGTTAGAGAGATAGGCAGTGTTGTAGTGATTGGAGGAGGTTACAGAGATATGGTGGAGTATAGTGGCTGGAGGTGGTTACAGAGATAGGGAGGGGTGTAGGGACTGGAGGCGGTTACAGAGATTGGGAGGGGTATAGGGGCTGGAGGATTTTACAGAGATATCGGAGGGTTGTAGGGGCTGGAGGAGGTTACAGAGATTGGGAGGGGTATAGGGGCTGGAGGAGGTTACAGAGATTGGGAGGGGTATAGGGGCTGGAGGAGGTTACAGAGATTGGGAGGGTTGTAGTTGCTGTAGGAGCTTACAGAGATTGGGAGGGGTGTAGGGGCTGTAGGAGCTTACAGAGATTGGGAGGGGTATAGGGGCTGGAGGAGGTTACAGAGATAGGGAGGGGTGTAGGGGCTGGAGGAGGTTACAGAGATTGGGAGGGGTATAGGGGCTGGAGGAGGTTACAGAGATTGGGAGGGGTATACGGGCTTGGAGGAAGTTACAGAGATAGGGAGGGGTGTAGGGGCTGGAGGAGTTTACAGAGATTGGGAGGGGTATAGGGGCTGGAGGAGGTTACAGAGATTGGGAGGGGTGTTGAGGCTGGAGCTAGTTACAGAGATAAGGAGGTGTGTAGGGGCTGGAGGAGTTTGCAGAGATTGGGAGGCATGGAGGAGTGGCTGGAGGCGGATACAGAGATAGGGAGCGTTGTAGGTGCTGGAGGAGGTTTCAGAGATATTGAATATTGTAGGGAGTTGAGGAGTTTTCAGAGATAGGGCGGATTGTAGTGAGTGGAGGATGTTACAGAGATAGGGGTGTGTAGCGTCTGGAGGAGGTTAGAGAGATAAGGAGGGGTGTAGGGATTGGAGGTGGTTAGACAGATGGGGAGGGGTGTAGGGGCTGGAGGATGTTACAGATATAAGAAGGGCTTTAGGGCCTGGAGGAGGTTACAGAGATAGGGATGCGTGTAGGGGCTGGAGGAGTTTACAGAGGTAGGGAGGGGTGTAGGGACTGGAGGAGGTTACAGAGATAGCTAGTGTTTTATTTGGCTGGAGGAGGTTACAGAATTAGGGAGGGGTGTAGGGGCTGGAGGAGGTTACAGCGATAGGGAGGGGTGTAGGGGCTGGAGGAGGTTACAGAGATAGGGAGAGGTGTAGGGTCTGGAGGAGGTTGCAAAGATAGGGAGTTTTGTAGGGTCTGGAGGAGTTGACCGAAATAGGGAGGGTTTTGTAGATGCCGGAGGAGGTAACAGAGATAGGGAGGGGTGTAGGGGCTGGAGGAGCCATAAGAGATAGGGAGGTTTGTAAGGAGTGGAGGAGGTTACATAGATGGTGAGGGGTATAGGGTCTGCAGGAGGTTACAGAGATAGTAGGGTTGTAGGGGCTGGATGAGGTTACAGAGGCAGGGAGTATTTTAGGTTCTGGAGGATGTGACAGAGATAGGGAGGCTTGTAGGGGCTGGAGGAGGTTACAGAGATTGGGAGGGGTATAGGGGCTGGAGGAGGTTACAGAGATTGGGAGGGGTATAGGGGCTGGAGGAGGTTACAGAGATTGGGAGGGGTGTAGTTGCTGTAGGAGCTTACAGAGATTGGGAGGGGTGTAGGGGCTGTAGGAGCTTACAGAGATTGGGAGGGGTATAGGGGCTGGAGGAGGTTACAGAGATAGGGAGGGGTGTAGGGGCTGGAGGAGGTTACAGAGATTGGGAGGGGTATAGGGGCTGGAGGAGCTTACAGAGATTGGGAGGGGTATACGGGCTTGGAGGAAGTTACAGAGATAGGGAGGGGTGTAGGGGCTGGAGGAGTTTACAGAGATTGGGAGGGGTATAGGGGCTGGAGGAGGTTACAGAGATTGGGAGGGGTGTTGAGGCTGGAGGTAGTTACAGAGATAAGGAGGTGTGTAGGGGCTGGAGGAGTTTGCAGAGATTGGGAGGCATGGAGGAGTGGCTGGAGGCGGATACAGAGATAGGGAGCGTTGTAGGTGCTGGAGGAGGTTTCAGAGATATTGAATATTGTAGGGAGTTGAGGAGTTTTCAGAGATAGGGCGGATTGTAGTGAGTGGAGGATGTTACAGAGATAGGGGTGTGTAGCGTCTGGAGGACGTTAGAGAGATAAGGAGGGGTGTAGGGATTGGAGGTGGTTAGACAGATGGGGAGGGGTGTAGGGGCTGGAGGATGTTACAGATATAAGAAGGGCTTTAGGGCCTGGAGGAGGTTACAGAGATAGGGATGCGTGTAGGGGCTGGAGGAGTTTACAGAGGTAGGGAGGGGTGTAGGGACTGGAGGAGGTTACAGAGATAGGTAGTGTTTTATTTGGCTGGAGGAGGTTACAGAATTAGGGAGGGGTGTAGGGGCTGGAGGAGGTTACAGCGATAGGGAGGGGTGTAGGGGCTGGAGGAGGTTACAGAGATAGGGAGAGGTGTAGGGTCTGGAGGAGGTTGCAAAGATAGGGAGTTTTGTAGGGTCTGGAGGAGTTGACCGAAATAGGGAGGGTTTTGTAGATGCCGGAGGAGGTAACAGAGATAGGGAGGGGTGTAGGGGCTGGAGGAGCCATAAGAGATAGGGAGGTTTGTAAGGAGTGGAGGAGGTTACATAGATGGTGAGGGGTATAGGGTCTGCAGGAGGTTACAGAGATAGTAGGGTTGTAGGGGCTGGAGGAGGTTACAGAGGCAGGGAGTATTTTAGGTTCTGGAGGATGTGACAGAGATCGAGAGGCTTGTAGGGGCTGGAGGAGGTTACAGAGATCGGGAGGGGTGTAGGGGCTGTAGGAGTTTACAGAGATCGGGAGGGGTGTAGGGGCTGGAGGAGGTTACTGAGATAGGGAGGGGTGTAGGGGCTGGAGGAGGTTACAGAGATTGGGAGGGGAATAGGGGCTGGAGGAGGTTACAGAGATTGGGAGGGGTGTAGTTGCTGTAGGAGCTTACAGAGATTGGGAGGGGTGTAGGGGCTGTAGGAGCTTACAGAGATTGGGAGGGGTGTAGGGGCTGGAGAAGGTTACAGAGATAGGGAGGGGTGTAGGGGCTGGAGGAGGTTACAGAGATTGGGAGGGGTATAGGGGCTGGAGGAGGTTACAGAGATAGGGAGGGTTGTAGGGGCTGGAGGAATTTACAGAGATAGGGAGGGGTATAGGGGCTGGAGGAGGTTACAGAGATTGGGAGGGGTATGGGGGCTTGGCGGAGGTTACAGAGATAGGGAGGGGTGTAGGGGCTGGAGGAGTTTACAGAGATTGGGAGGGGTATAGGGGCTGGAGGAGGTTACAGAGATTGGGAGGGGTGTAGGGGCTGGTGGAGGTTAGAGAGTTAGGGAGGGTTGCAGGTGCTGGAGGAGGTCACAGAGATAGGGAGTGTTATAGAGGCTTGAGGAGGTTACAGAGATAGGGAGGGATGTAGTGGCTGAAATAGTTTACAGAGATAGGGAGGGCTGAAGGTGCTGGAGGCGGTTAGAGAGATAGGGAGGGTTGTAGTGAGTGGAGGAGTTTAGAGAGATAAGGAGGGTTGTATGGGCTGGAGGAGGTAACAAGATAGGGAGAGTTGTAGGGGCAGGAGGAGGTTACAGAGATAGGGAGGGGTGTTTGGGCTGGAGGAGGTTACAGAGACGGGGATATTTGTAGCGGCTGTTGTATGTTACAGAGATAGGGAGAGTTGTAGGGGCTGGAGGTGTTTACAGATATAGGGAGGGTTGTAGGGGCTGGAGGTGGTTACAGAGATAGTGAGGCTTGTAGTGAGTGTAGGAGGCTACAGATTTAGTGACTGGTGTTCTGGCTAGAGGAGGTTACAAAGATAAGGAGGGGTGTAGGCCCTGGAAAGGGTTACAGAGATAGAGAGGGTTGTAGGGGCTGGAGGATGTTACAGAGATAGGGAGGTTTGTAGTGGCTAGAGGAGGTTACAGAGATAGGGTGGCTTGTAGTGATGGATGAGGTTACAGATTTAGGGAGGGTTGTAGTGGCTGGAGATGGTTACAGAGATAGGGATGGTTGTCGTGAGTCAAGGTGTTTACAGATTTAGGGAGGAGGTTGCAGATATTGGGAGTGTTATAGTGAGTAGAGGCGGTTACAGAGATAGGGTGGGTTGAAGGGAATAGAGGAGGTGAAAGAGATAGCGAGGAGATTATTGGCTGGAAGAGGTTAGAGAGATAGGGATGGGTGTAGGGGCTGGAGGAGTTTACAGAGATAGGGAAGGTTGTAGGGATTGGAGGGGTATACGGCGTTAGGGAGGGCTGTAGGGGCTGGATGGGGTTACAGAGATAGGGAGGAATGTAGGGGCTGGAGGAGGTTACCGAGATAGGGAGGGCTGAAGGTGCTGGAAGAGGTTAGAGAGATAGGCAGTGTTGTAGTGATTGGAGGAGGTTACAGAGATATGGTGGAATATAGTGGCTGGAGGTGGTTACAGAGATCGGGAGGGTTGTATGGGTTGGACGGGTTTTCAGAGATAGGGAGATGTGTAGGGGGCTGGAGGAGGTAACAAGTTAGGGAGGGGTGTAGGGGCTGGAGAATGTTACAGGGATTGGGAGTGGTGTTGGTGTTGGAGGAGGCTACAGACATTGGGAGGGTTGGAAACAAAAACAGAATTACCTGCAAAAATTCAGCAGGTCTGGCAGCATCGGCGGAGAAGAAAAGAGTTGACTTTTCGAGTCCTCATGACCCTTCGACAGAACTTGATTTCGAGTCCAAGAAAGAGTTGAAATATAAGCTGGTTTAAGGTGTGTGTGGGGCGGGGGGGGGGGGCGGGGGGGGCGGAGAGATAGAGAGAGAGAGGTGCTTGTGTAGACAAACAAGCAGTGATAGAAGCAGATCATCAAAAGATGTCAGTGACAATGGGACAAAAGAACACATAGGTGTTAAAGTTAAAGTTGGTGATATTATCTAAACGAATGTGCTAATTAAGAATGGATGGTAGGGCACTCAAGGTATAGCTCTAGTGGGGGTGGGGGGAGCATAAAAGATTTTAAAATATTTAAAAATAATGGAAATAGGTGGGAAAAGAAAAATCTATATAATTTATAGGGAAAAAAAAGGGGAAAAAGGGGGAAACAGAAAGGGGGTGGGGATGGGGGAGGGAGCTCACGACCCAAAGTTGTTGAACTCAATATTCAGACCGGAAGGCTGTAAGGTGCCTAGTCGGAAGATGAGGTGTTGTTCCTCCAGTTTGCGTTGGGCTTCACTGGAACAATGCAGCAAGCCAAGGACAGACATGTGGGCAAGAGAGCAGGGTGGAGTGTTAAAATGGCAAGCGACAGGGAGGTTTGGATCATTCTTGCGGACAGACCGCAGGTGTTCTGCAAAGCGGTCGCCCAGTTTACGTTTGGTCTCTCCAATGTAGAGGAGACCACATTGGGAGCAACGAATGCAGTAGACTAAGTTGGGGGAAATGTAAGTGAAATGCTGCTTCACTTGAAAGGAATGTTTGGGCCCTTGGACGGTGAGGAGAGAGGAAGTGAAGGGGCAGGTGTTACATCTTTTGCGTGGGCATGGGGTGGTGCCATAGGAGGGGGTTGAGGAGTAGGGGGTGATGGAGGAGTGGACCAGGGTGTCCCGGAGGGAGCGATCCCTACGGAATGCCGATAAGGGGGGTGAAGGGAAGATGTGTTTGGTGGTGGCATCATGCTGGAGTTGGCGGAAATGGCGGAGGATGATCCTTTGAATGCGGAGGCTGGTGGGGTGATAAGTGAGGACAAGGGGGACCCTATCATGTTTCTGGGAGGGAGGAGAAGGCGTAAGGGCGGATGCGCGGGAGATGGGCCGGACACGGTTGAGGGCCCTGTCAACGACCGTGGGTGGAAAACCTCGGTTAAGGAAGAAGGAGGACATGTCAGAGGAACCGTTTTTGAAGGTAGCATCATCGGAACAGATGCGACGAAGGCGAAGGAACTGGGAGAATGGGATGGAGTCCTTACAGGAAGCGGGGTGTGAGGAGCTGTAGTCGAGGTAGCTGTGGGAGTCGGTGGGTTTGTAATGGATATTGGTGGACAGTCTATCACCAGAGATTGAGACAGAGAGGTCAAGGAAGGGAAGGGAAGTGTCAGAGATGGACCACGTGAAAATGATGGAGGGGTGGAGATTGGAAGCAAAATTAATAAATTTTTCCAAGTCCCGACGAGAGCTTCCAATTTTGCTTCCACCCTCAATTACTGACACTCCAATAGTGCAGCACACCCTCAATTACTTATACTCCAATACTGCAATACAGCCTCAATTACTTACACTCCAATAGTGCAGCACACCCTCAATTACTTATACTCCAATACTGCAATACAGCCTCAATTACTTACACTCCAATAGTGCAGCACACCCTCAATTACTTACACTCCAATAGTGCAGCACACCCTCAATTACTGACACTCCAGTAGTGTAGCAAGCTGTTACTGACACATCAATAGTGCAGCACACCCTCAATTAGTGACACACCAAAAGTGCTGCAAACCCTCAATTATTGACCCTCCAATAGTGCAGCATATCCTCAATTACTGGAAAACCAATAGTGCTTCACAGCCTTAATTACTGATGCTCCAATACTGCAGCACACCCTCAATTGCTGACCCTCCAATAGTGCAGCACACCCTCAATTACATACACTCGCATAGTGCAGCACACTCTCAATTACTGACCCTCCAATAGAGCAGCACACCCTCAGTTACTGACACAACTATAGTGCAGAACACCCTCAATTACTGACACGCGAACTGTGCAACACACCCTCAATTACTGACACTCGAATAAAGCAGTACACACTCAATTACCAATCCTCCAATCGTGCAGCTCACCGTCAATTACTGAGACTCCAACAGTGCAGAACAGCCTGAACTACTGACACTCCAATAGTGCAGCACACCATCAATTAATGACACTCCAATAGTGCAGCACATCCTCAATTACTGACACTCCAATAGTGCAGCACACCCTCAATTAATGACACTCCAATAGTGCTGCACACCCTCAATTACTGACCCACCAATAGTGCAGCACACCCTCAATTACTGACACACCTATAGTGCAGCACACCATCAATTACTGACACTCCAACAGTGCAGAACTACCTCAATTACTTTCCTTCCTATGGTCCAGCACACCCTCAATTACTGACCTTCCAATAGTGCAGAACACCCTCAATTATTGACTGTTCAAAAGAGCAGCATACCGTCAATTATTGGCACTCCAACAGTGCAGCACACCCACAATTACTTACACTCCAATAGTGCAGCACACCTTCAATTACTGAGAAACAGGTTGCTCAGCATACACTCAATTTCTGACACTCCAATAGTGCAGCACACCCTCAATTATTGAACCTTCAAAAGTGCAGCACAGTGTCGATTATTGCAGCACACCCTCAATTACTTACACTCCAATAGTGCAGCACACCCTCAATTACTGACACTCCAGTAGTGTAGCAAGCTGTTACTGACACATCAATAGTGCAGCACACCCTCAATTAGTGACACACCAAAAGTGCTGCAAACCCTCAATTATTGACCCCCCAATAGTGCAGCATATCATCAATTACTGGAAAACCAATAGTGCTTCACAGCCTTAATTACTGATGCTCCAATACTGCAGCACACCCTCAATTGCTGACCCTCCAATAGTGCAGCACACCCTCTTTTACATACACTCGCATAGTGCAGCACACTCTCAATTACTGACCCTCCAATAGAGCAGCACACCCTCAGTTACTGACACAACTATAGTGCAGAATTCCCTCAATTACTGACACTCCAACTGTGCAACACACCCTCAATTACTGACACTCGAATAAAGCAGTACACACTCAATTACCAATCCTCCAATCGTGCAGCTCACCGTCAATTACTGAGACTCCAACAGTGCAGAACAGCCTGAACTACTGACACTCCAATAGTGCAGCACACCATCAATTAATGACACTCCAATAGTGCAGCACATCCTCAATTACTGACACTCCAATAGTGCAGCACACCCTCAATTAATGACACTCTACTAGTGCAGCAGACACTCAATTGCTGACCCTCCAATAGTGCAGCACACCTTCAATTACTGACCCTCCAATAGTGCAGCACACCTTCAATTACTGAACTTCCGACAGTGCAGAACACCCTCAAATACTGACACTAAAATTTTGCAGCTCACCATCAATTACTGACAATCCAATAGTGCAGCACACCATCAATTACTGATAATCCAGTGGTGCAGCACACCCTCAATTACTGACACTCCAATCGTGCATCGCATCCTAAATTACTTACACTCGAATAGTGCAGCACACCCTCAATTACTGACCCACCAATAGTGCAGCACACCCTCAATTACTGACACACCTATCCTGCAGCACAACCTCAATTACAGACAATCCAGTGGTGCAGCACACCCTCAATTACTGACACTGCAGTAGTGCTGCACACACTCAATTACTGACCCACCAATAGTGCAGCACACCCTCAATTACTGACACACCTATAGAGCAGCACACCCTCAATTACTGACACACCTATAGTGCAGCAAACCCTCAATTACTGACACTCCAATATTGCATAACTACCTCAAATACTTTCCTTCCAATAATCCAGCACACCCTCAAATATTGACCCTCCAACATTGCAGCACCACTTCAATTTCTGACACAACTATAGTGCAGAAAACCCTCAATTACTGACACTCCAACAGTGCAGCACAGCCCCAATTACTGACATACCAATATTGCAGCACAAAGTTGATTACTTGCACACCTACAGTTCAGCACATCCTCAATTACTGACACTCCAATAGTGCAGCACACCCTCAATTAATGACACTCTACTAGTGCTGCAGACACTCAATTGCTGACACTCCAATAGTGCAGCACAACCTCAATTACTGACCCTCCAATAGTGCAGCGCACATTCAATTACTGACAATCAAATAGTGCAGCACACCATCAATTACTGACACTCCAATAGTGCAGCACACCCTCAATTACTGACCCACCAATAGTGCAGCACACTCTCAAATACTGACCCACCAATAGTGCAGCACAACCTCAATTACTGAAACACATATAGTGCAGCACACACTCAATTACTGACCCTCCAATAGTGCACCGCACACGCAATTACTGACCCACCAATAGTGCAGCACACCATCAATTACTGAAACACATATAGTGCAGCACACTCTCAATTACTGACCCACCAATAGTGCAGCACACTCTCAATTACTGACTCACCAATAGTGCAGCACAACCTCAATTACTGAAACACATATAGTGCAGCACACACTCAATTACTGACCCTCCAATAGTGCAGCGCACTCTCAATTACTGACCCACCAATAGTGCAGCACACCATCAATTACTGACACTGCAATAGTGCAGCGCACGCTCAATTACTGACCCACCAATAGTGCAGCACACCCTCAATTACTGACACACCTATCCTACAGCACAACCTCAATTACTGACAATCAAATAGTGCAGCACACCATCAATTACTGACACTCCAATAGTGCAGCACACCCTCAATTACTGACACTCCAATAGTGCAGCACACTCTCAAATACTGACCCACCAATAGTGCAGCACAACCTCAATTACTGAAACACATATAGTGCAGCACACCATCAATTACTGACACTCCAATAGTGCAGTGCACTCTCAATTACTGACCCACCAATAGTGCAGCACACCATCAATTACTGACCCTCCAATAGTGCAGCTCACCATCAATTACTGAGACTCCCAACAGTGCAGAACTGCTTCAATTACTGACACTCCAATAATGCAGCACACCATCAATTAATGACACTCCAATAGTGCAGCACATCCTCAATTACTGACACTCCAATAGTGCAGCACATCCTCAATTACTTAAACTCCAATAGTGCAGTACAACCTCAATTAATGACACTCTACTAGTGCAGCAGACACTCAATTGCTGACCCTCCAATAGTGCTGCACCCTCAATTACTGACACTTTAATAGTGCAGAAAACCTTCAATTACTGAACTTCCGACAGTGCAGAACACCTTCAATTACTGACACTGAAATTGTGCAGACACCATCAATTAGTGACCATCCAATAGTGCAGCACACCCTCAATTACTGAAATACATATAGTGCAGCACACACTCAATTACTGACCCTCCAATAGTGCAGCGCACTCTCAATTACTGACCCACCAATAGTGCAGCACACCATCAATTACTGACACTCCAATAGTGCAGCGCACTCTCAATTACTGACCCACCAATAGTGCAGCACACCAATTACTGACACACCTATCCTACATCACAACCTCAATTACAGACAATCCAGTGGTGCAGCTCACCCTCAATTACTGACACTGCAGTTGTGCAGCACACACTCAATTACTGACCCACCAATAGTGCAGCGCACATTCAATTACTGACAATCAAATAGTGCAGCACACCATCAATTACTGACACTCCAATAGTGCAGCACACCCTCAATTACTGACACTCCAATAGTGCAGCACACTCTCAAATACTGACCCACCAATAGTGCAGCACAACCTCAATTGCTGAAACACATATAGTGCAGCACACACTCAATTACTGACCCTCCAATAGTGCACCGCACACGCAATTACTGACCCACCAATAGTGCAGCACACCATCAATTACTGAAACACATATAGTGCAGCACACTCTCAATTACTGACCCACCAATAGTGCAGCACACTCTCAATTACTGACCCACCAATAGTGCAGCACAACCTCAATTACTGAAACACATATAGTGCAGCACACACTCAATTACTGATCCTCCAATAGTGCAGCACACTCTCAATTACTGACCCACCAATAGTGCAGCACACCATCAATTACTGACACTCCAATAGTGCAGTGCACTTTCAATTACTGACCCACCAATAGTGCAGCACACCATCAATCACTGACCCTCCAATAGTGCAGCTCACCATCAATTACTGAGACTCCAACAGTGCAGAACTGCTTCAATTACTGACACTCCAATAATGCAGCACACCATCAATTAATGACACTCCAATAGTGCAGCACATCCTCAATTACTGACACAGTAATTACTGACACAGTAATTGAGGATGTGCTGCAGCGTTCGAGTGTTAGTAATTGAGGGTGCGATGCACGATTGGAGTGTCAGTAATTGGAGCGTGTGCTGTTTCAGTGTCAGTAATTGAAGGTGTTCTGCACTATTAAAGTGTCAGTAATTGAGGGTGCAGCACTATTGGAGGGTCAGCAATTGAGTGTCTGCTGCACTAGTAGAGTGTCATTAATTGAGGTTGTACTGCACTATTGGAGTATCAATTAGTGACCATCCAATAGTGCAGCACACCCTCAATTATTGAACCACAAATAGAACAGCATACCATCAATTACTGATACTCCAATCGTGCATTGCACCCTCAATTACTAACACTCGAACGCTGCAGCACATCCTCAATTACTGACCCACCAATAGTGCAGCACACCTTTAATTACTGACACACCTATAGTGCAGCACAACCTCAATCACAGATAATCCATTGGTGCAGCACACCCTCCAATTACTGACCCACCAATAGTGCAGCACACCCTCAATTACTGACACACCTAGAATGAAGCACACCCTCAATTACTGATACTCAAACAGTGCAGAACCGCCTCAATTACTGACCCTCCAATAGTGCAGCACACCCTCAATTACTGACACTCCAATCGTGCAGCACACCCTCAATTACTGATACTCTAGTAGCGCAACAGACACTCAAGTACTGGCACTCCAATAGTGCAGCACACCCTCAATTACTGACACTCCAATCGTGCAGCACACCCTCAATTACTGATACTCCAATCATGCAGCACACCCTCAATTGCTGACACTCCAATCGTGCAGCACACCCTCAATTACATACACTCGCATAGTGCAGCACACTCTCAATTACTGACCCTCCAATAGAGCAGCACACCCTCAGTTACTGACACAACTATAGTGCAGAACACCCTCAATTACTGACACGCCATCTGTGCAACACACCCTCAATTACTGACACTCGAATAAAGCAGTACACGCTCAATTACCAACCCTCCAATCGTGCAGCTCACCGTCAATTACTGAGACTCCAACAGTGCAGAACAGCCTGAACTACTGACACTCCAATAGTGCAGCACACCATCAATTAATGACACTCCAATAGTGCAGCACATCCTCAATTACTGACACTCTACTAGTGCAGCAGACACTCAATTGCTGACTCTCCAATAGTGCAGCACACCTTCAATTACTGAACTTCCGACAGTGCAGAACACCCTCAAATACTGACACTAAAATTGTGCAGCTCACCATCAATTACTGGCAATACAATAGTGCAGCACACCATCAATTACTGATAATCCAGTGGTGCAGACACCCTCAATTACTGACACTCCAATCGTGCATCGCATCCTCAATTACTTACACTCGAATAGTGCAGCACACCCTCAATTACTGACACACCTATCCTGCAGCACAACCTCAATTACAGACAATCCAGTGGTGCAGCACACCCTCAATTACTGACACTGCAATAGTGCTGCACACACTCAATTACCGACCCACCAATAGTGCAGCACACCCTCAATTACTGACACACCTATAGAGCAGCACACCCTCAATTACTGACACACCTATAGTGCAGCAAACCCTCAATTACTGACACTCCAATATTGCATAACTACCTCAAATACTTTCCTTCCAATAATCCAGCACACCCTCAAATATTGACCCTCCAACAGTGCAGCACCACCTCAATTACTGACACAACTATAGTGCAGAAAACCCTCAATTACTGACACTCCAACAGTGCAGCACAGCCCCAATTACTGACATACCAATATTGCAGCACAAAGTTGATTACTTGCACACCTACAGTTCAGCACACCCGCAATTACTGACACTCCAATAGTGCAGCACATCCTCAATTACTGACACTCCAATAGTGCAGCACACCCTCAATTAATGACACTCTACTAGTGCAGCAGACACTCAATTGCTGACACTCCAATAGTGCAGCACACACTCAATTACTGACCCTCCAATAGTGCAGCGCACATTCAATTACTGACAATCAAATAGTGCAGCACACCATCAATTACTGACACTCCAATAGTGCAGCACACCATCAATTAATGACACTCCAATAGTACAGCACATCCTCAATTACTGACACTCCAATAGTACAGCACATCCTCAATTACTGACACTTCAATAGTGCAGCACACGCTCAATTAATGACACTCTACTAGTGCAGCAGACACTCAATTGCTGACCCTCCAATAGTGCAGCACACCTTCAATTACTGAACTTCCGACAGTTCAGAACACCCTCAAATACTGACACTAAAATTGAGCAGCTCACCATCAATTACTGACAATACAATAGTGCAGCACACCATCAATTACTGATAATCCTGTGGTGCAGCACACCCTCAATTACTGACACTCCAATCGTGCATCGCATCCTCAATTACTTACACTCGAATAGTGCAGCACACCCTCAATTACTGACACACCTATCCTGCAGCACAACCTCAATTACAGACAATCCAGTGGTGCAGCACACCCTCAATTACTGACACTGCAATAGTGCTGCACACACTCAATTACTGACGCACCAATAGTGCAGCACACCCTCAATTACTGACACACCTATAGAGCGGCCACCCTCAATTACTTACACTCGAATAATGCAGCACACCCTCAATTACTGACACACCTATAGTGCAGCACACCCTCAATTACTTACACACCTATAGTGCAGCAAACCCTCAATTACTGACACTCCAATATTGCATAACTACCTCAAATACTTTCCTTCCAATAATCCAGCACACCCTCAAATATTGACCCTCCAACAGTGCAGCACCACCTCAATTACTGACACAACTATAGTGCAGAAAACCCTCAATTACTGAAACACATATAGTGCAGCACATCCTCAAATACTGACACTCCAATAGTGCAGCACACCCTCAATTAATGACACTCTACTAGTGCAGCAGACACTCAATTGCTGACACTCCAATAGTGCAGCACACACTCAATTACTGACCCTCCAATAGTGCAGCGCACATTCAATTACTGACAATCAAATAGTGCAGCACACCATCAATTACTGACACTCCAATAGTGCAGCACACCCTCAATTACTGACCCTCCAATAGTGCAGCACACTCTCAAATACTGACCCACCAATAGTGCAGCACAACCTCAATTACTGAAACACATATAGTGCAGCACACACTCAATTACTGACCCTCCAATAGTGCAGCGCATACGCAATTACTGACCCACCAATAGTGCAGCACACCATCAATTACTGAAACACATATAGTGCAGCACACTCTCAATTACTGACCCACCAATAGTGCAGCACACTCTCAATTACTGACCCACCAATAGTGCAGCACACCATCAATTACTGACACTCCAATAGTGCAGTGCACTCTCAATTACTGACCCACCAATAATGCAGCACACCATCAATTAATGACTCTCCAATAGTGCAGCTCACCATCAATTACTGAGACTCCAACAGTGCAGAACTGCTTCAATTACTGACACTCCAATAATGCAGCACACCATCAATTAATGACACTCCAATAGTGCAGCACATCCTCAATTACTTAAACTCCAATAGTGCAGTACAACCTCAATTAATGACACTCTACTAGTGTAGCAGACACTCAATTGCTGACCCTCCAATAGTGCTGCACCCTCAATTATTGACACTTTAATAGTGCAGAAAACCTTCAATTACTGAACTTCCGACAGTGCAGAACACCCTCAATTACTGACACTAAAATTGTGCAGACACCATCAATTAGTGACCATCCAATAGTGCAGCATACCATCAATTACTGATACTCCAATCGTGCATTGCACCCTCAATTACTTACACTTGAATATGCAGAACACCCTCAATTACTGAATCACCAATAGTGCAGCATTCCCTCAATTACTGACGCACGTATAGTGCAGCACACCCTCAATTACTGATAATCCAGTGGTGCAGCACACACTCAATTACTGACACTCCAATCGTGCATCGCACCCTCAATTACTAACACTCGAATGGTGCAGCACACCCTCAATTACTGACCCACCAATAGTGCGGCACACCCTTAATTACTGACACACCTATAGTGCAGCACAACCTCAATCACAGATAATCCATTGGTGCAGCACACCTTCAATTATTGACCCTCCGATAGTGCAGCACATCCTCAATTACATACACTCCAATAGTGCTGCACCTTCAATTACTGACACTCCAATACTGCAGCACACATGCAATTACTGAACTTCCGACAGCACAGAACACCCTCAATTACTGACACTAATATTGTGCAGCACACCATCAATTACTGACCATCCAATAGTGCAGCACACCCTCAATTATTGAACCACCAATAGACCAGCATACTGTCAATTGCTGACACTCCAATAGTGACGCGCACCCTAAATTACTGACAATCCAGTGGTGCATCACACCTTCAATTTCTGACACTACAATCGAGCAGAACACCCTCAATTACTGACCCACCAATAGTGCATCACACCCGCAAATAATGATACACCTATTGTGTAGCACACCCACAATTACTGATAATCCAGTGGTGCAGCACACCCTCAATTAATTACACTCGAATAGTGCAGCACACCCTCAATTACGACCCACCAATAGTGAGGCACTCCCTCAATTACGGACACACCTATAGTGCTGCACTCCCTCAATTACTGACACTCCAATAGTGCTGCACACCCTCAATTACTGACCCACCAATAGTGCAGCACACCCTCAATTACTGACACACCTATAGTGCAGCACACCATCAATTACTGAACTTACGACAGTGCAGAACACACTCAATTACTGACACATCTATAGTGCAACAAACCCTCAATTACTGACACTCCAACAGTGCAGAACTACCTCAATTACTTTCCTTCCAATGGTCCAGCACACACTCAATTACTGACATTCCAATAGTGCAGAACACCCTCAATTATTGACCGTTCAAAAGAGCAGCATACCGTCAATTATTGACACTCCAACAGTGCAGCACACCCACAATTACTTACACTCCAATAGTGCAGCACACCTTCAATTACTGACAAACAGGTTGCTCAGCATACACTCAATTACTGACACTCCAATAGTGCAGCACACCCTCAATTATTGAACCTTCAAAAGTGCAGCACAGTGTCGATTATTGCAGCACACCCTCAATTACTGACACTCCAATAGTGTAGCAAGCTGTTACTGACACATCAATAGTGCAGCACACCCTCAATTAGTAACACACCAAAAGTGCCGCAAACCCTCAATTATTGACCCTCCAATAGTGCAGCATATCCTCAATTACTGGAAAACCAATAGTGCTTCACAGCCTTAATTACTGATGCTCCAATACTGCAGCACACCCTCAATTGCTGACCCTCAAATAGTGCAGCACAGCCTCAATTACTGACACTCCAATTGTGTAGCATACCCTCAATTATTGACCCACCAATAGTGCAGCACATGCGCAAATATTAACCCGTCAAAAGTGCTGCCTACCTTTAATTATTGACCCTCCTATAGTGCAGCACACCCTCAATTACTTACACTCGAATAGTACAGCACATCCTCAATTAATGACAATCTACTAGTGCAGCAGACACTCAATTACTGACCCTCCAATAGTGAAGCACACTCTCAATTACTGACCCACCAATAGTGCAGCACAACCTCAATTACTTAAACACATATAGTGCAGCACACACGCAATTGCTGACCCTCCAGTAGTGCAGCTCACCATCAATTACTGAGACTCCAACAGTGCAGAACTGCTTCAATTACTGACACTCCAATAATGCAGCACACCATCAATTAATGACACTCCAATAGTGCAGCACATCCTCAATTACTGACACTCCAATAGTGCAGCACATCCTCAATTACTGACACTCCAGTAGTGCAGTACAACTTCAATTAATGACACTCTACTAGTGCAGCAGACACTCAATTGCTGACACTCTAATAGTGCTGCACCCTCAATTACTGACACTTTAATCGTGCAGAAAACCTTCAATTACTGAACTTCCGACAGTGCAGAACACTCTCAATTACTGACACTGAAATTGTGCAGACACCATCAATTAGTGACCATCCAATAGTGCAGCACACCCTCAATTATTGAACCACAAATAGAACAGCATACCGTCAATTACTGATACTCCAATCGTGCATTGCACCCTCAATTACTTACACTTGAATATGCAGAACACCCTCAATTACTGAAGCACCAATAGTGCAGCATTCCCTCAATTACTGACACACGTATAGTGCAGCACACCCTCAATTACTGATAATCCAGTGGTGCAGCACACACTCAATTACTGACACTCCAATCGTGCATCGCACCCTCAATTACTAACACTCGAATGGTGCAGCACACCCTCAATTACTGGCCAACCAATAATGCAGCACACCCTCAATTACTGACACACCTATAGTGCAGCACAACCTCAATCACAGATAATCCATTGGTGCAGCACACCCTCAATTACTGACCCACCAATAGTGCAGCACACCCTCAATTACTGACACACCTAGAGTGCAGCACAACCTCAATTACAGACAATCCATTGGTGCAGCACACCTTCAATTATTGACCCTCCGATAGCGCAGCATATCCTCAATTACATACACTCCAATAGTGCAGCACACCCTCAATGACTGTTCCTCCAATACTGCAGCACACCCTCAATTACTGACACTCCAATAGTGCAGCACACCCTCAATTATTGACATACCAATAGTGCTGCACATCCGCAATTATTGACCCTCAAGAGTGCAGCATACCTTCAATTATTGACCCACCAATAGTGCAGCATAACGTCAATTACTGACACTCCAATAGTGCAGCACATCCTCAATTACGGCCAATCCAGTGGTGAAGCATACACTCAATTACTGACACTCCAGTCGTGCAGCACACCCTCAATTACTGACCCACCAATAGTGCAGCACACCCTCAATTACTGACATGCCTATACTGCTGCACACACTCACTAACTGACCCTCCAATTGTGCAGCACACACTCAATTACTGACACTCCAATAGTGCAGCACACCCTCAGTTACTGACCCTCCAATAGTGCAGCACACCCTCAATTACTGACACTCCAATAGTGTAGCACACACTCAATTACTGACCCTCCAATAGTGCAGCACACACTCAATTACTTACACTGCAATAGTGTAGCACCCCCTCAATTACTGACACTCCAATAGTGCAGCATACCGTCAATAACTGACACACCTATAGTGCAGCACAACCTCAAATTTCAGACAATTCGGTGATGCATCACACCCTCAATTACTGACACTGCAATAGTGCTGCACACCCTCAATTACTGACCCACCAATAGCAGCACACCCTCAATTACTGACACACCTATAGTGTAGCACACCCTCAATTACTTACACTCGAATAATGCAGCAAACCCTCAATTACTGGCACTCCAATAGTGCAACACACCCTCAATTACTGACACTCCAATAGTGCAGCACACCTTCAATTACAGACACTCCAATAGTGCAGCACACCCTCAATTACTTACACTCGAATAATGCAGCACATCCTCAATTACTGGCACTCCAATAGTGCAGCACACCCTCAATTACTGACACTCCAATAGTGCAGCACACCATCAACTAATGACACTACAATAGTGCAGCACACCCTCAATTACTTACACTCGAATAATGCAGCACATCCTCAATTACTGACACACCAATATTGCAGCACACCCTCAATTACTGACTCTCCAATCGTGCAGCACACCCTCAATTACAAACACTCGAATAGTGCAGCACACCCTCAATTACTGACACTCCAATAGGGCAGCATACCCTCAATTACTGACACTCCAATCGTGCATCGCACCCTCAATTCATTACTCTCAAATAGTGCAGCACACTCTCAATTACTGACACACCTATAGTGCAGCACAACCTCATTTACAGACAATTCGGTGTTGCAGCACACCCTCAATTACTGACACTGCAATAGTGCTGCACACCCTCAATTACTGACCCACCAATAGCAGCACACCCTCAATTAGTGACACACCTATAGTGCAGCACACCCTCAATTACTTACACTCGAATAATGCAGCACACCCTCAATTACTGACACTCCAATAGTGCAGAACAGCCTCAATTACTGACACTCCAATAGTGACGCACACACTAAATTACTGACCCTCCAATACTGCAGCGCACCCTCAATTACTGACCCTCCAGTAGTGTAGCACCCCACAATTACCGATCCTCCAATAGTGCAGCACACCCTCAATTAGTTACACACCAATAGTGCAGCACACCCTCAATTACTTACACACCAAGAGTGCAGCACACCTTCTATTACTGACAAACAGG
Source organism: Isurus oxyrinchus (assembly GCA_026770705.1). Lineage (NCBI taxonomy): Eukaryota > Metazoa > Chordata > Chondrichthyes > Lamniformes > Lamnidae > Isurus > Isurus oxyrinchus. The sequence continues at coordinate 611,058 of JANJGN010000290.1, read as the reverse complement.
TTGCGCAGCAGACACTCAATTACTGACCTTCCTATAGGGCAACAAACCCTGAATTATTGACCCTTCAAAAGTGCAGCATACCGTAAATTATTGAGCTTCCCACAGTGCAGCACACCCGCAATTAGTTACACTCCAATAGTGCAGCTCACCCCCAATTAGTTACACTCCAAGAGTGCAGCACATCCTCAATTATCGACCCTTCAATAGTGCAACATACTGCTAATTACTGAAACTCCAATAGTGCAGCGGACCCTCAATTACTGACCTACCAATAGTGCAGCACACCCTCAATAACTGACACTCTAATAGTGCTGCACACCCCCAATTATTGACCCTCCAATAGTGCAGCATACCGTCAATTACTGGCACTGCAATAGTGTAGCACCCCCTCAAATACTGACACTCCAATATGCAGCACACCCACAATTACTGAAACTCCAATAGTTCAGCACACCCTCAATTACTGAAACTCCAATAGTGCAGCATACCCTCAATCACTGACACACCTAAAGTGCAGCACACCCTCAGTTACTGACACACCTATAGTGAAGAACACCCTCAATTACTGACACTCCAATTGTGCACACACCCTCCATAACTTACACTCGAATAGAGCAGCACACGCTCAATTACTGACACTCCAATTGTGCAGCACACCCTCAATTACTGACCCTCCAATAGTGCAGCACACCCTCAATTACTGACAATCCAAAAGTGCAGCACACCCTCAATTGATGACCCTCCAATAGTGCAGCACACCCTCAATTACCGATCCTCCAATAGTGCAGCACACTCTCAATTTCTGAACCTCCAATAGTGCAGCACACCCTCAATTACTTACACTCCAATAGTGCAGCACACCGTCAATTAATTACAATGCAATACTGCAGCATACCCTCAGTTACTGTCACGCCAACAGTGCAGCACACCCTCAATTACTGATCCTCCAATATTACTGCACGCCCTCAATTACTGACCTTCCGACAGCGCAGCACACCCAAAATTACTGACTCTTCAATAGTACAGCACACCCTCAATTACTGATCCTCCGATACTGCAGCACACCCTCAATTACTGACACTCCAATAAAGCAGCACACCCTCAATTACTGAAACTCCAGTAGCGCAGCATACCGTTAATTACTGAAACTCCAATAGTACAGCACACACTCAATTACTTATCGTACAACAGTGCTGCACACCGTCAACTACTGACCCTCCAATAGGCCAGCACACCTTTAAATACTGACCTTCCGACAGTGCAGAATACCGTAAATTACTGACAATCCAATAGTGCAGCGTGCCCTCAATTACTGACACTCCAACAGTGCAGCACACCCACAATTACTCACATTCCGAGAGTGCAGAACAGCCTCAATTATTGACACTCCAATAGTGAAGGAAACCTTTAATTACTGACACTCCAAGAGTGCAGCACACCCTCCTTTACTTACACTTCAATAGTACACCTACAGTTCAGCACACCCCCAATTACTGACATTCCAATAGTGCAGCACACCCTCAATTACTGACATGCTAGTAGCACAGCAGACACTCAATTACTGACCCTCTAATAGTGCAACAGACACTTAATTATTGACCCTCCAAAAGTGCAGCATACCGTCAATTACTGACACTCCAGTAGTGCAGCACACCCTCAATTACTGACACTACAATAATGCAGCACAAACACAATTACTGATCCTCCATTATTGCTGCACACCTTCAATTACTGACCTTCTGACAGTGCAGAACACTCTAAATTACTGACACTCCAATTGTGCAGCACACCCTCTATTACTGACACTCCAATAGTGCAGCACACCCTCAATTACTGACATTCCAATAGTGCAGCACACCCTCAATTACTGATCCTCCAATATTGCTGCACACCCTCAATTACTGACCTTCCGACAGCGCAGCACACCCAAAATTACTGACCCTCCAATAGTACAGCACATCCTCAATTACTGATCTTCCGATACTGCAGCACACCCTCAATTACTGACACTCCAATAGTGCAGCTCACCCCCAATTAGTTACACTCCAAGAGTGCAGCACATCCTCAATTATCGACCCTTCAATAGTGCAACATACTGCTAATTACTGAAACTCCAATAGTGCAGCAGACCCTCAATTACTGACCTACCAATAGTGCAGCACACCCTCAATAACTGACACTCTAATAGTGCTGCACACCCCCAATTATTGACCCTCCAATAGTGCAGCATACCGTCAATTACTGGCACTGCAATAGTGTAGCACCCCCTCAAATACTGACACTCCAATATGCAGCACACCCACAATTACTGAAACTCCAATAGTTCAGCACACCCTCAATTACTGAAACTCCAATAGTGCAGCATACCCTCAATCACTGACACACCTAAAGTGCAGCACACCCTCAGTTACTGACACACCTATAGTGAAGAACACCCTCAATTACTGACACTCCAATTGTGCACACACCCTCCATAACTTACACTCGAATAGAGCAGCACACGCTCAATTACTGACACTCCAATTGTGCAGCACACCCTCAATTACTGACCCTCCAATAGTGCAGCACACCCTCAATTACTGACAATCCAAAAGTGCAGCACACCCTCAATTGATGACCCTCCAATAGTGCAGCATACCCTCAATTACCGATCCTCCAATAGTGCAGCACACTCTCAATTTCTGAACCTCCAATAGTGCAGCACACCCTCAATTACTTACACTCCAATAGTGCAGCACACCGTCAATTAATTACAATGCAATACTGCAGCATACCCTCAGTTACTGTCACGCCAACAGTGCAGCACACCCTCAATTACTGATCCTCCAATATTGCTGCACGCCCTCAATTACTGACCTTCCGACAGCGCAGCACACCCAAAATTACTGACTCTTCAATAGTACAGCACACCCTCAATTACTGATCCTCCGATACTGCAGCACACCCTCAATTACTGACACTCCAATAAAGCAGCACACCCTCAGTTACTGAAACTCCAGTAGCGCAGCATACCGTTAATTACTGAAACTCCAATAGTACAGCACACACTCAATTACTTATCGTACAACAGTGCTGCACACCGTCAACTACTGACCCTCCAATAGGCCAGCACACCTTTAAATACTGACCTTCCGACAGTGCAGAATACCGTAAATTACTGACAATCCAATAGTGCAGCGTGCCCTCAATTACTGACACTCCAACAGTGCAGCACACCCACAATTACTCACATTCCGAGAGTGCAGAACAGCCTCAATTATTGACACTCCAATAGTGAAGGAAACCTTTAATTACTGACACTCCAAGAGTGCAGCACACCCTCCTTTACTTACACTTCAATAGTACACCTACAGTTCAGCACACCCCCAATTACTGACATTCCAATAGTGCAGCACACCCTCAATTACTGACATGCTAGTAGCACAGCAGACACTCAATTACTAACCCTCTAATAGTGCAACAGACACTTAATTATTGACCCTCCAAAAGTGCAGCATACCGTCAATTACTGACAGTCCAGTAGTGCAGAACACCCTCAATTACTGACACTACAATAATGCAGCACAAACACAATTACTGATCCTCCATTATTGCTGCACACCTTCAATTACTGACCTTCTGACAGTGCAGAACACTCTAAATTACTGACACTCCAATTGTGCAGCACACCCTCTATTACTGACACTCCAATAGTGCAGCACACCCTCAATTACTGACATTCCAATAGTGCAGCACACCCTCAATTACTGATCCTCCAATATTGCTGCACACCCTCAATTACTGACCTTCCGACAGCGCAGCACACCCAAAATTACTGACCCTCCAATAGTACAGCACATCCTCAATTACTGATCTTCCGATACTGCAGCACACCCTCAATTACTGACACTCCAATAGTGCAGCACACCCTCAATTACTGAAACTCCAATAGTGCAGCATACCGTTAATTACTGAAACTCCAATAGTGCAACACACCCTCAATTGCTGAAACTCCAATAGTGCAACACACCCTCAATTACTGAAACTCCAATATTGCTGCATACCCTCAATTACTGAAACTCCAATAGTGCAGCACACCCTCAATTACTGAAACTCCAATAGTGCAGCATACCGTTAATTACTGAAACTCCAATAGTGCGGCACACCCTCAATTACTGACACTCGAATAGTGCAGCACACTCTCAATTACTGAAACTCCAATAGTGCAACACACCCTCAATTACTGAAACTCCAATAGTGCAGCACACCCTCAATTACTGAAACTCCAATAGTGCAACACACCCTCAATTACTGAAACTCCAATAGTGCAACACACCCTCAATTACTGAAACTCCAATAGTGCAACATACCCTCAATTACTGAAACTCCAATATTGCTGCATACCCTCAATTACTGAAACTCTAATAGTGCAGCACACCCTCAATTACTGAAACTGCAATAGTGCAACATACCCTCAATTACTGAAACTCCAATAGTGCAACACACCCTCAATTACTGAAACTCCAATAGTGCAACATACCCTCAGTTACTGAAACTCCAATATTGCTGCATACCCTCAATTACTGAAACTCTAATAGTGCAGCACACCCTCAATTACTGACACTCCAATAGTGCAGCATACCGTTAATTACTGAAACTCCAATCGTGCAGCACACCCTCAATTACTGACACTCCAATAGTGCAGCACACCCTCAATTACTGATCCTCCGATACTGCAGCACACCCTCAATTACTGACACTCCAATCGTGCAGCACACCCTCAATTACTGACACTCCAACAGTGCAGCACAGCCTCAATTAACGACACTCCAATTGTGCAGCACACCTTCAAATGCGGACTCTCTAGTAGTGCAGCACACACTCAATTACTGACCCTCCAATATTGCAGCACCCTCAATTACTGACACTCCATTAGTGCAGCACACCCCCAATTATTGACCCTCCAATAGTGCCGCACACACTCAGTTACTGACCCTTGAATAGTGCAGCATACCGTCAATTAATGACACTACAATAGTGCAGCACACCCTCAAATGCGGACTCTCTAGTAGTGCAGCGCACACTCAATTACTGACACTCCAATAGTGCAGCCCACCCTCTATTACAGGCATTCCAATAGTACAGCACACACTCAATTACTTATCGTCCAATAAGGCTGCACACCGTCAACTGCTGACCCTCCAATAGGCCAGCACACCTTTAAATACTGACCTTCTGACAGTGCAGAATACCGTAAATTACTGACACTCCAATAGTGCAGCACACCCTTAATTACTGACATTCCAATCGTGCAGCACATCCACAATTACTCACATTCCGAGAGTGCAGAACAGCCTCAATTACTGACACTCCAATAGTGAAGGAAACCTTTAATTACTGACACTTCAATACTGCAGCACACCCTCCTTTACTTACACTTCAATAGTACACCTACAGTTCAGCACACCCCCAATTACTGACATTCCAATAGTGCTGCACACCCTCAATTACTGACACGCTAGTAGTGCAGCAGACACTCAATTACTGACCCTCTAATAGTGCAGCAGACACTTAATTATTGACCCTCCAAAAGTGCAGCATACCTTCAATTACTGACACTCCAGTAGTGCAGCACACCCTCAATTACTGACACTACAATAATGCAGCACAACATCAATTACTGATCCTCCAATATTGCTGCACACCTTCAATTACTGACCTTCCAACAGTGCAGAACACTCTAAATTACTGACACTCCAATTGTGCAGCACACCCTCTATTACTGATAATCCAATAGTGCAGCACACCCTCAATTACTGACACTCCAATAATGCAGCACACCCTCAATTACTGATCCTCCAATATTGCTGCACACCCTCAATTACTGACCTTCCGACAGCGCAGCACACCCAAAATTACTGACCCTCCAATAGTACAGCACACCCTCAATTACTGATCCTCCAATACTGCAGCACACCCTCAATTACTGACACTCCAATAGTGCAGCACACCCTCAATTACTGAAACACCAATACTGCAACATACCGTTAATTACTGACACTCGAATAGTGCAGCACAACCTCAATTACTGAAATTCCAATAGTGCAACACACCCTCAATTACTGGAACTCCAATAGTGCAGCAAACCCTCAATTACTGACCTTCAAATAGTGCAGGACACACTCAATTACATACACTCCAATAGTGCAACACACCCTCAATTACTGACCTACCCATAGTGCAGCACAGTCTCAATTACTGACACTTAAATAGTGCAGCACACCCTCAATTACTGACACTTCAATAGTGCAGCACACCCTCAATTACTGACCCTCCAATAGTGCAGCATACCCTCAATTACTGACCTTCAAATAGTGCAGGACACACTCAATTACTGACACTCCAATAGTGCAACACACCCTCAATTACTGACCCACCAATAGTGCAGAACACTCTCAATTACTGACACTCCAATAGTGCAGCACACCCTCAATTACTGACCCACCAATAATGCAGCAAACCCTCAATTACTGACCTTTAAATAGTGCAGGACACACTCAATTACTGACACTCCAATAGTGCAACACACCCTCAATTACTGACCCTCCAATAGTGCAGCACACCCTCAGTTACTGACCCTCCAATAGTGTAGCATACCCTCAATTACTGACCTTTAAATAGTGCAGGACACACTCAATTACTGACACTCCAATAGTGCAACACACCCTCAATTACTGACCCTCCAATAGTGCAGCACACCCTCAGTTACTGACCCTCCAATAGTACAGCACACCCTCAATTACTGATCCTCCAATACTGCAGCACACCCTCAATTACTGACACTCCAATAGTGCAGCACACCCTCAATTACTGAAACACCAATACTGCAACATACCGTTAATTACTGACACTCGAATAGTGCAGCACACCCTCAATTACTGAAATTCCAATAGTGCAACACACCCTCAATTACTGAAACTCCAATAGTGCAGCAAACCCTCAATTACTGACCTTCAAATAGTGCAGGACACACTCAATTACATACACTCCAATAGTGCAACACACCCTCAATTACTGACCTACCCATAGTGCAGCACACTCTCAATTACTGACACTTAAATAGTGCAGCACACCCTCAATTACTGACACTTCAATAGTGCAGCACACCCTCAATTACTGACCCTCCAATAGTGCAGCATACCCTCAATTACTGACCTTCAAATAGTGCAGGACACACTCAATTACTGACACTCCAATAGTGCAACACGCCCTCAATTACTGACCCACCAATAGTGCAGAACACTCTCAATTACTGACACTCCAATAGTGCAGCACACCCTCAATTACTGACCCACCAATAATGCAGCAAACCCTCAATTACTGACCTTTAAATAGTGCAGGACACACTCAATTACTGACACTCCAATAGTGCAACACACCCTCAATTACTGACCCTCCAATAGTGCAGCACACCCTCAGTTACTGACCCTCCAATAGTGTAGCATACCCTCAATTACTGACCTTTAAATAGTGCAGGACACACTCAATTACTGACACTCCAATAGTGCAACACACCCTCAATTACTGACCCTCCAATAGTGCAGCACACCCTCAGTTACTGACCCTCCAATAGTGCAGCACACCCTCAATTACTGACACTCGAATAGTGCAGCACACCCTCAATTACTGAAATTCCAATAGTGCAACACACCCTCAATTACTGAAACTCCAATAGTGCAGCAAACCCTCAATTACTGACCTTCAAATAGTGCAGGACACACTCAATTACTGACACTCCAATAGTGCAACACACTCTCAATTACTGACCTACCCATAGTGCAGCACACTCTCAATTACTGACACTTAAATAGTGCAGCACACCCTCAATTACTGACCCTCCAATAGTGCAGCATACCCTCAATTACTGACCTTCAAATAGTGCAGGACACACTCAATTACTGACACTCCAATAGTGCAACACACCCTCAATTACTGACCCACCAATAGTGCAGCACACTCTCAATTACTGACACTCCAATAGTGCAGCACACCCTCAATTACTGACCCACCAATAATGCAGCAAACCCTCAATTACTGACCTTTAAATAGTGCAGGACACACTCAATTACTGACACTCCAATAGTGCAACACACCCTCAATTACTGACCCTCCAATAGTGCAGCACACCCTCAGTTACTGACCCTCCAATAGTGCAGTGCACTCTCAATTACTGACCCACCAATAGTGCAGCACACCCACAATTACTGAAACTCCAATAGTTCAGCACACCCTCAATTACTGAAACTCCAATAGTGCAGCATACCCTCAATCACTGACACACGTAAAGTGCAGCACACCCTCAGTTACTGACACACCTATAGTGAAGAACACCCTCAATTACTGACACTCCAATTGTGCACACACCCTCCATAACTTACACTCGAATAGAGCAGCACACGCTCAATTACTGACACTCCAATTGTGCAGCACACCCTCAATTACTGACCCTCCAATAGTGCAGCACACCCTCAATTACTGACAATCCAAAAGTGCAGCACACCCTCAATTGATGACCCTCCAATAGTGCAGCACACCCTCAATTACCGATCCTCCAATAGTGCAGCACACCCTCAGTTTCTGAACCTCCAATAGTGCAGCACACCCTCAATTACTTACACTCCAATAGTGCAGCACACCGTCAATTAATTACAATGCAATACTGCAGCATACCCTCAGTTACTGTCACGCCAACAGTGCAGCACACCCTCAATTACTGATCCTCCAATATTGCTGCACGCCCTCAATTACTGACCTTCCGACAGCGCAGCACACCCAAAATTACTGACTCTCCAATAGTACAGCACACCCTCAATTACTGATCCTCCGATACTGCAGCACACCCTCAATTACTGACACTCCAATAAAGCAGCACACCCTCAATTACTGAAACTCCAGTAGCGCAGCATACCGTTAATTACTGAAACTCCAATAGTACAGCACACACTCAATTACTTATCGTACAACAGTGCTGCACACCGTCAACTACTGACCCTCCAATAGGCCAGCACACCTTTAAATACTGACCTTCCGACAGTGCAGAATACCGTAAATTACTGACAATCCAATAGTGCAGCGTGCCCTCAATTACTGACACTCCAACAGTGCAGCACACCCACAATTACTCACATTCCGAGAGTGCAGAACAGCCTCAATTACTGACACTCCAATAGTGAAGGAAACCTTTAATTACTGACACTCCAAGAGTGCAGCACACCCTCCTTTACATACACTTCAATAGTACACCTACAGTTCAGCACACCCCCAATTACTGACATTCCAATAGTGCAGCACACCCTCAATTACTGACATGCTAGTAGCACAGCAGACACTCAATTACTGACCCTCTAATAGTGCAACAGACACTTAATTATTGACCCTCCAAAAGTGCAGCATACCGTCAATTACTGACAGTCCAGTAGTGCAGCACACCCTCAATTACTGACATTCCAATAGTGCAGCACACCCTCAATTACTGATCCTCCAATATTGCTGCACACCCTCAATTACTGACCTTCCGACAGCGCAGCACACCCAAAATTACTGACCCTCCAATAGTACAGCACATCCTCAATTACTGATCTTCCGATACTGCAGCACACCCTCAATTACTGACACTCCAATAGTGCAGCACACCCTCAATTACTGAAACTCCAATAGTGCAGCATACCGTTAATTACTGAAACTCCAATAGTGCAACACACCCTCAATTGCTGAAACTCCAATAGTGCAACACACCCTCAATTACTGAAACTCCAATATTGCTGCATACCCTCAATTACTGAAACTCCAATAGTGCAGCACACCCTCAATTACTGAAACTCCAATAGTGCAGCATACCGTTAATTACTGAAACTCCAATAGTGCGGCACACCCTCAATTACTGACACTCGAATAGTGCAGCACACTCTCAATTACTGAAACTCCAATAGTGCAACACACCCTCAATTACTGAAACTCCAATAGTGCAGCACACCCTCAATTACTGAAACTCCAATAGTGCAACACACCCTCAATTACTGAAACTCCAATAGTGCAACACACCCTCAATTACTGACACTCCAATAGTGCAACATACCCTCAATTACTGAAACTCCAATATTGCTGCATACCCTCAATTACTGAAACTCTAATAGTGCAGCACACCCTCAATTACTGAAACTGCAATAGTGCAACATACCCTCAATTACTGAAAATCCAATAGTGCAACACACCCTCAATTACTGAAACTCCAATAGTGCAACATACCCTCAGTTACTGAAACACCAATATTGCTGCATACCCTCAATTACTGAAACTCTAATAGTGCAGCACACCCTCAATTACTGACACTCCAATAGTGCAGCATACCATTAATTACTGAAACTCCAATCGTGCAGCACACCCTCAATTACTGACACTCCAATAGTGCAGCACACCCTCAATTACTGATCCTCTGATACTGCAGCACACCCTCAATTACTGACACTACAATCGTGCAGCACACCCTCAATTACCGATCCTCCAATAGTGCAGCACACCCTCAATTTCTGAACCTCCAATAGTGCAGCACACCCTCAATTACTTACACTCCAATAGTGCAGCACACCGTCAATTAATTACAATGCAATACTGCAGCATACCCTCAGTTACTGTCACGCCAACAGTGCAGCACACCCTCAATTACTGATCCTCCAATATTGCTGCACACCCTCAATTACTGACCTTCCGACAGCGCAGCACACCCAAAATTACTGACCCTCCAATAGTACAGCACATCCTCAATTACTGATCTTCCGATACTGCAGCACACCCTCAATTACTGACACTCCAATAGTGCAGCACACCCTCAATTACTGAAACTCCAATAGTGCAGCATACCGTTAATTACTGAAACTCCAATAGTGCAACACACCCTCAATTGCTGAAACTCCAATAGTGCAACACACCCTCAATTACTGAAACTCCAATATTGCTGCATACCCTCAATTACTGAAACTCCAATAGTGCAGCACACCCTCAATTACTGAAACTCCAATAGTGCAGCATACCGTTAATTACTGAAACTCCAATAGTGCGGCACACCCTCAATTACTGACACTCGAATAGTGCAGCACACTCTCAATTACTGAAACTCCAATAGTGCAACACACCCTCAATTACTGAAACTCCAATAGTGCAGCACACCCTCAATTACTGAAACTCCAATAGTGCAACACACCCTCAATTACTGAAACTCCAATAGTGCAACACACCCTCAATTACTGACACTCCAATAGTGCAACATACCCTCAATTAGTGAAACTCCAATATTGCTGCATACCCTCAATTACTGAAACTCTAATAGTGCAGCACACCCTCAATTACTGAAACTGCAATAGTGCAACATACCCTCAATTACTGAAACTCCAATAGTGCAACACACCCTCAATTACTGAAACTCCAATAGTGCAACATACCCTCAGTTACTGAAACTCCAATATTGCTGCATACCCTCAATTACTGAAACTCTAATAGTGCAGCACACCCTCAATTACTGACACTCCAATAGTGCAGCATACCGTTAATTACTGAAACTCCAATCGTGCAGCACACCCTCAATTACTGACACTCCAATAGTGCAGCACACCCTCAATTACTGATCCTCCGATACTGCAGCACACCCTCAATTACTGACACTCCAATCGTGCAGCACACCCTCAATTACTGACACTCCAACAGTGCAGCACACCCTCAATTAACGACACTCCAATTGTGCAGCACAACTTCAAATGCGGACTCTCTAGTAGTGCAGCACACACTCAATTACTGACCCTCCAATATTGCAGCACCCTCAATTACTGACACTCCATTAGTGCAGCACACCCTCAATTACTGACCCACCAATAATGTAGCAAACCCTCAATTACTGACCTTTAAATAGTGCAGGACACACTCAATTACTGACACTCCAAGAGTGCAACACACCCTCAATTACTGACCCTCCAATAGTGCAGCACACCCTCAGTTACTGACCCTCCAATAGTGTAGCATACCCTCAATTACTGACCTTTAAATAGTGCAGGACACACTCAATTACTGACACTCCAATAGTGCAACACACCCTCAATTACTGACCCTCCAATAGTGCAGCACACCCTCAGTTACTGACCCTCCAATAGTACAGCACACCCTCAATTACTGATCCTCCAATACTGCAGCACACCCTCAATTACTGACACTCCAATAGTGCAGCACACCCTCAATTACTGAAACACCAATACTGCAACATACCGTTAATTACTGACACTCGAATAGTGCAGCACACCCTCAATTACTGAAATTCCAATAGTGCAACACACCCTCAATTACTGAAACTCCAATAGTGCAGCAAACCCTCAATTACTGACCTTCAAATAGTGCAGGACACACTCAATTACATACACTCCAATAGTGCAACACACCCTCAATTACTGACCTACCCATAGTGCAGCACACTCTCAATTACTGACACTTAAATAGTGCAGCACACCCTCAATTACTGACACTTCAATAGTGCAGCACACCCTCAATTACTGACCCTCCAATAGTGCAGCATACCCTCAATTACTGACCTTCAAATAGTGCAGGACACACTCAATTACTGACACTCCAATAGTGCAACACACCCCCAATTACTGACCCACCAATAGTGCAGAACACTCTCAATTACTGACACTCCAATAGTGCAGCACACCCTCAATTACTGACCCACCAATAATGCAGCAAACCCTCAATTACTGACCTTTAAATAGTGCAGGACACACTCAATTACTGACACTCCAATAGTGCAACACACCCTCAATTACTGACCCTCCAATAGTGCAGCACACCCTCAGTTACTGACCCTCCAATAGTGTAGCATACCCTCAATTACTGACCTTTAAATAGTGCAGGACACACTCAATTACTGACACTCCAATAGTGCAACACACCCTCAATTACTGACCCTCCAATAGTGCAGCACACCCTCAGTTACTGACCCTCCAATAGTGCAGCACACCCTCAATTACTGACACTCGAATAGTGCAGCACACCCTCAATTACTGAAATTCCAATAGTGCAACACACCCTCAATTACTGAAACTCCAATTGTGCAGCAAACCCTCAATTACTGACCTTCAAATAGTGCAGGACACACTCAATTACTGACACTCCAATAGTGCAACACACTCTCAATTACTGACCTACCCATAGTGCAGCACACTCTCAATTACTGACACTTAAATAGTGCAGCACACCCTCAATTACTGACCCTCCAATAGTGCAGCATACCCTCAATTACTGACCTTCAAATAGTGCAGGACACACTCAATTACTGACACTCCAATAGTGCAACACACCCTCAATTACTGACCCACCAATAGTGCAGCACACTCTCAATTACTGACACTCCAATAGTGCAGCACACCCTCAATTACTGACCCACCAATAATGCAGCAAACCCTCAATTACTGACCTTTAAATAGTGCAGGACACACTCAATTACTGACACTCCAATAGTGCAACACACCCTCAATTACTGACCCTCCAATAGTGCAGCACACCCTCAGTTACTGACCCTCCAATAGTGCAGTGCACTCTCAATTACTGACCCACCAATAGTGCAGCACACCCACAATTACTGAAACTCCAATAGTTCAGCACACCCTCAATTACTGAAACTCCAATAGTGCAGCATACCCTCAATCACTGACACACCTAAAGTGCAGCACACCCTCAGTTACTGACACACCTAAAGTGAAGAACACCCTCAATTACTGACACTCCAATTGTGCACACACCCTCCATAACTTACACTCGAATAGAGCAGCACACGCTCAATTACTGACACTCCAATTGTGCAGCACACCCTCAATTACTGACCCTCCAATAGTGCAGCACACTCTCAATTACTGACAATCCAAAAGTGCAGCACACCCTCAATTGATGACCCTCCAATAGTGCAGCACACCCTCAATTACCGATCCTCCAATAGTGCAGCACACCCTCAATTTCTGAACCTCCAATAGTGCAGCACACCCTCAATTACTTACACTCCAATAGTGCAGCACACCGTCAATTAATTACAATGCAATACTGCAGCATACCCTCAGTTACTGTCACGCCAACAGTGCAGCACACCCTCAATTACTGATCCTCCAATATTGCTGCACGCCCTCAATTACTGACCTTCCGACAGCGCAGCACACCCAAAATTACTGACTCTCCAATAGTACAGCACACCCTCAATTACTGATCCTCCGATACTGCAGCACACCCTCAATTACTGACACTCCAATAAAGCAGCACACCCTCAATTACTGAAACTCCAGTAGCGCAGCATACCGTTAATTACTGAAACTCCAATAGTACAGCACACACTCAATTACTTATCGTACAACAGTGCTGCACACCGTCAACTACTGACCCTCCAATAGGCCAGCACACCTTTAAATACTGACCTTCCGACAGTGCAGAATACCGTAAATTACTGACAATCCAATAGTGCAGCGTGCCCTCAATTACTGACACTCCAACAGTGCAGCACACCCACAATTACTCACATTCCGAGAGTGCAGAACAGCCTCAATTACTGACACTCCAATAGTGAAGGAAACCTTTAATTACTGACACTCCAAGAGTGCAGCACACCCTCCTTTACTTACACTTCAATAGTACACCTACAGTTCAGCACACCCCCAATTACTGACATTCCAATAGTGCAGCACACCCTCAATTACTGACATGCTAGTAGCACAGCAGACACTCAATTACTGACCCTCTAATAGTGCAACAGACACTTAATTATTGACCCTCCAAAAGTGCAGCATACCGTCAATTACTGACAGTCCAGTAGTGCAGCACACCTTCAATTACTGACATTACAATAATGCAGCACAAACACAATTACTGATCCTCCATTATTGCTGCACACCTTCAATTACTGACCTTCTGACAATGCAGAACACTCTAAATTACTGACACTCCAATTGTGCAGCACACCCTCTATTACTGACACTCCAGTAGTGCAGCACACCCTCAATTACTGACATTCCAATAGTGCAGCACACCCTCAATTACTGATCCTCCAATATTGCTGCACACCCTCAATTACTGACCTTCCGACAGCGCAGCACACCCAAAATTACTGACCCTCCAATAGTACAGCACATCCTCAATTACTGATCTTCCGATACTGCAGCACACCCTCAATTACTGACACTCCAATAGTGCAGCACACCCTCAATTACTGAAACTCCAATAGTGCAGCATACCGTTAATTACTGAAACTCCAATAGTGCAACACACCCTCAATTGCTGAAACTCCAATAGTGCAACACACCCTCAATTACTGAAACTCCAATATTGCTGCATACCCTCAATTACTGAAACTCCAATAGTGCAGCACACCCTCAATTACTGAAACTCCAATAGTGCAGCATACCGTTAATTACTGAAACTCCAATAGTGCGGCACACCCTCAATTACTGACACTCGAATAGTGCAGCACACTCTCAATTACTGAAACTCCAATAGTGCAACACACCCTCAATTACTGAAACTCCAATAGTGCAGCACACCCTCAATTACTGAAACTCCAATAGTGCAACACACCCTCAATTACTGAAACTCCAATAGTGCAACACACCCTCAATTACTGACACTCCAATAGTGCAACATACCCTCAATTACTGAAACTCCAATATTGCTGCATACCCTCAATTACTGAAACTCTAATAGTGCAGCACACCCTCAATTACTGAAACTGCAATAGTGCAACGTACCCTCAATTACTGAAACTCCAATAGTGCAACACACCCTCAATTACTGAAACTCCAATAGTGCAACATACCCTCAGTTACTGAAACTCCAATATTGCTGCATACCCTCAATTACTGAAACTCTAATAGTGCAGCACACCCTCAATTACTGATCCTCCAATATTGCTGCACACCCTCGATTACTGACCTTCCGACAGCGCAGCACACCCAAAATTACTGACCCTCCAATAGTACAGCACATCCTCAATTACTGATCTTCCAATACTGCAGCACACCCTCAATTACTGACACTCCAATAGTGCAGCACACCCTCAATTACTGAAACTCCAATAGTGCAGCATACCGTTAATTACTGAAACTCCAATAGTGCAACACACCCTCAATTGCTGAAACTCCAATAGTGCAACACACCCTCAATTACTGAAACTCCAATATTGCTGCATACCCTCAATTACGGAAACTCCAATAGTGCAGCACACCCTCAATTACTGAAACTCCAATAGTGCAGCATACCGTTAATTACTGAAACTCCAATAGTGTGGCACACCCTCAATTACTGACACTCGAATAGTGCAGCACACTCTCAATTACTGAAACTCCAATAGTGCAACACACCCTCAATTACTGAAACTCCAATAGTGCAGCACACCCTCAATTACTGAAACTCCAATAGTGCAACACACCCTCAATTACTGAAACTCCAATAGTGCAACACACCCTCAATTACTGACACTCCAATAGTGCAACATACCCTCAATTACTGAAACTCCAATATTGCTGCATACCCTCAATTACTGAAACTCTAATAGTGCAGCACACCCTCAATTACTGAAACTGAAATAGTGCAACATACCCTCAATTACTGAAACTCCAATAGTGCAACACACCCTCAATTACTGAAACTCCAATAGTGCAACATACCCTCAGTTACTGAAACTCCAATATTGCTGCATACCCTCAATTACTGAAACTCTAATAGTGCAGCACACCCTCAATTACTGACACTCCAATAGTGCAGCATACCGTTAATTACTGAAACTCCAATCGTGCAGCACACCCTCAATTACTGACACTCCAATAGTGCAGCACACCCTCAATTACTGATACTCCGATACTGCAGCACACCCTCAATTACTGACACTCCAATCGTGCAGCACACCCTCAATTACCGATCCTCCAATAGTGCAGCACACCCTCAATTTCTGAACCTCCAATAGTGCAGCACACCCTCAATTACTTACACTCCAGTAGTGCAGCACACCGTCAATTAATTACAATGCAATACTGCAGCATACCCTCAGTTACTGTCACGCCAACAGTGCAGCACACCCTCAATTACTGATCCTCCAATATTGCTGCACGCCCTCAATTACTGACCTTCCGACAGCGCAGCACACCCAAAATTACTGACTCTCCAATAGTACAGCACACCCTCAATTACTGATCCTCCGATACTGCAGCACACCCTCAATTACTGACACTCCAATAAAGCAGCACACCCTCAATTACTGAAACTCCAGTAGCGCAGCATACCGTTAATTACTGAAACTCCAATAGTACAGCACACACTCAATTACTTATCGTACAACAGTGCTGCACACCGTCAACTACTGACCCTCCAATAGGCCAGCACACCTTTAAATATTGACCTTCCGACAGTGCAGAATACCGTAAATTACTGACAATCCAATAGTGCAGCGTGCCCTCAATTACTGACACTCCAACAGTGCAGCACACCCACAATTACTCACATTCCGAGAGTGCAGAACAGCCTCAATTACTGACACTCCAATAGTGAAGGAAACCTTTAATTACTGACACTCCAAGAGTGCAGCACACCCTCCTTTACTTACACTTCAATAGTACACCTACAGTTCAGCACACCCCCAATTACTGACATTCCAATAGTGCAGCACACCCTCAATTACTGACATGCTAGTAGCACAGCAGACACTCAATTACTGACCCTCTAATAGTGCAACAGACACTTAATTATTGACCCTCCAAAAGTGCAGCATACCGTCAATTACTGACAGTCCAGTAGTGCAGCACACCCTCAATTACTGACATTCCAATAGTGCAGCACACCCTCAATTACTGATCCTCCAATATTGCTGCACACCCTCAATTACTGACCTTCCGACAGCGCAGCACACCCAAAATTACTGACCCTCCAATAGTACAGCACATCCTCAATTACTGATCTTCCGATACTGCAGCACACCCTCAATTACTGACACTCCAATAGTGCAGCACACCCTCAATTACTGAAAGTCCAATAGTGCAGCATACCGTTAATTACTGAAACTCCAATAGTGCAACACACCCTCAATTGCTGAAACTCCAATAGTGCAACACACCCTCAATTACTGAAACTCCAATATTGCTGCATACCCTCAATTACTGAAACTCCAATAGTGCAGCACACCCTCAATTACTGAAACTCCAATAGTGCAGCATACCGTTAATTACTGAAACTCCAATAGTGCGGCACACCCTCAATTACTGACACTCGAATAGTGCAGCACACTCTCAATTACTGAAACTCCAATAGTGCAACACACCCTCAATTACTGAAACTCCAATAGTGCAGCACACCCTCAATTACTGAAACTCCAATAGTGCAACACACCCTCAATTACTGAAACTCCAATAGTGCAACACACCCTCAATTACTGACACTCCAATAGTGCAACATACCCTCAATTACTGAAACTCCAATATTGCTGCATACCCTCAATTACTGAAACTCTAATAGTGCAGCACACCCTCAATTACTGAAACTGCAATAGTGCAACATACCCTCAATTACTGAAACTCCAATAGTGCAACACACCCTCAATTACTGAAACTCCAATAGTGCAACATACCCTCAGTTACTGAAACTCCAATATTGCTGCATACCCTCAATTACTGAAACTCTAATAGTGCAGCACACCCTCAATTACTGACACTCCAATAGTGCAGCATACCGTTAATTACTGAAACTCCAATCGTGCAGCACACCCTCAATTACTGACACTCCAATAGTGCAGCACACCCTCAATTACTGATCCTCCGATACTGCAGCACACCCTCAATTACTGACACTCCAATCGTGCAGCACACCCTCAATTACTGACACTCCAACAGTGCAGCACAGCCTCAATTAACGACACTCCAATTGTGCAGCACACCTTCAAATGCGGACTCTCTAGTAGTGCAGCACACACTCAATTACTGACCCTCCAATATTGCAGCACCCTCAATTACTGACACTCCATTAGTGCAGCACACCCCCAATTATTGACCCTCCAATAGTGCCGCACACACTCAGTTACTGACCCTTGAATAGTGCAGCATACCGTCAATTAATGACACTACAATAGTGCAGCACACCCTCAAATGCTGACTCTCTAGTAGTGCAGCGCACACTCAATTACTGACACTCCAATAGTGCAGCCCACCCTCTATTACTGGCATTCCAATAGTACAGCACACACTCAATTACTTATCGTCCAATAAGGCTGCACACCGTCAACTGCTGACCCTCCAATAGGCCAGCACTCCTTTAAATACTGACCTTCCGACAGTGCAGAATACCGTAAATTACTGACACTCCAATAGTGCAGCACACCCTTAATTACTGACATTCCAATCGTGCAGCACATCCACAATTACTCACATTCCGAGAGAGCAGAACAGCCTCAATTACTGACACTCCAATAGTGAAGGAAACCTTTAATTACTGACACTTCAATACTGCAGCACACCATCCTTTACTTACACTTCAATAGTACACCTACAGTTCAGCACACCCCCAATTACTGACATTCCAATAGTGCTGCACACCCTCAATTACTGACACGCTAGTAGTGCAGCAGACACTCAATTACTGACCCTCTAATAGTGCAGCAGACACTTAATTATTGACCCTCCAAAAGTGCAGCATACCTTCAATTACTGACACTCCAGTAGTGCAGCACACCCTCAATTACTGACACTACAATAATGCAGCACAACATCAATTACTGATCCTCCAATATTGCTGCACACCTTCAATTACTGACCTTCCAACAGTGCAGAACACTCTAAATTACTGACACTCCAATTGTGCAGCACACCCTCTATTACTGATAGTCCAATAGTGCAGCACACCCTCAATTACTGACACTCCAATAATGCAGCACACCCTCAATTACTGATCCTCCAATATTGCTGCACACCCTCAATTACTGACCTTCCAACAGCGCAGCACACCCAAAATTACTGACCCTCCAATAGTACAGCACACCCTCAATTACTGACACTCCAATAGTGCAGCACACCCTCAATTACTGAAACACCAATACTGCAACATACCGTTAATTACTGAAACTCCAATAGTGCAGCACACCCTCAATTACTGACACTCGAATAGTGCAGCACACCCTCAATTACTGAAATTCCAATAGTGCAACACACCCTCAATTACTGAAACTCCAATAGTGCAGCAAACCCTCAATTACTGACCTTCAAATAGTGCAGGACACACTCAATTACATACACTCCAATAGTGCAACACACCCTCAATTATTGACCTACCCATAGTGCAGCACACTCTCAATTACTGACACTTAAATAGTGCAGCACACCCTCAATTACTGACACTTCAATAGTGCAGCACACCCTCAATTACTGACACTCCATTAGTGCAGCACACCCTCAATTACTGACCCACCAATAATGTAGCAAACCCTCAATTACTGACCTTTAAATAGTGCAGGACACACTCAATTACTGACACTCCAAGAGTGCAACACACCCTCAATTACTGACCCTCCAATAGTGCAGCACACCCTCAGTTACTGACCCTCCAATAGTGTAGCATACCCTCAATTACTGACCTTTAAATAGTGCAGGACACACTCAATTACTGACACTCCAATAGTGCAACACACCCTCAATTACTGACCCTCCAATAGTGCAGCACACCCTCAGTTACTGACCCTCCAATAGTACAGCACACCCTCAATTACTGATCCTCCAATACTGCAGCACACCCTCAATTACTGACACTCCAATAGTGCAGCACACCCTCAATTACTGAAACACCAATACTGCAACATACCGTTAATTACTGACACTCGAATAGTGCAGCACACCCTCAATTACTGAAATTCCAATAGTGCAACACACCCTCAATTACTGAAACTCCAATAGTGCAGCAAACCCTCAATTACTGACCTTCAAATAGTGCAGGACACACTCAATTACATACACTCCAATAGTGCAACACACCCTCAATTACTGACCTACCCATAGTGCAGCACACTCTCAATTACTGACACTTAAATAGTGCAGCACACCCTCAATTACTGACACTTCAATAGTGCAGCACACCCTCAATTACTGACCCTCCAATAGTGCAGCATACCCTCAATTACTGACCTTCAAATAGTGCAGGACACACTCAATTACTGACACTCCAATAGTGCAACACACCCCCAATTACTGACCCACCAATAGTGCAGAACACTCTCAATTACTGACACTCCAATAGTGCAGCACACCCTCAATTACTGACCCACCAATAATGCAGCAAACCCTCAATTACTGACCTTTAAATAGTGCAGGACACACTCAATTACTGACACTCCAATAGTGCAACACACCCTCAATTACTGACCCTCCAATAGTGCAGCACACCCTCAGTTACTGACCCTCCAATAGTGTAGCATACCCTCAATTACTGACCTTTAAATAGTGCAGGACACACTCAATTACTGACACTCCAATAGTGCAACACACCCTCAATTACTGACCCTCCAATAGTGCAGCACACCCTCAGTTACTGACCCTCCAATAGTGCAGCACACCCTCAATTACTGACACTCGAATAGTGCAGCACACCCTCAATTACTGAAATTCCAATAGTGCAACACACCCTCAATTACTGAAACTCCAATTGTGCAGCAAACCCTCAATTACTGACCTTCAAATAGTGCAGGACACACTCAATTACTGACACTCCAATAGTGCAACACACTCTCAATTACTGACCTACCCATAGTGCAGCACACTCTCAATTACTGACACTTAAATAGTGCAGCACACCCTCAATTACTGACCCTCCAATAGTGCAGCATACCCTCAATTACTGACCTTCAAATAGTGCAGGACACACTCAATTACTGACACTCCAATAGTGCAACACACCCTCAATTACTGACCCACCAATAGTGCAGCACACTCTCAATTACTGACACTCCAATAGTGCAGCACACCCTCAATTACTGACCCACCAATAATGCAGCAAACCCTCAATTACTGACCTTTAAATAGTGCAGGACACACTCAATTACTGACACTCCAATAGTGCAACACACCCTCAATTACTGACCCTCCAATAGTGCAGCACACCCTCAGTTACTGACCCTCCAATAGTGCAGTGCACTCTCAATTACTGACCCACCAATAGTGCAGCACACCCACAATTACTGAAACTCCAATAGTTCAGCACACCCTCAATTACTGAAACTCCAATAGTGCAGCATACCCTCAATCACTGACACACCTAAAGTGCAGCACACCCTCAGTTACTGACACACCTAAAGTGAAGAACACCCTCAATTACTGACACTCCAATTGTGCACACACCCTCCATAACTTACACTCGAATAGAGCAGCACACGCTCAATTACTGACACTCCAATTGTGCAGCACACCCTCAATTACTGACCCTCCAATAGTGCAGCACACCCTCAATTACTGACAATCCAAAAGTGCAGCACACCCTCAATTGATGACCCTCCAATAGTGCAGCACACCCTCAATTACCGATCCTCCAATAGTGCAGCACACCCTCAATTTCTGAACCTCCAATAGTGCAGCACACCCTCAATTACTTACACTCCAATAGTGCAGCACACCGTCAATTAATTACAATGCAATACTGCAGCATACCCTCAGTTACTGTCACGCCAACAGTGCAGCACACCCTCAATTACTGATCCTCCAATATTGCTGCACGCCCTCAATTACTGACCTTCCGACAGCGCAGCACACCCAAAATTACTGACTCTCCAATAGTACAGCACACCCTCAATTACTGATCCTCCGATACTGCAGCACACCCTCAATTACTGACACTCCAATAAAGCAGCACACCCTCAATTACTGAAACTCCAGTAGCGCAGCATACCGTTAATTACTGAAACTCCAATAGTACAGCACACACTCAATTACTTATCGTACAACAGTGCTGCACACCGTCAACTACTGACCCTCCAATAGGCCAGCACACCTTTAAATACTGACCTTCCGACAGTGCAGAATACCGTAAATTACTGACAATCCAATAGTGCAGCGTGCCCTCAATTACTGACACTCCAACAGTGCAGCACACCCACAATTACTCACATTCCGAGAGTGCAGAACAGCCTCAATTACTGACACTCCAATAGTGAAGGAAACCTTTAATTACTGACACTCCAAGAGTGCAGCACACCCTCCTTTACTTACACTTCAATAGTACACCTACAGTTCAGCACACCCCCAATTACTGACATTCCAATAGTGCAGCACACCCTCAATTACTGACATGCTAGTAGCACAGCAGACACTCAATTACTGACCCTCTAATAGTGCAACAGACACTTAATTATTGACCCTCCAAAAGTGCAGCATACCGTCAATTACTGACAGTCCAGTAGTGCAGCACACCTTCAATTACTGACATTACAATAATGCAGCACAAACACAATTACTGATCCTCCATTATTGCTGCACACCTTCAATTACTGACCTTCTGACAATGCAGAACACTCTAAATTACTGACACTCCAATTGTGCAGCACACCCTCTATTACTGACACTCCAGTAGTGCAGCACACCCTCAATTACTGACATTCCAATAGTGCAGCACACCCTCAATTACTGATCCTCCAATATTGCTGCACACCCTCAATTACTGACCTTCCGACAGCGCAGCACACCCAAAATTACTGACCCTCCAATAGTACAGCACATCCTCAATTACTGATCTTCCGATACTGCAGCACACCCTCAATTACTGACACTCCAATAGTGCAGCACACCCTCAATTACTGAAACTCCAATAGTGCAGCATACCGTTAATTACTGAAACTCCAATAGTGCAACACACCCTCAATTGCTGAAACTCCAATAGTGCAACACACCCTCAATTACTGAAACTCCAATATTGCTGCATACCCTCAATTACTGAAACTCCAATAGTGCAGCACACCCTCAATTACTGAAACTCCAATAGTGCAGCATACCGTTAATTACTGAAACTCCAATAGTGCGGCACACCCTCAATTACTGACACTCGAATAGTGCAGCACACTCTCAATTACTGAAACTCCAATAGTGCAACACACCCTCAATTACTGAAACTCCAATAGTGCAGCACACCCTCAATTACTGAAACTCCAATAGTGCAACACACCCTCAATTACTGAAACTCCAATAGTGCAACACACCCTCAATTACTGACACTCCAATAGTGCAACATACCCTCAATTACTGAAACTCCAATATTGCTGCATACCCTCAATTACTGAAACTCTAATAGTGCAGCACACCCTCAATTACTGAAACTGCAATAGTGCAACGTACCCTCAATTACTGAAACTCCAATAGTGCAACACACCCTCAATTACTGAAACTCCAATAGTGCAACATACCCTCAGTTACTGAAACTCCAATATTGCTGCATACCCTCAATTACTGAAACTCTAATAGTGCAGCACACCCTCAATTACTGATCCTCCAATATTGCTGCACACCCTCGATTACTGACCTTCCGACAGCGCAGCACACCCAAAATTACTGACCCTCCAATAGTACAGCACATCCTCAATTACTGATCTTCCAATACTGCAGCACACCCTCAATTACTGACACTCCAATAGTGCAGCACACCCTCAATTACTGAAACTCCAATAGTGCAGCATACCGTTAATTACTGAAACTCCAATAGTGCAACACACCCTCAATTGCTGAAACTCCAATAGTGCAACACACCCTCAATTACTGAAACTCCAATATTGCTGCATACCCTCAATTACGGAAACTCCAATAGTGCAGCACACCCTCAATTACTGAAACTCCAATAGTGCAGCATACCGTTAATTACTGAAACTCCAATAGTGTGGCACACCCTCAATTACTGACACTCGAATAGTGCAGCACACTCTCAATTACTGAAACTCCAATAGTGCAACACACCCTCAATTACTGAAACTCCAATAGTGCAGCACACCCTCAATTACTGAAACTCCAATAGTGCAACACACCCTCAATTACTGAAACTCCAATAGTGCAACACACCCTCAATTACTGACACTCCAATAGTGCAACATACCCTCAATTACTGAAACTCCAATATTGCTGCATACCCTCAATTACTGAAACTCTAATAGTGCAGCACACCCTCAATTACTGAAACTGCAATAGTGCAACATACCCTCAATTACTGAAACTCCAATAGTGCAACACACCCTCAATTACTGAAACTCCAATAGTGCAACATACCCTCAGTTACTGAAACTCCAATATTGCTGCATACCCTCAATTACTGAAACTCTAATAGTGCAGCACACCCTCAATTACTGACACTCCAATAGTGCAGCATACCGTTAATTACTGAAACTCCAATCGTGCAGCACACCCTCAATTACTGACACTCCAATAGTGCAGCACACCCTCAATTACTGATCCTCCGATACTGCAGCACACCCTCAATTACTGACACTCCAATCGTGCAGCACACCCTCAATTACCGATCCTCCAATAGTGCAGCACACCCTCAATTTCTGAACCTCCAATAGTGCAGCACACCCTCAATTACTTACACTCCAGTAGTGCAGCACACCGTCAATTAATTACAATGCAATACTGCAGCATACCCTCAGTTACTGTCACGCCAACAGTGCAGCACACCCTCAATTACTGATCCTCCAATATTGCTGCACGCCCTCAATTACTGACCTTCCGACAGCGCAGCACACCCAAAATTACTGACTCTCCAATAGTACAGCACACCCTCAATTACTGATCCTCCGATACTGCAGCACACCCTCAATTACTGACACTCCAATAAAGCAGCACACCCTCAATTACTGAAACTCCAGTAGCGCAGCATACCGTTAATTACTGAAACTCCAATAGTACAGCACACACTCAATTACTTATCGTACAACAGTGCTGCACACCGTCAACTACTGACCCTCCAATAGGCCAGCACACCTTTAAATATTGACCTTCCGACAGTGCAGAATACCGTAAATTACTGACAATCCAATAGTGCAGCGTGCCCTCAATTACTGACACTCCAACAGTGCAGCACACCCACAATTACTCACATTCCGAGAGTGCAGAACAGCCTCAATTACTGACACTCCAATAGTGAAGGAAACCTTTAATTACTGACACTCCAAGAGTGCAGCACACCCTCCTTTACTTACACTTCAATAGTACACCTACAGTTCAGCACACCCCCAATTACTGACATTCCAATAGTGCAGCACACCCTCAATTACTGACATGCTAGTAGCACAGCAGACACTCAATTACTGACCCTCTAATAGTGCAACAGACACTTAATTATTGACCCTCCAAAAGTGCAGCATACCGTCAATTACTGACAGTCCAGTAGTGCAGCACACCCTCAATTACTGACATTCCAATAGTGCAGCACACCCTCAATTACTGATCCTCCAATATTGCTGCACACCCTCAATTACTGACCTTCCGACAGCGCAGCACACCCAAAATTACTGACCCTCCAATAGTACAGCACATCCTCAATTACTGATCTTCCGATACTGCAGCACACCCTCAATTACTGACACTCCAATAGTGCAGCACACCCTCAATTACTGAAAGTCCAATAGTGCAGCATACCGTTAATTACTGAAACTCCAATAGTGCAACACACCCTCAATTGCTGAAACTCCAATAGTGCAACACACCCTCAATTACTGAAACTCCAATATTGCTGCATACCCTCAATTACTGAAACTCCAATAGTGCAGCACACCCTCAATTACTGAAACTCCAATAGTGCAGCATACCGTTAATTACTGAAACTCCAATAGTGCGGCACACCCTCAATTACTGACACTCGAATAGTGCAGCACACTCTCAATTACTGAAACTCCAATAGTGCAACACACCCTCAATTACTGAAACTCCAATAGTGCAGCACACCCTCAATTACTGAAACTCCAATAGTGCAACACACCCTCAATTACTGAAACTCCAATAGTGCAACACACCCTCAATTACTGACACTCCAATAGTGCAACATACCCTCAATTACTGAAACTCCAATATTGCTGCATACCCTCAATTACTGAAACTCTAATAGTGCAGCACACCCTCAATTACTGAAACTGCAATAGTGCAACATACCCTCAATTACTGAAACTCCAATAGTGCAACACACCCTCAATTACTGAAACTCCAATAGTGCAACATACCCTCAGTTACTGAAACTCCAATATTGCTGCATACCCTCAATTACTGAAACTCTAATAGTGCAGCACACCCTCAATTACTGACACTCCAATAGTGCAGCATACCGTTAATTACTGAAACTCCAATCGTGCAGCACACCCTCAATTACTGACACTCCAATAGTGCAGCACACCCTCAATTACTGATCCTCCGATACTGCAGCACACCCTCAATTACTGACACTCCAATCGTGCAGCACACCCTCAATTACTGACACTCCAACAGTGCAGCACAGCCTCAATTAACGACACTCCAATTGTGCAGCACACCTTCAAATGCGGACTCTCTAGTAGTGCAGCACACACTCAATTACTGACCCTCCAATATTGCAGCACCCTCAATTAC
This sequence comes from Isurus oxyrinchus, assembly GCA_026770705.1. Taxonomy (NCBI): domain Eukaryota; kingdom Metazoa; phylum Chordata; class Chondrichthyes; order Lamniformes; family Lamnidae; genus Isurus; species Isurus oxyrinchus. Next base: position 583,411 of record JANJGN010000290.1, on the reverse strand, counting down.
TGACACTCCATTAGTGCAGCACACCCCCAATTATTGACCCTCCAATAGTGCCGCACACACTCAGTTACTGACCCTTGAATAGTGCAGCATACCGTCAATTAATGACACTACAATAGTGCAGCACACCCTCAAATGCTGACTCTCTAGTAGTGCAGCGCACACTCAATTACTGACACTCCAATAGTGCAGCCCACCCTCTATTACTGGCATTCCAATAGTACAGCACACACTCAATTACTTATCGTCCAATAAGGCTGCACACCGTCAACTGCTGACCCTCCAATAGGCCAGCACTCCTTTAAATACTGACCTTCCGACAGTGCAGAATACCGTAAATTACTGACACTCCAATAGTGCAGCACACCCTTAATTACTGACATTCCAATCGTGCAGCACATCCACAATTACTCACATTCCGAGAGAGCAGAACAGCCTCAATTACTGACACTCCAATAGTGAAGGAAACCTTTAATTACTGACACTTCAATACTGCAGCACACCATCCTTTACTTACACTTCAATAGTACACCTACAGTTCAGCACACCCCCAATTACTGACATTCCAATAGTGCTGCACACCCTCAATTACTGACACGCTAGTAGTGCAGCAGACACTCAATTACTGACCCTCTAATAGTGCAGCAGACACTTAATTATTGACCCTCCAAAAGTGCAGCATACCTTCAATTACTGACACTCCAGTAGTGCAGCACACCCTCAATTACTGACACTACAATAATGCAGCACAACATCAATTACTGATCCTCCAATATTGCTGCACACCTTCAATTACTGACCTTCCAACAGTGCAGAACACTCTAAATTACTGACACTCCAATTGTGCAGCACACCCTCTATTACTGATAGTCCAATAGTGCAGCACACCCTCAATTACTGACACTCCAATAATGCAGCACACCCTCAATTACTGATCCTCCAATATTGCTGCACACCCTCAATTACTGACCTTCCAACAGCGCAGCACACCCAAAATTACTGACCCTCCAATAGTACAGCACACCCTCAATTACTGACACTCCAATAGTGCAGCACACCCTCAATTACTGAAACACCAATACTGCAACATACCGTTAATTACTGAAACTCCAATAGTGCAGCACACCCTCAATTACTGACACTCGAATAGTGCAGCACACCCTCAATTACTGAAATTCCAATAGTGCAACACACCCTCAATTACTGAAACTCCAATAGTGCAGCAAACCCTCAATTACTGACCTTCAAATAGTGCAGGACACACTCAATTACATACACTCCAATAGTGCAACACACCCTCAATTATTGACCTACCCATAGTGCAGCACACTCTCAATTACTGACACTTAAATAGTGCAGCACACCCTCAATTACTGACACTTCAATAGTGCAGCACACCCTCAATTACTGACCCTCCAATAGTGCAGTATACCCTCAATTACTGACCTTCAAATAGTGCAGGACACACTCAATTACTGACACTCCAATAGTGCAACACACCCTCAATTACTGACCCACCAATAGTGCAGAACACTCTCAATTACTGACACTCCAATAGTGCAGCACACCCTCAATTACTGACCCACCAATAATGCAGCAAACCCTCAATTACTGACCTTTAAATAGTGCAGGACACACTCAATTACTGACACTCCAATAGTGCAACACACCCTCAATTACTGACCCTCCAATAGTGCAGCACACCCTCAGTTACTGACCCTCCAATAGTGTAGCATACCCTCAATTACTGACCTTTAAATAGTGCAGGACACACTCAATTACTGACATTCGAATAGTGCAACACACCCTCAATTACTGACCCTCCAATAGTGCAGCACACCCTCAGTTACTGACCCTCCAATAGTGTAGCATACCCTCAATTACTGACCTTTAAATAGTGCAGGACACACTCAATTACTGACACTCCAATAGTGCAACACACCCGCAATTACTGACCCTCCAATAGTGCAGCACACCCTCAGTTACTGATCCTCCAACAGTGCAGCACACCCTCAATTACTGACACTCGAATAGTGCAGCACACCCTCAATTACTGAAATTCCAATAGTGCAACACACCCTCAATTACTGAAACTCCAATAGTGCAGCAAACCCTCAATTACTGACCTTCAAATAGTGCAGGACACACTCAATTACTGACACTCCAATAGTGCAACACACTCTCAATTACTGACCTACGCATAGTGCAGCACACTCTCAATTACTGACACTTAAATAGTGCAGCACACCCTCAATTACTGACCCTCCAATAGTGCAGCATACCCTCAATTACTGACCTTCAAATAGTGCAGGACACACTCAATTACTGACACTCCAATAGTGCAACACACCCTCAATTACTGACCCACCAATAGTGCAGCACACTCTCAATTACTGACACTCCAATAGTGCAGCACACCCTCAATTACTGACCCACCAATAATGCAGCAAACCCTCAATTACTGACCTTTAAATAGTGCAGGACACACTCAATTACTGACACTCCAATAGTGCAACACACCCTCAATTACTGACCCTCCAATAGTGCAGCACACCCTCAGTTACTGACCCTCCAATAGTGTAGCATACCCTCAATTACTGACCTTTAAATAGTGCAGGACACACTCAATTACTGACACTTGAATAGTGCAACACACCCTCAATTACTGACCCTCCAATAGTGCAGCACACCCTCAGTTACTGACCCTCCAATAGTGTAGAATACCCTCAATTACTGACCTTTAAATAGTGCAGGACACACTCAATTACGGACACTCCAATAGTGCAACACACCCTCAATTACTGACCCTCCAATAGTGCAGCACACCCTCAGTTACTGACCCTCCAATAGTGCAGCACACCATCAATTACAAACACTCGAACAGTGCAGCATACCCTCAATTACTTACACTCCAATAGAGCAGAACACCGAAATTTACTGATACATTTATAGAGCAGCAGATCTTCAATTACCGAACCTCCTAACGTGCAGCACACCCTCAATTACTGATACTCAAAAAGTGCAGAACAGCTTCAATTTCTGACACTCCAATCGTGCAGCACACCCTCAATTACTGACACTCCAACAGTGCAGCACAGCCTCAATTACTGACACTCCAATCGTGCAGCACACCCTCAATTACTGACACTCCAACAGTGCAGCACAGCCTCAATAAATGACACTACAATTGTGCAGCACACCCTCAAATGCGGACTCTCTAGTAGTGCAGCACACACTCAATTACTGACCCTCCAAAAGTGCAGCATACCGTCAATTACTGACACTGCAATAGTATAGCACCCCCTCAATTACTGACACTCCAATAGTGCAACACACCCTCAATTACTGACCCTCCAATAGTGCAGCACACCCTCAGTTACTGACCCTCCAATAGTGTAGCATACCCTCAATTACTGACCTTTAAATAGTGCAGGACACACTCAATTACTGACACTCCAATAGTGCAACACACCCTCAATTACTGACCCTCCAATAGTGCAGCACACCCTCAGTTACTGACCCTCCAATAGTGCAGCACACCCTCAATTACTGACACTCGAATAGTGCAGCACACCCTCAATTACTGAAATTCCAATAGTGCAACACACCCTCAATTACTGAAACTCCAATAGAGCAGCAAACCCTCAATTACTGACCTTCAAATAGTGCAGGACACACTCAATTACTGACACTCCAATAGTGCAACACACTCTCAATTACTGACCTACCCATAGTGCAGCACACTCTCAATTACTGACACTCCAATAGTGCAGCACACCCTCAATTACCGATCCTCCAATAGTGCAGCACACCCTCAATTTCTGAACCTCCAATAGTGCAGCACACCCTCAATTACTTACACTCCAATAGTGCAGCACACCGTCAATTAATTACAATGCAATACTGCAGCATACCCTCAGTTACTGTCACGCCAACAGTGCAGCACACCCTCAATTACTGATCCTCCAATATTGCTGCACGCCCTCAATTACTGACCTTCCGACAGCGCAGCACACCCAAAATTACTGACTCTCCAATAGTACAGCACACCCTCAATTACTGATCCTCCGATACTGCTGCACACCCTCAATTACTGACACTCCAGTAAAGCAGCACACCCTCAATTACTGAAACTCCAGTAGCGCAGCATACCGTTAATTACTGAAACTCCAATAGTACAGCACACACTCAATTACTTATCGTACAACAGTGCTGCACACCGTCAACTACTGACCCTCCAATAGGCCAGCACACCTTTAAATACTGACCTTCCGACAGTGCAGAATACCGTAAATTACTGACAATCCAATAGTGCAGCGTGCCCTCAATTACTGACACTCCAACAGTGCAGCACACCCACAATTACTCACATTCCGAGAGTGCAGAACAGCCTCAATTACTGACACTCCAATAGTGAAGGAAACCTTTAATTACTGACACTCCAAGAGTGCAGCACACCCTCCTTTACTTACACTTCAATAGTACACCTACAGTTCAGCACACCCCCAATTACTGACATTCCAATAGTGCAGCACACCCTCAATTACTGACATGCTAGTAGCACAGCAGACACTCAATTACTGACCCTCTAATAGTGCAACAGACACTTAATTATTGACCCTCCAAAAGTGCAGCATACCGTCAATTACTGACAGTCCAGTAGTGCAGCACACCCTCAATTACTGACACTACAATAATGCAGCACAAACACAATTACTGATCCTCCATTATTGCTGCACACCTTCAATTACTGACCTTCTGACAGTGCAGAACACTCTAAATTACTGACACTCCAATTGTGCAGCACACCCTCTATTACTGACACTCCAATAGTGCAGCACACCCTCAATTACTGACATTCCAATAGTGCAGCACACCCTCAATTACTGATCCTCCAATATTGCTGCACACCCTCAATTACTGACCTTCCGACAGCGCAGCACACCCAAAATTACTGACCCTCCAATAGTACAGCACATCCTCAATTACTGATCTTCCGATACTGCAGCACACCCTCAATTACTGACACTCCAATAGTGCAGCACACCCTCAATTACTGAAACTCCAATAGTGCAGCATACCGTTAATTACTGAAACTCCAATAGTGCAACACACCCTCAATTGCTGAAACTCCAATAGTGCAACACACCCTCAATTACTGAAACTCCAATATTGCTGCATACCCTCAATTACTGAAACTCCAATAGTGCAGCACACCCTCAATTACTGAAACTCCAATAGTGCAGCATACCGTTAATTACTGAAACTCCAATAGTGCGGCACACCCTCAATTACTGACACTCGAATAGTGCAGCACACTCTCAATTACTGAAACTCCAATAGTGCAACACACCCTCAATTACTGAAACTCCAATAGTGCAGCACACCCTCAATTACTGAAACTCCAATAGTGCAACACACCCTCAATTACTGAAACTCCAATAGTGCAACACACCCTCAATTACTGACACTCCAATAGTGCAACATACCCTCAATTACTGAAACTCCAATATTGCTGCATACCCTCAATTACTGAAACTCTAATAGTGCAGCACACCCTCAATTACTGAAACTGCAATAGTGCAACATACCCTCAATTACTGAAACTCCAATAGTGCAACACACCCTCAATTACTGAAACTCCAATAGTGCAACATACCCTCAGTTACTGAAACTCCAATATTGCTGCACACCCTCAATTACTGAAACTGCAATAGTGCAACATACCCTCAATTACTGAAACTCCAATAGTGCAACACACCCTCAATTACTGAAACTCCAATAGTGCAACATACCCTCAGTTACTGAAACTCCAATATTGCTGCATACCCTCAATTACTGAAACTCTAATAGTGCAGCACACCCTCAATTACTGACACTCCAATAGTGCAGCATACCGTTAATTACTGAAACTCCAATCGTGCAGCACACCCTCAATTACTGACACTCCAATAGTGCAGCACACCCTCAATTACTGATCCTCCGATACTGCAGCACACCCTCAATTACTGACACTCCAATCGTGCAGCACACCCTCAATTACTGACACTCCAACAGTGCAGCACAGCCTCAATTAACGACACTCCAATTGTGCAGCACACCTTCAAATGCGGACTCTAGTAGTGCAGCACACACTCAATTACTGACCCTCCAATATTGCAGCACCCTCAATTACTGACACTCCATTAGTGCAGCACACCCCCAATTATTGACCCTCCAATAGTGCCGCACACACTCAGTTACTGACCCTTGAATAGTGCAGCATACCGTCAATTAATGACACTACAATAGTGCAGCACACCCTCAAATGCGGACTCTCTAGTAGTGCAGCACACACTCAATTACTGACACTCCAATAGTGCAGCCCACCCTCTATTACTGGCATTCCAATAGTACAGCACACACTCAATTACTTATCGTCCAATAAGGCTGCACACCGTCAACTGCTGACCCTCCAATAGGCCAGCACACCTTTAAATACTGACCTTCCGACAGTGCAGAATACCGTAAATTACTGACAATCCAATAGTGCAGCACACCCTTAATTACTGACACTCCAATAGTGCAGCACACCCTTAATTACTGACATTCCAATCGTGCAGCACATCCACAATTACTCACATTCCGAGAGTGCAGAACAGCCTCAATTACTGACACTCCAATAGTGAAGGAAACCTTTAATTACTGACACTTCAATACTGCAGCACACCATCCTTTACTTACACTTCAATAGTACACCTACAGTTCAGCACACCCCCAATTACTGACATTCCAATAGTGCTGCACACCCTCAATTACTGACACGCTAGTAGTGCAGCAGACACTCAATTACTGACCCTCTAATAGTGCAGCAGACACTTAATTATTGACCCTCCAAAAGTGCAGCATACCTTCAATTACTGACACTCCAGTAGTGCAGCACACCCTCAATTACTGACACTACAATAATGCAGCACAACATCAATTACTGATCCTCCAATATTGCTGCACACCTTCAATTACTGACCTTCCAACAGTGCAGAACACTCTAAATTACTGACACTCCAATTGTGCAGCACACCCTCTATTACTGATAGTCCAATAGTGCAGCACACCCTCAATTACTGACACTCCAATAATGCAGCACACCCTCAATTACTGATCCTCCAATATTGCTGCACACCCTCAATTACTGACCTTCCGACAGTGCAGCACACCCAAAATTACTGACCCTCCAATAGTACAGCACACCCTCAATTACTGATCCTCCAATACTGCAGCACACCCTCAATTACTGACACTCCAATAGTGCAGCACACCCTCAATTACTGACACTCGAATAGTGCAGCAAACCCTCAATTACTGACCTTCAAATAGTGCAGGACACACTCAATTACATACACTCCAATAGTGCAACACACCCTCAATTATTGACCTACCCATAGTGCAGCCCACTCTCAATTACTGACACTTAAATAGTGCAGCACACCCTCAATTACTGACACTTCAATAGTGCAGCACACCCTCAATTACTGACCCTCCAATAGTGCAGTATACCCTCAATTACTGACCTTCAAATAGTGCAGGACACACTCAATTACTGACACTCCAATAGTGCAACACACCCTCAATTACTGACCCACCAATAGTGCAGAACACTCTCAATTACTGACACTCCAATAGTGCAGCACACCCTCAATTACTGACCCACCAATAATGCAGCAAACCCTCAATTACTGACCTTTAAATAGTGCAGGACACACTCAATTACTGACACTCCAATAGTGCAACACACCCTCAATTACTGACCCTCCAATAGTGCAGCACACCCTCAGTTACTGATCCTCCAATATTGCTGCACGCCCTCAATTACTGACCTTCCGACAGCGCAGCACACCCAAAATTACTGACTCTCCAATAGTACAGCACACCCTCAATAACTGACACTCCAATAATGCAGCACACCCTCAATTACTGATCCTCCAATATTGCTGCACACCCTCAATTACTGACCTTCCGACAGCGCAGCACACCCAAAATTACTGACCCTCCAATAGTACAGCACACCCTCAATTACTGATCCTCCAATACTGCAGCACACCCTCAATTACTGACACTCCAATAGTGCAGCACACCCTCAATTACTGACCCACCAATAATGCAGCAAACCCTCAATTACTGACCTTCAAATAGTGCAGGACACACTCAATTACATACACTCCAATAATGCAACACACCCTCAATTATTGACCTAGCCATAGTGCAGCACACTCTCAATTACTGACACTTAAATAGTGCAGCACACCCTCAATTACTGACACTTCAATAGTGCAGCACACCCTCAATTACTGACCCTCCAATAGTGCAGTATACCCTCAATTACTGACCTTCAAATAGTGCAGGACACACTCAATTACTGACACTCCAATAGTGCAACACACCCTCAATTACTGACCCACCAATAGTGCAGAACACTCTCAATTACTGACACTCCAATAGTGCAGCACACCCTCAATTACTGACCCACCAATAATGCAGCAAACCCTCAATTACTGACCTTTAAATAGTGCAGGACACACTCAATTACTGACACTCCAATAGTGCAACACACCCTCAATTACTGACCCTCCAATAGTGCAGCACACCCTCAGTTACTGACCCTCCAATAGTGTAGCATACCCTCAATTACTGACCTTTAAATAGTGCAGGACACACTCAATTACTGACATTCGAATAGTGCAACACACCCTCAATTACTGACCCTCCAATAGTGCAGCACACCCTCAGTTACTGACCCTCCAATAGTGTAGCATACCCTCAATTACTGACCTTTAAATAGTGCAGGACACACTCAATTACTGACACTCCAATAGTGCAACACACCCGCAATTACTGACCCTCCAATAGTGCAGCACACCCTCAGTTACTGATCCTCCAATAGTGCAGCACACCCTCAATTACTGACACTCGAATAGTGCAGCACACCCTCAATTACTGAAATTCCAATAGTGCAACACACCCTCAATTACTGAAACTCCAATAGTGCAGCAAACCCTCAATTACTGACCTTCAAATAGTGCAGGACACACTCAATTACTGACACTCCAATAGTGCAACACACTCTCAATTACTGACCTACCCATAGTGCAGCACACTCTCAATTACTGACACTTAAATAGTGCAGCACACCCTCAATTACTGACCCTCCAATAGTGCAGCATACCCTCAATTACTGACCTTCAAATAGTGCAGGACACACTCAATTACTGACACTCCAATAGTGCAACACACCCTCAATTACTGACCCACCAATAGTGCAGCACACTCTCAATTACTGACACTCCAATAGTGCAGCACACCCTCAATTACTGACCCACCAATAATGCAGCAAACCCTCAATTACTGATCTTTAAATAGTGCAGGACACACTCAATTACTGACACTCCAATAGTGCAACACACCCTCAATTACTGACCCTCCAATAGTGCAGCACACCCTCAGTTACTGACCCTCCAATAGTGTAGCATACCCTCAATTACTGACCTTTAAATAGTGCAGGACATACTCAATTACTGACACTTGAATAGTGCAACACACCCTCAATTACTGACCCTCCAATAGTGCAGCACACCCTCAGTTACTGACCCTCCAATAGTGTAGAATACCCTCAATTACTGACCTTTAAATAGTGCAGGACACACTCAATTACTGACACTCCAATAGTGCAACACACCCTCAATTACTGACCCTCCAATAGTGCAGCACACCCTCAGTTACTGACCCTCCAATAGTGCAGCACACCATCAATTACAAACACTCGAACAGTGCAGCATACCCTCAATTACTTACACTCCAATAGAGCAGAACACCGAAATTTACTGATACATTTATAGAGCAGCAGATCTTCAATTACCGAACCTCCTAACGTGCAGCACACCCTCAATTACTGATACTCAAAAAGTGCAGAACAGCTTCAATTTCTGACACTCCAATCGTGCAGCACACCCTCAATTACTGACACTCCAACAGTGCAGCACAGCCTCAGTTACTGACACTCCAATCGTGCAGCACACCCTCAATTACTGACACTCCAACAGTGCAGCACAGCCTCAATAAATGACACTACAATTGTGCAGCACACCCTCAAATGCGGACTCTCTAGTAGTGCAGCACACACTCAATTACTGACCCTCCAAAAGTGCAGCATACCGTCAATTACTGACACTGCAATAGTATAGCACCCCCTCAATTACTGACACTCCAATATTGCAGCACACCCTCAATTACTGACACTCCAATATTGCAGCACACCGTCAATTACTGACACTCCAATCATGCAGCACACCCTCATTTACTGAGACTGCAATAGTGTAGCACCCCCTCAATTACAGACACTCGAATAGTGCAGCACACCATCAATTACTGACCCACCAATAGTGCAGCACACCCTCAATTACTGACACTCCAATAGGGCAGGACACTCTCAATTACTGACACTCCAATAGTGCAACACACCCTCAATTACTGACCCACCAATAGTGCAGCACACCCTCAATTACTGAAACTTCAATAGTGCAGCACACCCTTAATTGCTGACCCTCCAATAGTGCAGCACACCCTCAATTACTGACGCTCCAATAGTGCAGCATACCCTCAATTACTTACACTCCAATAGAGCAGAACACCGAAATTTACTGATACATTTATAGAGCAGCAGATCCTCAATTACCGAAACTCCAAACATGCAGCACCCCCTCAATTACTGATACACAAAAAGTGCAGAACAGCTTCAATTACTGACACTCAAACAGTGCAGCACACCCTCAATTACTGACACTCCAACAGTGCAGCACAGCCTCAATTAATGACACTACAATTGTGCAGCACACCCTCAAATGCGGACTCTCTAGTAGTGCAGCACACACTCAATTACTGACCCTCCAAAAGTGCAGCATACCGTCAATTACTGACACTTGCAATAGTATAGCACCCCCTCAATTACTGACACTCCAATATTGCAGCACACCCTCAATTACTGACACTCCAATATTGCAGCACACCGTCAATTACTGACACTCCAATCATGCAGCACACCCTCATTTACTGAGACTGCAATAGTGTAGCACCCCCTCAATTACAGACACTCGAATAGTGCAGCACACCATCAATTACTGACCCACCAATAGTGCAGCACACCCTCAATTACTGACACTCCAAAAGGCAGGACTCTCTCAATTACTGACACTCCAATAGTGCAACACACCCTCAATTACTGACCCACCAATAGTGCAGCACACCCTCAATTACTGAAACTTCAATAGTGCAGCACACCCTCAATTACTGACCCTCCAATAGTGCAGCACACCCTCAATTACTGACGCTCCAATAGTGCAGCATACCCTCAATTACTTACACTCCAATAGAGCAGAACACCGAAATTTACTGATACATTTATAGAGCAGCAGATCCTCAATTACCGAAACTCCAAACATGCAGCACCCCCTCAATTACTGATACTCAAAAAGTGCAGAACAGCTTCAATTACTGACACTCCAACAGTGCAGCACACCCTCAATTACTGACACTCCAACAGTGCAGCACAGCCTCAATTAATGACACTACAATTGTGCAGCACACCCTCAAATGCGGACTCTCTAGTAGTGCAGCACACACTCAATTACTGACCCTCCAAAAGTGCAGCATACCGTCAATTACTGACACTTGCAATAGTATAGCACCCCCTCAATTACTGACACTCCAATAGTGCAGCACACCGTCAATTACTGACACTCCAATATTGCAGCACACCGTCAATTACTGACACTCCAATATTGCAGCACACCGTCAATTACTGACACTCCAATCATGCAGCACACCCTCATTTACTGAGACTGCAATAGTGTAGCACCCCCTCAATTACAGACACTCGAATAGTACAGCACACCCTCAATTACTGACACTCCAATAGTGCAGCACACCCTCAATTACTTACACTCCAATGGTGCAGCACACCCTCAATTACTGACACTCCAATAGTGCAGCATACCGTCAACTACTGACACTCCAATCGTGCAGCACACCCTCATTTACTGAGACTGCAATAGTGTAGCACCCCCTCAATTACAGACACTCGAATAGTACAGCACACCCTCAATTACTGACACTCCAATAGTGCAGCACACCCTCAATTACTTACACTCCAATGGTGCAGCACAGCCTCAATTACTGACCCTCCAATAGTGCAGCATACCGTCAATTACTGACACTCGAATAGTGCACACCATGCATTACTGACACTCCAATAGTGCAGCATACTATCAATTACTGACACTGCAATAGTGTAGCACCCGCTCAATTAGTGACACTCGAATAGTGCAGCACACCCTCAATTACTGACCCCATATAGTGCAGGACACCCTCAATTACTGTACTTTCAATAGTCCAGCACAGCCTCAATTAATGACCCTCCAATAGTGCAGCACACCCTCAATTACTGCCACACCTATAGTGCAGCACACCCTGAATTACTGACCCTCCAATAGTGCAGCACACCCTCAATTACTTGCACACCTCTAGTGCAGCACACCCTCAATTATTGACAATCCAAAAGTGCAGCACACACTCAATTGATGACTCTTCAATAATGCAGCACAGTCTCATTTACTGACCCTCCAATAGTGCAGCACACCCTCAAACACTGACCCTCTAATAGTGCAGCACACCATCAATTACTGAAACTCCAATAGTGCAGCACACGCTCAAACACTGACCCTCTAATAGTGCATCAGACCATCAATTACTGACCTTCTGACATTGTGGAACACCTCAATTACAGATCCTCCACTAGTGCAGCACACCCTCAATTACCGACCTGCCAATCATGCAGCACACCCTCAATTACTGACACTCCAACAGTGCAGAACACCCTCAATTACTGACACTCCAACAGTGCAGCACCCCTTCAATTACTTGCACTGCAATATTGCAGCACCCCCCATTTATTGACACTATAGTAGCAGAGCAGACTCTCAATTACTGACACTCCAATAGTACAGCACAACTCAATTTTTCCCTCCAATAAAGCAGCATGCCCTCAATTACTTGCAATGCAATAGTGCAGCATTCCCTCAATTACTGACCTGCCAACAGTGCAGCACACCCTGAATTACCAACCCTCCAATCATGCAGCACACCCTCAATTACTGACACTCCAACAGTGCAACACAGCCTCAATTACTGACACTTCAATACTGAAGGTAACCCTCAATTTTTGAACCACCAATAGTGCAGCACACCCTCAATTACTTACACTGCAATTTTGCAGCATACCCCCATTTATTGACACTATAGTAGCAGAGCAGACACTCAATTACTGACACTCCAAAAGTACAGCACACCTCAATTTTTACCCTCCAATAAAACAGGACGCCCTCAATTACTTACAATGCAATAGTGCAGCATACCCTCAATTACTGACACTCTAAAAGTGCAGCACAGCCTCAATTACTGATCCTCCAATACTGCAGCGCACAGTCAATTACTGACATGCCAATAGTGCAGCACACCCTCAATTACTGACCCTTGAATAGTGCAGCATACCGTCAATTACTGACACTCCAATAGTGCAGCACACCCTCAATTACTGACCCTCCAATAGTGCAGCACACACTCAATTACTTATCGTACAATAGTGCTGCACACCGTCAACTGCTGACCCTCCAATAGGCCAGCACACCTTTAAATACTGACCTACCGACAGTGCAGAATACCGTAAATTACTGACAATCCAATAGTGCAGCACACCCTCAATTACTGATCCTCCAATATTGCTACACAGCTTCAATTACTGACCTTCCGACAGTGCAGAACACCCTAAATTACTGACACTCCAACTGTGCAGCACACCCTCTATTACTGACACTCCAATATTGCAGCACACCCTCAATTACCGATCCTCCAAACATGCAGCACAACCACAATTACTCACATTGCGAGAGTGCAGAACAGCCTCAATTACTGACACTCCAATAGTGAAGGAAACCTTTAATTACTGACACTCCAATACTGCAGCACACCCTCAATTAATGACACTACAATTGTGCAGCACAACCTCAATTACTGACACTCCAATAGTGCAGCACACACTCAATTACTTATCGTACAATAGTGCTGCACACCGTCAACTACTGACCCTCCAATAGGCCAGCACACTTTAAATACTGACCTTCCGACAGTGCAGAATACCGTAAATTACTGACACTCCAATACTGCAGCACACCCTCAATTACTGACATTCCAATAGTGCAGCACACCCTCAATTACCGATCCTCCAATCGTGCAGCACACCCTCAATTACTGACACTACAATAATGCAGCACAACCTCAATTACTGATCCTCCAATATTGCTGCACACCTTCAATTACTGACCTTCCGACAGTGCAGCATACCGTCAATTACTGACACTACAATTGTGCAACACACCCTCAAATGCGGACGCTCTCGTAGTGCAGCACACATTCAATTACTGACCCACCAACAGTGCAGCACAGCCTCCTGCACCCCCCCCACCCCTCCTGCCACCTCCCCCTCCACCTACCCACCCATCCCTCCACCCAACCCCCAACTCATGTCATGAATTTGTTTCCTAACTGGATCAGCCGGGGTGTCGGGACAATGGATCTCTCTCTCTCTTTCTCTCTCTGACTCAGATGAACTGGGACCTAATCACTATTTTCTGTTTACGGCCCTCCCAGAGTTGTTTCCGAATGGACGGCAGATACGGTTACTTCACTTGGGTCAATGATCACGTTACTTGGTGAGGACATGTTACTCCAGCTCCCAAATACGGTGAGTCATTGCAGCGCTTGCTAGACAGATTTCACACCACCCCGCCACTGTCATGGGCTCTTCTCAAAGCATAGTCACTCCCTTGCTCAGCCTCACCCTCCATCTACCTCCTCCTTGTGGGCTCTTGCCATACGCAAAATGGCTGCCACCAGCTTCCCTACATAACGACAGTTGCTGCGCTCCCAAGGAGTGCCCGCCCGTGCCTTGGGAGGTGGCCGGTGACATTTAGCGGGCTGGTTACAGCTCCCCCGACCCCCGTCCTGTCTCTCTCTCCCTCCCTCCGGATATAGACTCCAGATCCCCTACCACCCCCAATCCCTCCCTCTGCCAGTCGCCGCCCAGCAACGCATCAGCTGGCTGACCCGCCTCCCTTTGTGGGATCTTGCTCTGCACAGGCTGGCTGGCCGACAAGCGGCCGGGGTGAGGGTGAGGTTGGTTTTGGGCAGACGTTTTTTTAACCCCTTCACCATCGCCGCTTTTTAAGGAATAAAAAAAAACTGCAACACAGGTTTTGGTTGATACCCGATCGCTGTTTTGTGGGATCTTGCTGTGCTTTTCTGACCCGTGCGCACCCCCCCTCCCTCCTCCTCGGAGGGTGATGTGGATTATCCCATTTCGAAGAAGAGCTGGGGTTGGATGGGTGCTGGGGAAATTGCCCCCCACCCCCACCTTGGGTGTCCAGTTGGGGGTTGGGGGGGGGCGGTGGGGGTTGGGCCGAAATGGACCTGATCTCCTTATCTCCTTATCTCTTTTACCTCCTCCAGACCTTACACCCCTCCCTATCTCTGTAACCTCCTCCAGCCCCTACAACCCTCCGAGATCTCTGTGCTCCTCCAATTCCAGCCTCTTGTGCATCCCCAGATTCCCATCGCTCCACCATTGGTGGCCGTGCCTTCAGCTGCCTGGGCCCTAAGATCTCGAATTCCCTCCCTAGACCTCTCCACCTCCCTCTCTCTTTCTGTAAGACGCTGCCTAAAACAGACCTCTTTGACCGAGCTTCTTATCTCTAATATCTCCCTATGTGGCTCGGGGATGGTGGGGGAGGGTGAGTGAGGGAAGGAAGGTTGGGGATAAAGGAGGGTGGGGGGAACAGAGGAGGAGGGAAAGGGGGATGAAGGAGGGATGGGGGACGGAGAATGAAGGGGAGGTTGAGTGAGGGAGGGGAGGATGAGTGAAGGGGAGGGAGGTAGGGATGGGGACAAAGGAGGGTAAGGGGCACAGAGGGGGAGGGAAGGGGATGAAGGAGGGAGGGGGAGGGATGGAGATGGAGGGACAGAGGGATGGAGGGGAGGGTGAGTGACGGAGTTGGAGGGATGGAGAGATGTGGACGAAGAAAGGTGAGGGAAAGGGGACAAAGGAGGGAGGGGAGGGAGAATGAAGGGGAGGGAAAGAGGGAGAGGGGGATGGAGTGGGTGAATGAGGGAGGGAGAAGGAGGGATACATAAGGAGAGGGAAGAGGTGATGTAGGGGGAGTGATGGAGGGATGCAGACAGAGGGAGGTGGAGGGGAGGGTGAGTGAAAGGGATGGAGGAAGTTGGAAAGAGAGGGAAGTGGGATGGAGGGGTAAGATGAGTGAGGGAGTGTCGGGGATGGAGGGAGGGGGGCGAAGGGTGAGGGAGGGAAAGTGAAGGAGAGGGAGGCATAGGGAGAGGGAGGGGATGATGGAGGGGGAGGGAGGGTAGGAAGGCAGTGGAGGAGGGTGAGGGGTGCAGAGGGGTGAAGGATTAATTAAACATCACTCCTGTTTCCCATTGAAATAGCCTCATGCAGCAAGACCCCCACCAGCGAGGAAATCCAGGAAGTGGGGGAGGCCAACGCTCTCTGGACACCAAAGCAGCTCACGTGGATGTCGACGGAGACCTTTGAGGACACGATTGATGTGCTGGCTTCAATCCGCAGCGTCTCAGACGAGCAGCGCGTTGCTCTGATGGACAAGGCAGTGGAGGTAACACCCACCGCGTGAGATTAAAGCAGGCGAGGAGTCCGGGCTGGATGTGGGTTCAGAGGGGTGACCCCCATCATCTGTTTCGTCTGTGATCTTGGTTGAGGGGTAAATATTGGCCCCAGGGCAAGAGAGGTTCTCTGCACTATCTTCTTCCAATAGCAGCCGGGGAGGCAGGGGAAGTCGGGGGGGCGGGGGTTATATTTTACATACCCGCCTGAGAGAGCAGACGACACCTCTGGCTGTGCGGCACTCCCTCACTACTGGCACTGGGAGAATTGAGTCCGGATTTTGTCCTCAGGACCCTGCAGTCAGACTCAAACCTTCTGTGGCTCAGAGGGAAGGGAGCAGCTTGCTGTACTCAGAGCCACGGCAGTATTACGGGTGCATAGCCAAAGGTTAAGTGATGCCTCGCTGTGAGGGTTGCCAGCATGACTCGTCCGTCTGTTTGTGTGTTGCAGGCATGGGGAGCAACATCCAGTTTCACCCAGGAAGAAATTGCCAATCTGCAATCCCTCGTCAGCATGCTCCGTGTGAGTGAGGTAAAGTCACTGGATCTCAGTTCCATTGATAATCTGGAAAGCATGGCCGTCTGCCCAACATGGACCCAAGAGAAGGTAACTGCACTCAGGCCCTCTGAGCATGGTCAAACACCAACTCCCACTCCAACAACACCTATGACCTACTATAATATCCCAAGCTGCTTCATGGGAATGATTAGCAAACACATTTTAACTTGGAGCTCAGGGCCCCTGGAGCTGAAGGCACGGCCGCCAATGGTGGAGCGATGGGAATCGGGGGATGGACAAGAGGCCGGAATTGGAGGAACGACAAATCTCGAGGGTGGTAGGGGCTGGAGGAGGTTACAGAGATAGAGAGGGGTGTAGGGGCTGGAGGTGGTTACAGAGATAGAGAGGGGTGTAGAGTCTGGAGGAGGTTACAGAGATAGAGAGGGGTGTAGAGTCTGGAGGAGGTTACAGAGATACGGAGGGGTGTAAGGGCTGGAGGAGGTTACAGAGGGGTGTACGGGCTGGAGAAGGTTACAGAGATAGGGAGGGTTGTAAGCGCTGGAGGAGGTTACAGAGGGGTGTACGGGCTGGAGAAGGTTACAGAGATAGGGAGGGGTGTAGGGGCTGGAGGTGGTTTCAGAGATAGGGAGGGTTGTAGGGGTTGGAGAAGGTTACAGGGATAGGGAGGAGTGTAGGGACTGCAGGAGTTTACAGAGATAGGGAGGGGTGTAGGGGCTGGAGGAGGTTACAGAGATAGGGAGGGATGAGAGGATGGAGGGGGCAACAGAGATAGGGAGGGAGTTACAGAAATAGGGAGGGTTGTAGGGGCTGGAGGAGGTTACAGAGATAGGAAGTTACAGAGATAGGGAGGGTTGTAGGGGCTGGAGGAGGTTACAGAGATAGGGAGAGGTGTAGGGGCTGGAGGAGGTTACAGAAATAGGGAGTGATGCGAGGCTGGAGGAGGTTACAGAGATAGGGAGGGATGGGAGGCTGGTGCAGGTTACAGAGATGGGGAGGGAGTTACAGAGATAAGATGGGTGTAGGTCTGCAGGAGGTTACAGAGATAGGGAGGGGTATAGGGGATGGAGGAGGGTACAGAGATAGGGAGGTGTAGGGGCTGGAGGAGGTTACAGAGATAGGGAGGGGTGTAGGGGCTGTAGGAGGTTACAGATATAGGGAGGGTTGTAGGGGCTGGAGGAGGTTACAGAGATAGGGAGGGGTGTAGTGGTTGGATGAGGTTACAGAGATAGGGAAGGTGTAGGGGCTGGAGGAGGTTACAGAGATAGGGAGGGGTGTTGGAGCTGGAGGGGGTTACAGAGATAGGGAGGGATGAAAGGCTGGAGGGGGTTACTGAGATAGGGAGGGGTGTAGGGATTGGAGGAGGTTACAGAGATAGGGGTGTAGGGGCCGGAGGTGGTTACAGAGATAGGGAGGGGTGTAGGGGCAGGAGGAGGTTACAGAGATAGGGAGCGATGAGAGGCTGGAGGGGATTACAGAGATAGGGAGAGGAGTAGGGGATGGAGGAGGTTACAGGTATAGGGAGGGATGGGAGGCTGGTGCGGGATACAGAGATGGGGGGTGAGAGGCTGGAGGAGGTTACAGAGAAAGGGTGGGGTGTAGGGGCTGGAGGAGGTTACAGAGATAGGGAGGGGTGTAGCAGGTTGGAGGAGGTTACAAGGATAGAGAGGAGTGTAGGGACTGGAGGAGGTGACAGAGATAGGGGGAGGTGTAGGGGCTGGAGGAGGTTACGGAGATAGGGAGGGGTGAGAGGCTGGAGGAGTTTAGAGAGATAGGGAGAGGTGTAGGAGCCGGAGGAGGTTACAGAGATATGGAGGGGTGTAGGGGCTGGAGGGGGTTACAGAGATAGGAAATTACAGAGATAGAGAGGGAGTTACAGAGATAAGTAGGGGTGTAGGAGCTGAGGAGGTTAGAGATAGGGAGGCATGTAGGGGCTGGAGGAGGTTACAGTGATAGGGCGGGGTGTAGAGGCTGTAGGAGGTTACAGAGATAGGGAAGGGTGTGGGGCTGGAGTGGGTTACAAAGATATGGAGGGATGTAGGGTCTGGAGGAGGATACAGAGAAAGGGAAGGGTGTAGGGGCTGGAGGAGGTTACACAGACAGCGAGGAGTGTATGGGCTGGTGGAGGTTACAGAGATAGGGAGGGATGAGAGTCTGGAGGGGGTTACAGAAATAGGGAGGGAGTTACAGAAATAGGGAGGGTTGTAGGAGCTTGAGGAGGTTACAGAGATAGGGAGGGGTGTAGGTGCTGGAGGAGGTTACAGAGATAGCGAGGGGTGTAGGGGCTGGAGGAGGTTACACAGACAGGGAGGGGTGTATGGGCTGGAGGAGGTTACAGAGATAGGGAGGGATGAGAGACTGGAGGGGGTTTCAGAGAAAGGGAGGGAGTTACAGAGATAAGGATGGGTGTAGGGCTGGAGGAGGTTACAGAGATATGTAAGGATGTAGGGGCTGGAGGAGGTAACAGAGAAAGGGAAGGGTGTAGGGGCTGGAGGAGGGTACAGAGATAGGGAGGGGTGTAGGGGCTGATGGAGGTTACAGAGATAGGGAGGGGTGTAGGGGCTGTAGGTTTTTACAGAGATAGGGAGGGTTGTAGGGGCTGGAGGAGGTTACAGAGATAGGGAGGGGTGTAGGGGCTGGAGGAAGTTACAGAGATAGGGAGGGGTGTAGGAGCTGGAGGTGGTTACAGAGATAGGGAGGGGTGTAGGGGCTGGAGGAGGTGACAGAGATAGGGAGGGATGGGAGGCTGGTGCGGGGTACAGAGATGTGGCCGCAGTTACAGAGATGGGGGGGGGTGAGAGGCTGGTGGAGGTTACAGAGATAGGGCGGGTTGTAGGGGCTGGAGGAGGTTACAGAGATAAGGAGGGGTGTAGGGGTTGGAGGATGTTACAAGGATAGAGAGGGAGTGTAGGGACTGGAGGAGGTTACAGAGATAGGGGGAGGTGGAGGGGCTGGAGGAAGTTACAGAGATAGGGAGGGGGATAGGGTCTGCAGGAGGTTACAGAGATAGGGAGCGATGAGCGGCTGGAGGAGGTTACAGAGATAGGGAGGCGTGTAGGGGTTGGAGGAGGTTACAGATTTAGGGAGGGGTCTAGGGACTGGATGAGGTTACAGAGATAGGGAGGGGTGAGAGGCAAGAGGAGGTTACAGAGATAGGGTGAGGAGTAGGAGCCGGAGGAGGTTACAGAGATAGGGAGGGGTGTAGAGCTGGAGGAGTTTACAGAGACAGGGAGGGTGTAGAGACTGAAGGAGGTTACGGAGATAGGGAGGGGTGATAGGCTGGAGGAGTTTAGAGAGATAGGGAGAGGTGTAGGAGCCGGAGGAGGTTACAGAGATATGGAGGGGTTTAGGGGCTGGAGGGGGTTACAGAGATAGGAAATTACAGAGATAGAGAGGGAGTTACAGAAATAAGGAGGGGTGTAGGAGCTGAGGAGGTTACAGAGATAGGGAGGGGTGTAGGAACCAGAGGAGGTTACAGAGATAGGGAGTGGTGTAGGGGCTGGAAGAGGTTACAGAGATAGCAAGGGGTGTAGGGGCTGGAGGAGGTTACCGAGATAGGGAGGGCTGTAGGGGTTGGAGGAGGTTACAGGGATAGGGAGGAGTGTATGGACTGGAGGAGGTTATAGAGATAGGGTGGGGTGTAGGGCTGGAGGAGGTTACCGAGATAGGGAGGGCTGTAGGTGTTGGAGGAGGTTACAGGGATAGGGGGGAGTTTATGGACTGGAGGAGGTTATAGAGATAGGGTGGGGTGTAGGGCTGGAGGAGGTTACAGAGATAGGGAGGGATTGACAGAATAAGGAGGGTTGTAGGGGTGGAGGAAGTTACAGAGTAGGAAGGGGTGTAGGAGCTGGTGGAGGTTACAGAGATAGGGCGGGGTGTAGTGGCTGTAGGAGGTTACAGAGATAGTGAGGATTGTGGGTGCTGGAGGAGGTTACAGAGATAGGGAGGGGTGTGGGGCTGGAGTGGGTTACAAAGATATGGAGGGGTGTAGGGTCTGGAGGAGGATACAGAGAAAGGGAAGGGTGTAGGAGCTGGAGGAGGTTACACAGACAGGGAGGAGTGTATGGGCTGGTGGAGTTTACAGAGATAGGGAGGGATGAGAGTCTGGAGGGGGTTACAGAAATAGGGAGGGAGTTACAGAAATAGGGAGGGTTGTAGGAGCTTGAGGAGGTTACAGAGATAGGGAGGGGTGTAGGGACTGGAGGGGGTTACAGAGATAGAGAGGGGTGTAGCTGCTGGAGGAGGTTACAGAGATAGCGAGGGGTGTAGGGGCTGGAGGAGGTTATACAGACAGGGAGGGGTGTATGGGCTGGAGGAGGTTACAGAGATAGGGAGGGATGAGAGACTGGAGGGGGTTTCAGAGAAAGGGAGGGAGTTACAGAGATAAGGATGGGTGTAGGGCTGGAGGAGGTTACAGAGATATGTAAGGATGTAGGGGCTGGAGGAGGTAACAGAGAAAGGGAGGGGTGTAGGGGCTGGAGGAGGGTACAGAGATAGGGAGGGGTGTAGGGGCTGGTGGAGGTTACAGAGATAGGGAGGGGTGTAGGGGCTGTAGGTTTTTACAGATATAGGGAGGGTTGTAGGGGCTGGAGGAGGTTACAGAGTTAGGGAGGGGTGTAGGGGCTGGAGGAAGTTACAGAGATAGGGAGGGGTGTAGGAGCTGGAGGTGGTTACAGAGATAGGGAGGGGTGTAGGGGCTGGAGGAGGTGACAGAGATAGGGAGGGATGGGAGGCTGGTGCGGGTTACAGAGATGGGGAGGTAGTTACAGAGATGGTGGGGTGAGAGCCTGGAGGAGGTTACAGAGATAGGGAGGAGTGTAGGGGCTGGAGGAGGTTACAGAGATTGGGGGAGGTGTAGGGGCTGGAGGAGGTTAGAGAGATAGGGAGCAATGAGAGGCTGGAGGGGGGGACAGAGATAGGGAAGCGTGTAGGGCTGGAGGGGGTTACACAGCAAGGGAGAGGTGTAGGGGCTGGAGGAGGTTACAGATATAGGGAGGGATGTGAGGCTGGTGCAAGTTACAGAGATAGGGTTGTAGGGGCTGGAGGAGGTTACAGAGATAGGGAGAGGTGTAGGGGCTGGAGGAGGTTACAGAAATAGGGAGTGATCAGAGGCTGGAGGAGGTTACAGATATAGGGAGGGATGTGAGGCTGGTGCAAGGTACAGAGATGGGGCGGGTGTTACAGAGATGGGGGTTGAGAGGCTGGAGGAGGTTACAGAGATAGGGCGTGGTGTAGGGGCTGGAGGTGGTTACAGAGATAGGGAGGGTTGTAGGGGTTGGAGAAGGTTACAGGGAGAGGGAGGAGTGTAGGGACTGGAGGAGGTTACAGAGATAGGGAGGGGTGTAGGGGCTGGAGGAGGTTACAGAGATAGGGAGGGATGAGAGGATGGAGGGGGCAACAGAGATAGGGAGGGAGTTACAGAAATAGGGAGGGTTGTAGGGGCTGAGGAGGTTACAGAGATAGGGAGGGGTGTAGTGGTTGGATGAGGTTACAGAGATAGGGAGGGTTGTAAGTGCTGGTGGAGGTTACAGAGATAAGGATGGGTTTAGGGGCTGTCGGATTTTACAGAGATAGGGAGGGGTGTAGGGTCTGGAGGAGGTTACAGAGATTGGGAGGTTGTAGGGTCTGGAGGAGGTTACAGAGTTATGGAGGCGTAAGGGGCCAGATCAGGTTACAGAGATAGGGAAGTGTGTAGGGGCTGGAGGAGGATATAGGGATAGTGAGGAATGAGAGGCTGGAGGGTGCTACAGTGATAGTGAGGGAGTTATAGTGATAATGAGCGGTGTAGGTCTGGTGGAGGTTACAGATAGTGAGGGGTGTACGGGCATGAGGAGGTTACAGAGATAGGGAGGGGTGTAGGGCCTGGAGGAGGTTACAGAGATAGGGAGGGGTGCAGGGTCTGGAGGAGGTTACAAGGATAAGGAGGTGTGTAGGGCTGGAGGAGGTTACAGAGATAGGGAGGGGTGTCGGGGCTGGATGAGGTTACAGAGATAGGGAGGGATGTGGGGGCTGGCGAAGCTTACAGAGATAGGGAGGGGTGTAGTGGTTGGAGCAGGTTACAGAGATAGGGATGGGCGTAGGGGCTGGAGTAGGTTACAGAGATAGGGAGTGGTGTAGGGCTGGAGGAGGTTAAGGAGTTCGGGAGGGAGTTACAGAGATAGGGACGGGTAAGAGGCTGGGGAGCGTTACAGAGATAGGGTGATGTGTCGGAGCTGGAGGATGTTACAGAGATAGGGAGGGGTGTAGTGATTGGAGGAGGTTACAGAGATAGGGAGGAGTGTAGGGACTGGAGGAGGTTACAGAGCTAGGGAGGGGGTGAGAGGCTGGAGAAGGTTACAGATTTACGGAGAGGTGTAGGAGCCGGAGGAGGTTACTGAGATAGGGAGGGTTGTAGGGGCTGGATGGGGTTACAGAGATAGGAAGTTAGAGATAGGGAGGGAGTTACAGAGATAAGGAGGGGTGCATGGCTGGAGGAGGGTACAGAGATAGGGAGGGGGGGTAGTGGCTGCAGGAGGGTACAGAGTTAGGGAGGGGTGTATGGGCTGGAGGCGTTTACAGAGATAGGGAAGTATGTACGGGCTGGCGAAGGTTACAAAGATAGGGAGGGGTGTAGGGGCTGGAGGAGGTTACAGAGATAGGGAGGGATGTAGGGGCTGGAGGAGGTTTGAGATTGAGTTAGGGGTGTAGGGGCTGGAGGAAGTTACAGTGTTAGGGAGTTTGTAGGTTTTGGAGGAGGTTACAGAGTTAGGGAGGGGTGTAGGGGCCGGAGGATGTTACAGAGATAGGGAGGTGTGTAGTGGTTGGAGAAGGTTACAGAGATAGGCAGGGGTATAGGAGGCGGAGGAAAGACAGAGATAGGGAGAGGTGAAGGGGCTGAAGGAGGTTAGAGATAGGGAGCGGTGTATGGGCATGAGGAGGTTACAGAGATAGGGAGGGGCGTAGATGCTGTCGTGGGTTACAGAGTTATGGAGGGGTGTAGGGACTCTAGGAGGTTACAGAGATGGGGAGCGGTGTAGGGACTGGAGGAGGTTACAGAGATAGGGAGGGGTGTAGGAGCTGGAGGAGGTTAGAGATAGGGAGGGGTGTACGGGCATGAGGAGGTTACAGAGATAGGGAGGGGCGTAGATGCTGTCGTGGGTTACAGAGTTATGGAGGGGTGTAGGGACTCTAGGAGGTTACAGAGATGGGGAGCGGCATAGGGACTGGAGGAGGTTACAGAGATAGGGAGGGGTGTAGGGGCTGGAGGAGGTTTGAGATTGAGGTAGGGGTGTAGGGGCTGGAGGAAGTTACAGTGTTAGGGAGGTGTGTAGGGGTTGGAGAAGGTTACAGAGATAGGGAGGGGTGTAGGAGGCGGAGGAAAGACAGAGATAGGGAGAGGTGAAGGGGCTGAAGGAGGTTAGAGATAGGGAGGGGTGTACGGGCATGAGGAGGTTACAGAGATAGGGAGGGGTGTAGATGCTGTCGTGGGTTACAGAGTTATGAAGGGGTGTAGGGACTCTAGGAGGTTACAGAGATGGGAACGGCGTAGGGACTGGAGGAGGTTACAGAGATAGGGAGGGGTGTAGGGGCTGGAGGAGATTACAGAGATAGGGAGGGGTGTACCGGCTGGAGGAGGTTACAGAGATAGGGAGGGGTGTAGTGGCTGGAGCAGGTTACAGAGATAGGGAGGGGCGTAGGGGCTGGAGGAGGTTACAGAGATAGGGAGCGGTGTAGGGGCTGGAGCAGGTTACAGAGAAATGAGGGGTGTAGGGGCGGGAGGAGGTTACAGAGATAGGGAGGTTGTAGGGTCTGGAGGAGGTTACAGAGTTATGGAGGTGTTTAGGGGCCAGATCAGGTTACAGAGATAGGGAAGTGTGTAGGGCTGGAGGAGGTTACAGAGATAGGGAGGTCTGTATGGGCTGGAGGAGGTTACAGGGATAGTGAGGAATGAGAGGCTGGAGGGTGTTACAGAGATAGTGAGGGAGTTATAGTGATAATGAGCGGTTTAGGTCTGGTGGAGGTTACAGATAATGAGGGGTGTACGGGCATGAGGAGGTTACAGAGATAGGGAGGGATGTAGGGGCTGGAGGAAGTTACAGAGATAGGGAGGATTATAGTGACTGGAGGAGGTTACAGAGATAGGGAGGGGTTTAGGAGCCGGAGGAGGTTACACAGACAGGCAGGGGTGTAGGGGCTGGAAGAGGTTACAGAGATAGGGAGAGATGTTGGGGCTGGAGGAGGTTACAGAGATAGGGCGCAGTGAGAGGCTGGAGGAGGTTACAGAGATGGGGGGGGGTGTTACAGTGATGGTGGGGTGATAGGCTGGAGGAGGTTAAAGAGATAGGGAGGGATGTAGGGGCTGGAGGAGGTTACAGAGATAGTGAGGTGTGCAGGGTTTGGAGGAGGTTACAAGTATAAGGAGGAGTGTAGGGCGGGAGGATGTTACAGAGATAGGGGTAGGTGTAGGGGCTGCAGGAATTTACAGATTTAGGGAGGGTTGTAGTGGCTGGAGGAGTTTACTAAGATAGGGAGCGATGAGAGGCTGGAGGAAGTTACAGAGATTCAGACGGGTGTAGGGGTTGGAGGAGTTTACAGAGATAGGGAGGGGTCTAGGGACTGGAGGAGGTTACAGAGACAGGGAGAGGAGTAAGAGCCAGAGGAGGTTACAAAGATAGGGAGGGGTGTAGGGGGTGGAGGTTGTTATATAGATAGGTAGTGGTGAGAGGCTGGAGGAGGTTATAGGGATAGGTAGGGGTGAGTGGCTGGAGGGGGTTACAGAGTTAGGGAGATTTTAGGAGCCGGAGGAGGTTACAGCAAAAGGGAGGGTTGTAGGGGCTGGAGGGGGTTACAGAGATAGGGTGGAAGTTACAGAGATAGGGAGGGGTGGAGGGGCTGGAGGAGGTTACAGAGATAGGGAGGGGTGTAGGGGCTGGAGGAGGTTTCAAGAGATAGGGAGGGGTGTAGGGCTGGAGGAGGTTACAGAGATAGGGAGGGAGTTACAGAGATAGGGACGGGTGAGAGGCTGGAGAGCGTTACAGAGATATGGAGGGGTGTATGAGCAGTTGGATGTTACAGAGATAGGTAGGGGTGTAGGTCTGGAGGAGGTTACAAAGATAGGGAGGGGTGTAGGGGCTGCCGAAGCTTACAGAGATATTGAGGGTTGTAGGGGTTGGAGCAGGTTACAGAGATAGGGAGGGGCGTAGGGGCTGGAGGAGGTTTCAAGAGATAGGGAGGGGTGTAGGGCTGGAGGAGGTTACAGAGATAGGGAGGGAGTTACAGAGATAGGGACGGGTGAGAGGCTGGAGAGCGTTACAGAGATATGGAGGGGTGTATGAGCAGTTGGATGTTGCAGAGATAGGTAGGGGTGTAGGTCTGGAGGAGGTTACAAAGATAGGGAGGGGTGTAGGGGTTGGAGCAGGTTACAGAGATAGGGAGGGGCGTAGGTGCTGGAGGAGGTTACAGAGATAGGGAGGGGTGTAGGGGCTGGAGTAGGTTACAGAGTTAGTGAAGGGTGTAGGGGCTGGAGGAGGTTACAGAGATAGGGAAGGGTGTGGGCGTTGGAGGAGGTTACAGAGGTAAGGAGGGGTCTAGGGACTGGTGGAGGTTACAGAGATAGGGAGGGGTGTACGGGGCCGCACACCCTCAAATGCGGACTCTCTAATAGTGCAGCACACCCCCAATTATTGACCCTCCAATAGTGCGGCAACCGTCAATTACTGACACTGCAATAGTGTAGCTCCCCCTCAATTACTGACACTCCAATAGTGCAGCACACCCTCAATTACTGACACTGCAATACTGTAGCACCCCCTCAATTACTGACACTCCAATCATGCAGCACACCCTCAATTACTGACACTGCAATAGTGTAGCACCCCCTCAATTACAGACACTCAAATTGTGCAGTACACCCTCAATAACTGACACTCCAATAATGCAGCACACCCCCAATTGTTGACCCTCCAATAGCGCCGCATACCGTCAATTACTGACACTGCAATAGGGTAGCACCCCTCAATTACTGACACTCAATAGTGCAGCACACCCTCAATTACTGACACTCCAATCGTGCAGCACACCCTCAATTACTGACACTCGAATAGTGCAGCACACCCTCAATTACTGACCCTCCAATAGTGCAGCACACCCTCAATTACTGATACCATGTAGTGCAGAACACCCTGAATTACTGTACTTTCAATAGTCCAGCACACCCTCAATGACCCTCCAATAGTGCAGCACACCCTCAATCACTGCCACACCTATAGTGCAGCAAACCCTGTATTCCTGCCCCTGCAATAGTGCAGCACACCCTCAATTACTTGCACACCTCTAGTGCAGCACCCCTTCAATCACTGACATTCCAGAAGTGCAGCACACCCTCAATTGATGACTCTTCAACAATGCAGCACAGTCTCATTTACTGATCCTCCAATAGTGCAGCACACCCTCAAACACTGACCCTCTAATAGTGCATCACACCTTCAATTACTGACCTTCCGACATTGCGGAACACCCTCAATTACAGACCATCCACTAGTGCAGCACTCCCTCAATTAATGACACTCCAACAGTGCAGCACAGCATCAATTACTGACACTTCAATACTGAAGGTAACCCTCAATTACTGAACCTCCAATAGTGCAGCAAACCTTCAATTACTGACCATCCAATCGTGCAGCACACCCTCAATTACTGACCCTCCAATAGTGCAGCACACCCTCAATTTCTGACCCTCCAATAGTGCAGCACACCCTGAATTACTGACACTCCAACAGTGCAGCACACCCTCAATTACTGACACTACAACAGTGCAGCACAGTCTTGATTACTAACTATCCAATAGTGCACCAGCCTCAATTACTGACTATCCAACAGTGCAGCACAGCCACAATTACTGAACTCCAATAGTGAAGCTCACCCTGAATTACTGACCCTCCAATACTGCAGCACACCCTCAATTACTGACCCTCCAATACTGCAGCACACCCTCAATTACTTACACACCAATAGTGCAGCACACCTTCAATTACTGACACTCCAATAGAGCAGCATCCTCAATTACTGACATGCAAGTAGCGAAGCAGACACTCAGTTACTGACACTCCAATATTGAAGCACACCGTCAATTCCTGACAATCCATTAGTGCAGCACACCCTCAATTTCTGACACTCCAACAGTATAGCACGGTCTCAATTACTGACACTCCAATAGTGCAGCACACTCTCAATTACTGACACACCTATTGTGCAGCATATCCTCAATTATTTACAATCCAATACTGCAGCACACCCACAATTACCGACGACCAATCATGCAGCACACCCTCAATTACTGACACTCCAATCATGCAGCACACCCTCAATTACTGACACTGCAATAGTGTAGCACCCCCTCAATTACAGACACTCAAATTGTGCAGTACACCCTCAATAACTGACACTCCAATAATGCAGCACACCCCCAATTGTTGACCCTCCAATAGCGCCGCATACCGTCAATTACTGACACTGCAATAGGGTAGCACCCCTCAATTACTGACACTCAATAGTGCAGCACACCCTCAATTACTGACACTCCAATCGTGCAGCACACCCTCAATTACTGACACTCGAATAGTGCAGCACACCCTCAATTACTGACCCTCCAATAGTGCAGCACACCCTCAATTACTGATACCATGTAGTGCAGAACACCCTGAATTACTGTACTTTCAATAGTCCAGCACACCCTCAATGACCCTCCAATAGTGCAGCACACCCTCAATCACTGCCACACCTATAGTGCAGCAAACCCTGTATTCCTGCCCCTGCAATAGTGCAGCACACCCTCAATTACTTGCACACCTCTAGTGCAGCACCCCTTCAATCACTGACATTCCAGAAGTGCAGCACACCCTCAATTGATGACTCTTCAACAATGCAGCACAGTCTCATTTACTGATCCTCCAATAGTGCAGCACACCCTCAAACACTGACCCTCTAATAGTGCATCACACCTTCAATTACTGACCTTCCGACATTGCGGAACACCCTCAATTACAGACCATCCACTAGTGCAGCACTCCCTCAATTAATGACACTCCAACAGTGCAGCACAGCATCAATTACTGACACTTCAATACTGAAGGTAACCCTCAATTACTGAACCTCCAATAGTGCAGCAAACCTTCAATTACTGACCATCCAATCGTGCAGCACACCCTCAATTACTGACCCTCCAATAGTGCAGCACACCCTCAATTTCTGACCCTCCAATAGTGCAGCACACCCTGAATTACTGACACTCCAACAGTGCAGCACACCCTCAATTACTGACACTACAACAGTGCAGCACAGTCTTGATTACTAACTATCCAATAGTGCACCAGCCTCAATTACTGACTATCCAACAGTGCAGCACAGCCACAATTACTGAACTCCAATAGTGAAGCTCACCCTGAATTACTGACCCTCCAATACTGCAGCACACCCTCAATTACTGACCCTCCAATACTGCAGCACACCCTCAATTACTTACACACCAATAGTGCAGCACACCTTCAATTACTGACACTCCAATAGAGCAGCATCCTCAATTACTGACATGCAAGTAGCGAAGCAGACACTCAGTTACTGACACTCCAATATTGAAGCACACCGTCAATTCCTGACAATCCATTAGTGCAGCACACCCTCAATTTCTGACACTCCAACAGTATAGCACGGTCTCAATTACTGACACTCCAATAGTGCAGCACACTCTCAATTACTGACACACCTATTGTGCAGCATATCCTCAATTATTTACAATCCAATACTGCAGCACACCCACAATTACCGACGACCAATCATGCAGCACACCCTCAATTACTGACATGCAAGTAGTGCAGCAGACACTCAGTTACTTATGCTCCAATATTGAAGCACACTGTCAATTCCTGACAATCCATTAGTGCAGCCGGAGGAGGTTCCAGATATAAGGAGGGTTTAGGATCTGGAGGAGATTACAGAGACAGGAAGGTTTGTAGGAGCAGGAGGAGGATACTGAGTTGGGGAGGGTTGTTGGGTCTGGAGGAGGTTACAGAGATCGGGTGGGTTGTGGTGAGTGGAGGAGTTTACAGAGATCAGGAGGGTTAAAGGGGCTGTAGGAGTTTACAGAGATAGGGAGGGATGTAGGATCTGGAGGAGATTACAGAGATAGGGAGTTGTGTAGGGGCTGAAGGAGGTTACAGAAACAGGGAGAGGATTAGGTGCTGGAGGAAGTTACAGAGTTAGGGAGGGGTGTAGGGGCTGGAGGAGGTTACGGCGATAGGGATGGGTGTAGGGGCTGGAGGAGGTTACAGAGATCGGGAGTGGTGTAGTGGCTGGAGGAGATAACAGAGGTAGGGAGGGGTGTAGGGCATGGAGGAGTTAACAGTGATAGGGGGGTTTGTAGGGGCTAGACAAAGTTACAGACATAGGGAGTGTTGCAGGGGGTGGAGGAGGTTAAAGACATAGACAATGTTGTACTGAGTAGAGGACGTTACAGAGATAGGGACGGGTGTAGGTGTCTGGAGGTGGTTACAGAGATATCGAGGGGTGTAGGGGCTGGAGGAGATTACAGAGATAGGGACGGGTGTAAGTGGCTTGAGGAGGTTACAGAGATAGGGAAGGGTGTAGCGGCTGGGGGAGTTTACAGAGATAGGAGAGATGTAGGGGCTGGATGAGTTTACAGAGATAGGGATGGGTGTAGATGCTGGAGGAGGTTACAGAGATAAGGAGGGGTGTAGGGGCTATACGAGATTACTGTGATAGGGATGGGTTTAGGGTGCTGGAGGAGGTTACAGAGATAGGGAGGTTTGTAAGGGCTGGAGGAGCTTACAGAGATCGGGAGCGTTGTAGTGAGTGGAGGAGGTATCCGAGATAGGGTTGTAGGGTTTGACAGAGGTTACATAGATAGGGATGGTTGTAGTGAGTGTAGGAGGTTATGGAGAAAGGGAGGGTTGTAGGGAGTGGAGGACATTGCAGACATAGGGAGGGTTGTAGGGACTGGAGAATTTTACAGAGATAGGGATGCAGGGGCTGGAGGAGGTTACAGAGATACGGAGGTTTGAAGGGTCTGGAGGAGGTTACAGAGATACAGAGGTGTATAGCTGCTGGAGGAGGTTCCAGATATAGGGAGAGGTGTTGGGGCTGGAGGAGGATATAGGGATAGGAAGGTGTGTAGGGTCAGGAAGCTGTTACAGAGTTAAAGAGGGTTGTAAGGGCTGGAGGATGTTACAGAGATAGGGAGGGTTGTAGGGAGTGGAGGAGTTTACAGAGATCAGGAGGGTTGTAGGTGCTGGAGGAGTTTACAGAGATAGGGAGTGGTGTAGGGGTTGAAGGAGGTTACAGAAACAGGGAGAGGATTAGCTGCTTGGGGAGGTTACAGAGATAGAGAGGGGTGTAGGGGCTGGAAGAGGTTATGGTGATAGGGATGGGTTTAGGGGCTGGAGGATGTTACAGAGGTAGGGAAGGTTGTAGTGAGTGGAGGAGATTACAGATAGGGACAGGTGTAAATGGCTGGAGGTGGTTACAGAGATAGGGAGGGGTGTAGCAGCTGGAGGAGTTTACAGAGATAGGAGAGATGTAGGGGCTGGATGAGTTTACAGAGATAGGGATGGGTGTAGGTGCTGGAGGAGGTTACAGAGATAGGGAGGGGTGTAGGGGCTGTACGAGGTTACTGAGATAGGGATGGGTTTAGGGTGCTGGAGGAAGTTACAGAGATAGGGAGGTTTTTAAGGGCTGGAGGAGCTTACAGAGATAGGGAGCGTTGTAGTGATTGGAGGAGTTTTCCGAGATAGGGAGTCTTGTAGGTTTTGACAGAGGTTGCATAGATAGGGATGGTTGTAGTGAGTGTAGGAGGTTACGGAGAAAGGGATGGTTGTAGGGAGTGGAGGACATTGCAGTCATAGGGAGGGTTGTAGGGGCTGGAGAATTTTACAGAGATAGGGATGCGGTGCAGGGGCTGGAGGATGTTACAGAGATACGGAGGTGTGTAGGGTCTGGAGGAGGTTACAGAGATACAGAGGTGTATAGGTGCTGTAGGAGGTTCCAGATATAGGGAGAGGTGTAGGGGCTGGAGCAGGTTACACAGATAGGTAGGTGTGTAGGGGCTGGAGGAGGTTACACAGATAGGAAGGGGTGTAGGGGCTGGAGGAGGTTACAGAGATAGGGAGAGGTGTACGGGCTGAGAATGTTGCAGTGATATGGAGTGTTGTATGTGGCTGGAGGTTGTTACAGAGATAGGGAGAGTTGTAGGGACTGGAGGTGGTTACAGAGATAAGGAGGGGTGTAGGGCCTGGAGGTGGTTACAGAGATAAGGAGGGGTTTAGTGGCTGTACGAGGTTACTGAGATAGAGATGGGTATAGGGTGCTGGAGGAGGTTACAGAGATAGGGAGGTTTGTAAGGGCTGGAGGAGCTTACAGAGATCGGGAGCGTTGTAGTGAGTGGAAGAGTTATCCGAAATAGGGAGTCTTGTAGGGTTTGACAGAGGTTACGTAGATCGGAATAGTTGTAGTGAGTGTAGGAGGTTACGGAGAAAGGGAGGGTTGTAAGGAGTGGAGGACATTACAGAGAGAGGGAGGGTTGTAGAGGTTGGAAGATTTTACAGAGATAGGGATGGGCCGCAGGGGCTGGAGGAGGTTACAGAGATACGGACGT
Source organism: Isurus oxyrinchus (assembly GCA_026770705.1). Classification (NCBI taxonomy): domain Eukaryota; kingdom Metazoa; phylum Chordata; class Chondrichthyes; order Lamniformes; family Lamnidae; genus Isurus; species Isurus oxyrinchus. The sequence goes on along the minus strand of JANJGN010000290.1, from coordinate 550,475 downwards.
GTGTAGGGTCTGGAAGAAGTTACAGAGACAGGGAGATTTGTAGGGACTGGTGGAGCTTACAGAGATAGAGAGGTGTGTCGGGGCTGGAGGAGGTTCCAGATATAGGGAGCGGTGTAGTGAATGGAGGAGTTATCCGAAATAGGGAGTCTTGTAGGGTTTGACAGAGGTTACATAGATCGGAATAGTTGTAGTGAGTGTAGGAGGTTACGGAGAAAGGGAGGGTTGTAAGGAGTGGAGGACATTACAGAGAGAGGGAGGGTTTTAGAGGCTGGAGAATTTTACAGAGATAGGGATGGGCCGCAGGGGCTGGAGGAGGTTACAGAGATACGGAGGTGTGTAGGGTCTGGAAGAAGTTACAGAGACAGGGAGTTTTGGAGGGACTGGTGGAGCTTACAGAGGTAGAGAGGTGTGTCGGGGCTGGAGGAGGTTCCAGATATAGGGAGTGGTGTAGGGGCTGGAGGAGCTTACAGAGATAGGAAGGTGTGTAGGGGCAGGAAGCGGTTACAGAGTTAAGGAGTGTTGTAGGGACTGGAGGAGTTTACAGAGATAGGGAGAGGTGTAGGGGCTGAAAATGTTGCAGTGATAGGGAGGGTTGTATGTGGCTGGAGGTTGTTACAGAGATAGGGAGGGTTGTAGGGGCTGGAGGTGGTTACAGAGATAAGGAGGGGTGGAGGGGCTGGAGGTGATTACAGAGATAAGGAGGGGTGTAGGGTCTGGATGAGGTTACAGTGATTGGGAGGTTTGTAGTGCTGGAGGAGTTACAGAGATAGAGAGAATTGTAGGGGCTGGAGGAGGTTACAGAGATAGGGAGTGTTGTCGGGGCTGCAGCAGTTTACAGAAATAGGGAGGATTGTAGTGAGTGGAAGATGTTACAGAGATAGGGAGGGGTGTAGGAGCTAGAGGAGGTTACAGAGATAGGGAGGGGTGTAGGGTCTGGAGGTGGTTACAGAGATAGTGAGATTTGTAGTGGCCTAAGGAAATTACAGAGATAGGGAGGTTTCTAGAAGCTGGAGTCGGTTACAGAGATCAGGAGGGTTGTAGTGAGTGGAGGAGTTTGCAGAGATAGGGAGGGGTGTAAGGGCCAGAGGAGATTACGGGGACAGGGAGGGTTGTAGGTGGCTGGAAGTGGTTACAGAGATAGGGAGGGGTGTAGGGGCTGGAGGAGTTTATATAGATAAGGAGGTTTGTAAAGGCTGGAGGAGGTTACAGAGATAGGGAGTGGTGTAGGGGCTGGAGGAGATTACAGAGATAGGGAGGGGTGTAGGGGCTGGAGGAGTTTACGGAAATAGGGATGGATGTATGGGCTGGAGGTTACAGAGATAGTGAGAGTTGTAGTGGCCCAAGGAAATTACGGAGATAGGGAGGTTTGTAGTGCTGGAGGAGTTACAGAGATAAGGAGAATTGTAGGGGCTGGAGGAGGTTACAGAGATAGGGAGGGGTGTAGGGTCTGGAGGTGGTTACAGAGATAGTGAGATTTGTAGTGGCCTAAGGAAATTACAGAGATAGGGAGGTTTCTAGAAGCTGGAGTAGGTTACAGACATCAGGAGGATTGTCGGGGCTGGAGCAGTTTACAGAAATAGGGAGGATTGTAGTGAGTGGAGGATGTTACAGAGATAAGGAGGGGTGTAGGAGCTGGAGGAGGTTACAGAGATAGGGAGGGGTGTAGGGTCTGGAGGTGGTTACAGAGATAGGGAGGAGTGTAGGGGCTGGAGGTGTTTACATAGATAAGGAGGTTTGTAAGGGCTGGAGGACGTTACAGAGATAGGGCGGGATGTAGGGGCTGGAGGCGGTTACAGAGATAGGGAGGGGCATAGGGGCTGGAGGAGGTTACAGAGATAGAGAGGTCTGTAGGTGTTGGAGGAGGTTACAAGGATAAGGAGGAGTGTAGGGACTGGAGGTGGTAACAGAGATAGGGGGAGGTGCAGGGGCTGGAGGAAGTTATAGAGATAGGGAGGGGTGTAGGGGCTGGAGGAGGTTACAGAGATACAGAGGTTTGAAGGAGTTGGAGGAGGTCACAGAGATAGGGAGGGGTCTAGGGTCTGGAGGAGGTCACAGAGATAGGTAGGGTTGAGAGGCTGGAGGAGGTTACAGAGGTAGGGAGAGGAGTAGGAGCCAGAGGAGGTTACAAAGATAGGGAGGGGTGTAGGGGCTGGAGGAGGTTACAGACATAGGGAGGGGTTTAGGGATTGGAGGAGGTTACAGAGATAGGGAGGGGTGTATGGACTGGAGGACGTTAGAGAGTTAAGGAGGGTGCAAGGCTGGAGGAGTTTACAGAGTTAGGGAGAGGTGTAGGAGCCTGAGGAGGTTACAGAGATTGGGAGGGGTGTAGGGGCTGGCGGGGTTTACAGCGATAGGAAGTTACAGATATAGGGAGGGAGTTACAGAGATAAGGAGGGGTGTCGGGCTGGAGGTGGTTACAGAGATAGGGAGGGTTGTAGGGGCTGGAGGAGGTTACAGAGATAGGGAGGGGTGTAGGTCTGGAGGAGGTTACAGATATAGGGAGGGGTGTAGGGGTTGGAGCAGGTTACAGAGATAGGGAAGTGTGTAGGGTTTGGAGGAGGTTACAGAGATCGGGAGGGGTGTAGGAGCCGGAGGAGGTTACTGAGATAGGGAGGGGTGTACGGGCATGAGGAGGTTACAGAGATAGGGAGGGGTGTAGGGACTGGAGAAGATTACAGAGATAGGGAGGGGTGAACGGGCTAGAGAAGCTTACAGAAATAGGGAGCGTTGTAAGGGTTAGAGCAGGTTACAGAGATAGGGAGGGTTGTAGGGGTTGGAGAATTTTACAGAGATAGGGATGCGGTGCAGGGGCTGGAGGATGTTACAGAGATACGGAGGTGTGTAGGGTCTGGAGGAGGTTACAGAGATACAGAGGTGTATAGGTGCTGTAGGAGGTTCCAGATATAGGGAGAGGTGTAGGGGCTGGAGCAGGTTACACAGATAGGTAGGTGTGTAGGGGCTGGAGGAGGTTACACAGATAGGAAGGGGTGTAGGGGCTGGAGGAGGTTACAGAGATAGGGAGAGGTGTACGGGCTGAGAATGTTGCAGTGATATGGAGTGTTGTATGTGGCTGGAGGTTGTTACAGAGATAGGGAGAGTTGTAGGGACTGGAGGTGGTTACAGAGATAAGGAGGGGTGTAGGGCCTGGAGGTGGTTACAGAGATAAGGAGGGGTTTAGTGGCTGTACGAGGTTACTGAGATAGAGATGGGTATAGGGTGCTGGAGGAGGTTACAGAGATAGGGAGGTTTGTAAGGGCTGGAGGAGCTTACAGAGATCGGGAGCGTTGTAGTGAGTGGAAGAGTTATCCGAAATAGGGAGTCTTGTAGGGTTTGACAGAGGTTACGTAGATCGGAATAGTTGTAGTGAGTGTAGGAGGTTACGGAGAAAGGGAGGGTTGTAAGGAGTGGAGGACATTACAGAGAGAGGGAGGGTTGTAGAGGTTGGAAGATTTTACAGAGATAGGGATGGGCCGCAGGGGCTGGAGGAGGTTACAGAGATACGGACGTGTGTAGGGTCTGGAAGAAGTTACAGAGACAGGGAGATTTGTAGGGACTGGTGGAGCTTACAGAGATAGAGAGGTGTGTCGGGGCTGGAGGAGGTTCCAGATATAGGGAGCGGTGTAGTGAATGGAGGAGTTATCCGAAATAGGGAGTCTTGTAGGGTTTGACAGAGGTTACATAGATCGGAATAGTTGTAGTGAGTGTAGGAGGTTACGGAGAAAGGGAGGGTTGTAAGGAGTGGAGGACATTACAGAGAGAGGGAGGGTTTTAGAGGCTGGAGAATTTTACAGAGATAGGGATGGGCCGCAGGGGCTGGAGGAGGTTACAGAGATACGGAGGTGTGTAGGGTCTGGAAGAAGTTACAGAGACAGGGAGTTTTGGAGGGACTGGTGGAGCTTACAGAGGTAGAGAGGTGTGTCGGGGCTGGAGGAGGTTCCAGATATAGGGAGTGGTGTAGGGGCTGGAGGAGCTTACAGAGATAGGAAGGTGTGTAGGGGCAGGAAGCGGTTACAGAGTTAAGGAGTGTTGTAGGGACTGGAGGAGTTTACAGAGATAGGGAGAGGTGTAGGGGCTGAAAATGTTGCAGTGATAGGGAGGGTTGTATGTGGCTGGAGGTTGTTACAGAGATAGGGAGGGTTGTAGGGGCTGGAGGTGGTTACAGAGATAAGGAGGGGTGGAGGGGCTGGAGGTGATTACAGAGATAAGGAGGGGTGTAGGGTCTGGATGAGGTTACAGTGATTGGGAGGTTTGTAGTGCTGGAGGAGTTACAGAGATAGAGAGAATTGTAGGGGCTGGAGGAGGTTACAGAGATAGGGAGTGTTGTCGGGGCTGCAGCAGTTTACAGAAATAGGGAGGATTGTAGTGAGTGGAAGATGTTACAGAGATAGGGAGGGGTGTAGGAGCTAGAGGAGGTTACAGAGATAGGGAGGGGTGTAGGGTCTGGAGGTGGTTACAGAGATAGTGAGATTTGTAGTGGCCTAAGGAAATTACAGAGATAGGGAGGTTTCTAGAAGCTGGAGTCGGTTACAGAGATCAGGAGGGTTGTAGTGAGTGGAGGAGTTTGCAGAGATAGGGAGGGGTGTAAGGGCCAGAGGAGATTACGGGGACAGGGAGGGTTGTAGGTGGCTGGAAGTGGTTACAGAGATAGGGAGGGGTGTAGGGGCTGGAGGAGTTTATATAGATAAGGAGGTTTGTAAAGGCTGGAGGAGGTTACAGAGATAGGGAGTGGTGTAGGGGCTGGAGGAGATTACAGAGATAGGGAGGGGTGTAGGGGCTGGAGGAGTTTACGGAAATAGGGATGGATGTATGGGCTGGAGGTTACAGAGATAGTGAGAGTTGTAGTGGCCCAAGGAAATTACGGAGATAGGGAGGTTTGTAGTGCTGGAGGAGTTACAGAGATAAGGAGAATTGTAGGGGCTGGAGGAGGTTACAGAGATAGGGAGGGGTGTAGGGTCTGGAGGTGGTTACAGAGATAGTGAGATTTGTAGTGGCCTAAGGAAATTACAGAGATAGGGAGGTTTCTAGAAGCTGGAGTAGGTTACAGACATCAGGAGGATTGTCGGGGCTGGAGCAGTTTACAGAAATAGGGAGGATTGTAGTGAGTGGAGGATGTTACAGAGATAAGGAGGGGTGTAGGAGCTGGAGGAGGTTACAGAGATAGGGAGGGGTGTAGGGTCTGGAGGTGGTTACAGAGATAGGGAGGAGTGTAGGGGCTGGAGGTGTTTACATAGATAAGGAGGTTTGTAAGGGCTGGAGGACGTTACAGAGATAGGGCGGGATGTAGGGGCTGGAGGCGGTTACAGAGATAGGGAGGGGCATAGGGGCTGGAGGAGGTTACAGAGATAGAGAGGTCTGTAGGTGTTGGAGGAGGTTACAAGGATAAGGAGGAGTGTAGGGACTGGAGGTGGTAACAGAGATAGGGGGAGGTGCAGGGGCTGGAGGAAGTTATAGAGATAGGGAGGGGTGTAGGGGCTGGAGGAGGTTACAGAGATACAGAGGTTTGAAGGAGTTGGAGGAGGTCACAGAGATAGGGAGGGGTCTAGGGTCTGGAGGAGGTCACAGAGATAGGTAGGGTTGAGAGGCTGGAGGAGGTTACAGAGGTAGGGAGAGGAGTAGGAGCCAGAGGAGGTTACAAAGATAGGGAGGGGTGTAGGGGCTGGAGGAGGTTACAGACATAGGGAGGGGTTTAGGGATTGGAGGAGGTTACAGAGATAGGGAGGGGTGTATGGACTGGAGGACGTTAGAGAGTTAAGGAGGGTGCAAGGCTGGAGGAGTTTACAGAGTTAGGGAGAGGTGTAGGAGCCTGAGGAGGTTACAGAGATTGGGAGGGGTGTAGGGGCTGGCGGGGTTTACAGCGATAGGAAGTTACAGATATAGGGAGGGAGTTACAGAGATAAGGAGGGGTGTCGGGCTGGAGGTGGTTACAGAGATAGGGAGGGTTGTAGGGGCTGGAGGAGGTTACAGAGATAGGGAGGGGTGTAGGTCTGGAGGAGGTTACAGATATAGGGAGGGGTGTAGGGGTTGGAGCAGGTTACAGAGATAGGGAAGTGTGTAGGGTTTGGAGGAGGTTACAGAGATCGGGAGGGGTGTAGGAGCCGGAGGAGGTTACTGAGATAGGGAGGGGTGTACGGGCATGAGGAGGTTACAGAGATAGGGAGGGGTGTAGGGACTGGAGAAGATTACAGAGATAGGGAGGGGTGAACGGGCTAGAGAAGCTTACAGAAATAGGGAGCGTTGTAAGGGTTAGAGCAGGTTACAGAGATAGGGAGGGTTGTAGGGGTTGGAGTAGGTTACAGAGTTAGGGAGGGTGTAGTGGCTGGAGGAGGTTACAGAGTCAGGGAGGGGTATAGGGGCCGGAGGAGGTTACAGAGATAGGGAGGGTTGTAGGGGCTGGAGGAGTTTACAGAGATAGGGAGAGATTAGAGGCTGGAGGAGGTTACAGAGATACAGAGGGATGTAGGTGTTGGAGGAGGTTACAGAGATAGGGAGGGGTCTTGGGACTGGAGGAGTTTACAGAGATTCGGAGAGGAGTAGGAGCTGGAGGAGTTTACAAAGATAGGGAGGGGTGTAGGGGTTGGAGGAGGTTATAGAGATAGGTTGGGGTGAGAGGGTCGAGGAGGTTATAGAGATAGGTAGTGGTGAGAGACTGGAGGAGGTTACAGAGATAGGGAGAGGAGTAGGAGCCGGAGGAGGTTACAGAGATAGGGAGGGTTTGTAGGGGCTGGAGGAGGTTACAGAGATAGGGAGGGGTGTAGGGATTGGAGGAGGTTACAGAGATAGGGAGGGTGTAGGGACTGGAGGAGGCTACAGAGATAGGGAGGGGTGTGAGGCTGGAGGAGGTTAGAGAGTTAGGGTGGGTTGTAGGGGCTGGAGGAGTTTACAGAGATCGGGACCGATGAGAGGCTGGAGGAGGTTACAGAGATACAGAGGGGTGTAGGGGCTGGAGGAGGTTACAAAGATAGGGAGGTGTGTTGGGGCTGGAGGAGGTTATAGAGATAGGTAGGGGTGAGAAGGTGGAGGAGGTTATAGAGCTAGGTAGTGGTGAGAGTCTGGAGGAGGTTACAGAGATTGGGAGAGGAGTATGAGCCGGAGGAGGTTACAGAGATAGGGAGGGTTTGTAGGGGCTGGAGGAGGTTACAGACAGAGGGAAATGTGTAGGGATTGGAGGAGTTTACAGAAATAGGGAGGGGTGTAGGGACTGGAGGAGGTTACAGAGATAGGGTGGGGTGTGAGGCTGGAGGAGGTTACAGAGTTAGGGAGAGTTTAGAAGCCGTAGGAGGTTACAGCAATAGGGAGGGGTGTAGGGGCTGGAGGGGGTTACAGAAATAGGAGGGAGTTAAAAGATAGCAAGTTACAGAGATAGGGAGGGAGTTACAGAGATAAGGAGGTGTGTAGCGGTTTGGAGGAGGTTACAGAGATAGGGAGGGGTGTAGGGGTTGGAGCAGGTTACAGAGATAGGGAGGGGTGTAGGGACTGGAGGAGGTTACAGAGATAGGGAGGGGTGTAGGGGCCGGAGGAGGTTACAGAGATAGGGAGGTTGTAGTGGTTGGAGGATATTACAGAGTTAGGGAGGGATATAGGGGCCAGAGGAGGTTACAGAGATAGGGAGATCTGTAGGGTTTGGAGGAGGTTACAGAGGTAGTGAAGTGTATAGGTGTTGGAGGAGGTTACAGAGATAGGGAAGTGTGTAGTGGTTGGAGGAGGTTACAGAGATAGGGATGGGTGTACTAGCTGGAAGAGCTTACAAAGATAGGGAGAGGTGTAGGGCCTGGAGGAGGTTACAGAGAAAGGGAGGGGTGTAGGAGCAGGAGGAGGTTACAGAGATAGGGAGGGGTGTAGGGACTGGAGAAGATTACAGAGATAGGGAGCGGTGTAAGGGTTGGAGCAGGTTACAGAGATAGGGAGGGGCGTAGGAGTTCGAGTAGGTGACAGAGATAAGGAGGGGTGTAGGGGCTGGAGTAGGTTACAGAGGTAGGGAGGGGTGTAGGCGCTTGAGGAGGTTACAGAGATAGGGAGGGTGTAGGGGCTGGAGGAGGTTACAGAGATAGGGAGCGATGAGAGGCTGGAGGAGGTTACAGTGATACAGATGGGTGTACGGGTTGGAGGAAGTTACAGAGATAGGGAGGGGCCTTGGGACTGGAGGAGTTTACAGAGATTCGGAGAGGAGTAGGAGCCGGAGGAGGTTACAAAGATAGGGAGGGGTGTAGGGGCTGGAGGAGGTTATAGAGATAGGTAGGGGTGAGAGGGTGGAGGAGGTTATAGAGATAGGTAGCGGTGAGAGACTGGAGGAGGTTACAGAGATGGGGAGAGGAATAGGATCCGGAGGAGGTTACAGAAATAGGTAGGGTTTGTAGGGGCTGGAGGAGGTTACAGAGATAGGAAGTGGTGTAGGGGCTGAAGGAGGTTACAGAAACAGGGAGAGAATTAGGTGCTGGAGGAGGTTACAGAGATAGGGAGGGTTGTAGGGGCTGGAGGAGGTTACGGTGATGGGAATGGGTGCAGGGGCTGGAGGAGGTTACAGATATCGGGAGTAATGTAGTGGCTGGAGGAGATAACAGATATTTAGGGAGGGGTGTAGGACATGGAGGAGGTTACAGTGATAGGGGGGTTTGTAGGAGCTGGACAAAGTTACAGACTTAGGGAGTCTTGTAGGGGCTGGAGGAGGTTAAAAACATAGGCAGTTTTGTACTGAGTGGAGGAGGTTACAGAGATAGGGACGGGTTTGGGTGGCTGGAGGTGGTTACAGAGATATGGAGGGCTGTAGGGGCTGGAGGAGTTTACAGAGATAGGGACGGGTGTAAGTGGCTGGAGGAGGTTACAGAGATAGGGAGGTGTGTAGCGGCTGGGGGAGTTTACAGAGATGCGAGAGATGTAGGGGCTGGATGAGTTTACAGTGTTAGGGATGGGTGTAGGTGCTGGAGGAGATTACAGAGATAAGGAGGGGTATAGGGGCTGTACGAGGTTACTGAGATAGGGATGGGTATAGGGTGCTGGAGTAGGTTACAGAGATAGGGAGGTGTGTAAGGGCTGGAGGAGGTTACAGAGATAGGGAGCGTTGTAGTGACTGGAGGAGGTATCCGAGATAGGGAGTCTTGTAGGGTTTGACAGAGGTTACATAGATAGGGATAGTTGTAGTGAGTGTAGGAGGTTATGGAGAAAGGGAGGGTTGTAGGGAGTGGAGGACATTGCTGACATAGGGAGGGTTGTAGGGGCTGGAGAATTTTACAGAGATAGGGATGCAGGGGCTGGAGGAGGTTACAGAGATACGGAGGTGTGAAGGGTCTGGAGGATGTTACAGAGATAGAGAGGTGTATAGGTGCTGGAGGAGGTTCCAGATATAGGGGGAGGTGTAGGGGCTGGAGAACGTTATAGAGATAGGAAGGTGTGTAGGGGCAGGAAGCTGTGACAGAGTTAAGGAGGCTTGTAAGGGCTGGAGGAGGGTACTGAGATAGGGAGGGATGTAGGATCTGGAGGAGATTACAGAGATAGGGAGTGGTGTAGGGACTGAAGGAGGTTACAGAAACAGGGAGAGGATTACTTGCTGGAGGAGGTTACAGTGATAGGGGGGTTTGTAGGAGCTGGACAAAGTTACAGACATAGGGAGTGTTGTATGGGCTGGAGGAGGTTAAAAACATAGGCAGTGTTGTACTGAGTGGAGGAGGTTACAGAGATAGGGACGGGTTTGGGTGGCTGGAGGTGGTTACAGAGATATGGAGGGCTGTAGGGGCTGGAGGAGTTTACAGAGATAGGGACGGGTGTAAGTGGCTGGAGGAGGTTACAGAGATAGGGAGGTGTGTAGCGGCTGGGGGAGTTTACAGAGATAGGAGAGATGTAGGGGCTGGATGAGTTTACAGTGTTAGGGATTGGGTGTAGGTGCTGGAGGAGGTTACAGAGATAGGGAGGGGTATAGGGGCTGTACGAGGTTACTGAGATAGGGATGGGTATAGGGTGCTGGGGTAGGTTACAGAGATAGGGAGGTTTGTAAGGGCTGGAGGAGGTTACAGAGATAGGGAGCGTTGTAGTGACTGGAGGAGGTATCCGAGATAGGGAGTCTTGTAGGGTTTGACAGAGGTTACATAGATAGGGATAGTTGTAGTGAGTGTAGGAGGTTATGGAGAAAGGGAGGGTTGTAGGGAGTGGAGGACATTGCTGACATAGGGAGGTTTGTAGGGGCTGGAGAATTTTACAGAGATAGGGATGCAGGGGCTGGAGGAGGTTACAGAGATAGGGAGGTGTGAAGGGTCTGGAGGATGTTACAGAGATAGAGAGGTGTATAGGTGCTGGAGGAGGTTCCAGATATAGGGGGAGGTGTAGGGGCTGGAGAACGTTATAGAGATAGGAAGGTGTGTAGGGGCAGGAAGCTGTGACAGAGTTAAGGAGGCTTGTAAGGGCTGGAGGAGGTTACTGAGATAGGGAGGGATGTAGGATCTGGAGGAGATTACAGAGATAGGGAGTGGTGTAGGGACTGAAGGAGGTTACAGAAACAGGGAGAGGATTAGTTGCTGGAGGAGGTTACTGAGGTAGGGAGGGGTGTAGGGGCATGGGTGAGGTTACAGAGATAGGATGGTTTGTAGGCGCTGGACAAAGTTAGAGAGATAGGGTGGGTTGTAGTGAGTGGAGGAGGTTACAGAGATAGGGACGGGTGTAGGTAGCTGGAGGTGGTTACAGAGATATGGAGGTGTGTAGGGGTTGGAGGAGATTACAGAGATAGGGATGGTTGTAAATGGCTGGAGGTGGTTACAGAGATAGGGAGGTGTGTACAGCTGGAGGAGTTTACAGAGATAGGAAAGATGTAGGGGCTGGATGAGTTTACAGAGTTAGGGATGGGTGTAGGTGCTGGAGGAGGTTACAGAGATAGGGATGGGTGTAGGTGCTGGAGGAGGTTACAGAGATAAGGAGGGGTGTAGGGGCTGTACGAGGTTTCTGAGATAGGGATGGGTATAAGGTGCTGGAGGAGGTTAAAGAGATAGGGAGGTTTGTAAGGACTGGAGGGGCTTACAGAGATAGGGAGCGTTGTAGTGAGTGGAGGTGCTATCCGAGATAGGGAGTCTTGTAGGGTTTGACAGAGGTTACATTGATAGGGATGGTTGTAGTGAGTGTAGGAGGTTACGGAGAAAGGGAGGGTTGTAGGGAGTGGAGGACATTGCAGTCATAGGGAGGGTTGTAGGGACTGGAGAATTTTACAGAGATAGGGATGGGGTGCAGGGGCTGGAGGAGGTTACAGAGATACGGAGGTGTGTAGGGTCAGGAGGAGGTTACAGAGATACAGAGGTGTATAGGTGCTGGAGGAGGTTCCAGATATTGGGAGTGGTGTAGGGATTGGAGGAGGTTACAGAGATAGGGATGGGTGTAGGACTGGAGAAGGTTACAGAGAAAGGAAGGCATGCGAGGCTGGAGGAGGTTACAGAGATAGGAAGTTACAGAGATAGGGAGGGAGTTACAGAGATAAGGAGAGTTGTAGGGCTGGAGGAGGTTACAGAGATAGGGAGGGGTGTAGGAGGTGGAGGAGGTTACAGAGATAGCGAGGGGTGTAGGGGCTGGAGGAGGTTACAGAGATAGGGAGGGGTGTACGGGTTGGAGAAGCTTACAGAGTTAGGGATCAGTGTAGGTGTTGGAGCAGGTTATAGAGATAGGGAGGGGCGTAGGGGCTGGAGGAGGTTACAGATTTAGGGAGGGAGTTACAGAGATGAGGAGGGGTGTAGGGCTGGAGGAGGTTACAGAGATAGGGAGGGAGTTAAAGAGATAGGGAGGGGTGAGAGGCTGGAGAGCGTTACAGAGATAGGGATGTGTGTAGGAGCTGGAGGATGTTACAGAGATAGGGAGGGTTGTAGGGATTGGAGGAGGTTACAGAGATAGGGAGGGGTGTAGGGACTGGAGGAAGTTACAGAGATAGGGAGGGGTGAGAGGCTGGAGGATGTTACAGAGATACGGAGGGGTGTAGGGGTTGGCGGAGGTTACAGAGATAGGGAGGGGTCTAGGGACTGCAGGAAGTTACAGAGATATGGAGGGGTGAGAGGCTGGAGGAGGTTACAGTGATAGGGAGAGGAGTAGGTGCCGGAGGAGGTTACAAATATATGGAGGGTTGTAGGGGCTGGAGGAGGTCACAGACATAGGGAGGAGTGTAGGGATTGGAGGAGGTTACAGAGATAGGGAGAGTTGTAGGGACTAGAGGAGGTTACAGAGATAGGAAGGGGTGCGAGGCTGGAGGACGTTACAGAGTTAGGGAGAGGTGTAGCAGCCGGAGGAGGTTACAGAGATAGGGAGGGGTGTAGGGGCTGGAGGAGCTTACTGAGATAGGGAGAGTTTTAGGGGCTGGAGGAGGTTACAGAGATAGGGAGGAGTGTAGGGGCTGGAGGGGGTTACAGAGATAGGGAGGGAGTTACAGAGATAGGGAGGTGAGAGAGGCTGGAGAGCATTACAGAGATAGGGTGAGGTGTAGGAGCTGGAGGATGTTACAGAGATAGGGAGGGATGTAGGTTTGGAGGAGTTTACAGAGATAGGGAGGGGTGAGAGGCTGTAGGAATTTACAGAGTTAGGGAGAGGTGTAGGAGCCCGAGGAGGTTACTGAGATAGGGAGTGTTGTAGGGGCTGGATGGGGTTAGAGAGATAGGAAGTTACAGAGATATGGAGGGAGTTACAGAGATAAGGAGGGGTGAAGGGGTTTGGAGGAGGTTACAGAGATAGGGAGGGTTGGACTGGCTGGAGGAGGGTACAGCGATAGGGAGGGGTGTACGGGCTGGAGACGGTTACAGGGATAGGGAGGTGTGTAGGGGTTGGAGCAGGTTACAGAGATAGGGAGGGGCATAGGGGCTGGAGGAGGTTACAGAGATAGGGAGTTGTAGTGGCTGGAGGAGGTTACAGAGTTAGGGAGGGTTATAGGGGCCGGAGGAGGTTTCAGATATAGGGAGGGGTGTAGGAGCTGGAGGAGGTTACAGAGATAGGGAGGTGTGTAGGGGTTGGAGGAGGTTACAGAGATAGGGTAGTGTGTAGGGGTTGGAGGAACTTACAGAGATAGGGAGGTTTGTAGTGGTTGGAGGAGGTTACAGAGATAGGGAGGGGTGTCGGGACTGGAGGAGATTACAGAGATAGGGAGGGGTGAACGGGCTGGAGAAGCTTACAGAGATAGGGAGCGGTGTAAGGGTTAGAGCAGGTTACAGAGATAGGGAGGGTTGTAGGGGTTGGAGTAGGTTACAGAGTTAGGGAGGGTGTAGTGGCTGGAGGAGGTTACAGATTCAGGGAGGGGTATAGGGGCCGGAGGAGGTTACAGAGATAGGAGGGTTGTAGGGGCTGGAGGAGTTTACAGAGATAGGGAGAGATTAGAGGCTGGAGGAGGTTACAGAGATACAGAGGGGTGTAGGTGCTGGAGGAGGTTACAGAGATAGGGAGGGGTCTTGGGACTGGAGGAATTTACAGAGATTCGGAGAGGAGTAGGAGCTGGAGGAGTTTACAAAGATAGGGAGGGGTGTAGGGGTTGGAGGAGGTTATAGAGATAGGTTGGGGTGAGAGGGTGGAGGAGGTTATAGAGATAGGTAGGGGTGAGAGGCTGGAGGAGGTTACAGAGATTGGGAAAGGAGTAGGAGCCGGAGGAGGTTACAGAGATAGGGAGGGTTTGTAGGGGCTGGAGGAGGTTACAGAGATAGGGAGGGGTGTAGGGATTGGAGGAGGTTACAGAGATAGGGAGGGTGTAGGGACTGGAGGAGGCTACAGAGATAGGGAGGGGTGTGAGGCTGGAGGAGGTTACAGAGTTAGGGGGAGTGTAGGAGCCGGAGGAGGTTACAGTGATAGGGAGGGGTGTTGGGGCTGGAGCGGGTTACAGAGATAGGGAGGGTGTTAAAAGATAGGAAGTTACAGAGATAGGGAGGGAGTTACAGAGATAAGGAGTGGTGTACCGGTTTGGAGGAGGTTACAGAGATAGGGAGGGGTGAAGGGGTTTGGAGGAGGTTACAGAGATAGGGAGGGGTGTACTGGCTGGAGGAAGGTACAGCGATAGGGAGGAGTGTAGGGGCTGGAGAAGGTTACAGAGATAGGGAGGGGTATACGGGCTGCAGAAGGTTACAGAGATAGGGAAGGGTGTAGGGGTTGGAACAGGTTACAGAGATAGGGAGGGGCATAGGGGCTGGTGGAGGTTACAGAGATAGGGAGGGGTGTAGGGGCAGGAGGAGGTTAAAGAGTTAGGGAGGAGTGTACGGGCTAGAGGAGGTTACAGAGATAGGGAGTTGTAGTGGCTGGAGGAGGTTACAGAGTTAGGGAGGGTTATAGGGGGCGGAGGAGTTTTCAGAAATAGGGAGGGGTGTAGGGGCTGGAGGAGTTTACCGAGATAGTGAGGTGTGTAGGGGTTGGAGGAGGTTACAGAGATAGGGAAGTGTGTAGGGTTTGGAGGAACTTACAGAGATAGGGAGGTGTGTAGTGGTTTGAGGAGGTTACAGAGATAGGGAGGGGTGTAGGAGCCGGAGGAGGTTACTGAGATAGGGAGGGGTGTAGGGGCATGAGGAGTTTACAGAGATAGTGAGGGGTGTAGATTCTGGAGGGGGTTACAGAGTTCTGGAGGGGTGTACGGGCATGAGGAGGTTACAGAGATAGGGAGGGGTGTAGGGACTTGAGAAGATTACAGAGATAGGGAGGGGTGAACGGGCTGGAGAAGCTTACAGAGATAGGGAGCGGTGTAAGGGTTAGAGCAGGTTACAGAGATAGGGAGGGTTGTAGGGGTTGGAGTAGGTTACAGAGTTAGGGAGGGTGTAGTGGCTGGAGGAGGTTACAGAGTCAGGGAGGGGTATAGGGGCCGGAGGAGGTTACAGAGATAGGGAGGGTTGTAGGGGCTGGAGGAGTTTACAGAGATAGGGAGAGATTAGAGGCTGGAGGAGGTTACAGAGATACAGAGGGGTGTAGGTGTTGGAGGAGGTTACAGAGATAGGGAGGGGTCTTGGGACTGGAGGAGTTTACAGAGATTCAGAGAGGAGTAGGAGCTGGAGGAGTTTACAAAGATAGGGAGGGGTGTAGGGGTTGGAGGAGGTTATAGAGATAGGTTGGGGTGAGAGGGTGGAGGAGGTTATAGAGATAGGTTGGGGTGAGAGGGTGGAGGAGGTTATAGAGATAGGTAGGGGTGAGAGGCTGGAGGAGGTTACAGAGATAGGGAGGGGTGTACTGGCTGGAGAAGGTTACAGAGATATGGAGGGGTGTAGGGGTTGGAGCAGGTTACAGAGATAGGGAGGGGTGTAGGCACTGGAGGAGGTTACAGAGATAGGGAGGGGTGTACTGGCTGGAGAAGGTTACAGAGATAGGGAGGGGTGTAGGGGTTGGAGCAGGTTACAGAGATAGTGAGGGGTGTAGGGACTGGAGGAGGTTACAGAGATAGGGAGGGGTGTAGGGGCTGGAGGAGGTTAGAGAGTTAGGGAGGGGTGTAGGGGCCGGAGGAGATTACAGAGATAGGGAGGTTGTAGTGGTTGGAGGATATTCCAGAGTTAGGGAGGGATATAGGGGCCAGAGGAGGTTACAGAGATAGGGAAATCTGTAGGGTTTGGAGGAGCTTACAGAGGTAGTGAAGTGTGTAGGTGTTGGAGGAGGGTACAGAGATAGGGAAGTGTGTAGTGGTTGGAGGAGATTACAGAGATAGGGATGGGTGTACTAGCCGGAAGAGCTTACAAAGATAGGGGGAGGTGTAGGGCCTGGAGGAGGTTACAGAGAAAGGGAGGGGTGTAGGAGCAGGAGGAGGTTACAGAGATAGGGAGGGGTGTAGGGACTGGAGAAGATTACAGAGATAGGGAGCGGTGTACGGGCTGGAGAAGCTTACAGAGATAGGGAGCGGTGTAAGGGTTGGAGCAGGTTACAGAGATAGGGAGGGGCATAGGAGTTCGAGTAGGTTACAGAGATAGGGAGGGGTGTAGGGTCTGGAGTAGGTTACAGAGTTAGGGAGGGGTGTAGGCGCTTGAGGAGGTTACAGAGATAGGAGGGTTGTAGGGGCTGGAGGAGTTTACAGAGATAGGGAGCGATGAGAGGCTGGAGGAGGTTACAGTGATACAGAGGGGTGTACGGGTTGGAGGAGGTTACAGGGATAGGGAGGGGCCTTGGGACTGGAGGAGTTTACAGAGATTCGGAGAGGAGTAGGAGCCGGAGGAGGTTACAAAGATAGGGAGGGGTGTAGAGGCTGGAGGAGGTTATAGAGATAGGTAGGGGTGAGAGGGTAGAGGAGGATATAGAGATAGGTAGCGTTGAGAGATTGGAGGAGGTTACAGAGATGGGGAGAGGAATAGGATCCGGAGGATGTTACAGAGATAGGTAGGGTTTGTAGGGGCTGGAGGAGGTTACAGAGATAGGGAGGGGTGTAGGGACTGGAGGAGGTTACAGAGATAGGGAGGGTGTAGGGGCTGGAGGAGCTTACAGAGATAGGAGGGTTGTAGGGGCTGGAGGAGTTTACAGAGATAGGGAGCGATGAGAGGCTGGAGGAGGTTACAGAGATACAGAGGGGTGTAGGGGATGGAGGAGGTTACAGAGATTCGGAGAGGAGTAGGAGCCGGAGGAGTTTACAAAGATAGGGAGGGGTGTTGGGGCTGGAGGAGGTTATAGAGATAGGTAGGGGTGAGAGGGTGGAGGAGGTTATAGAGATTGGGCGAGGAGTAGGAGCCGGAGGAGGTTATAGAGATAGGGAGGGTTTGTAGGGTCTGGAGGAGGTTGCAGACATAGGGAGATGTGTAGGGATTGGAGGAGGTTACAGAGATAGGGAGGGGTGTAGGGATTGGAGGAGGTTACAGCGATAGGGAGGGGTATAGAGGCTGGAGGGGGTTACAGAGATAGGGAGGGAGTTAAAAGATAGGAAGTTACAGAGATAGGGAGGGTTGTAGCGGTTTTGAGGAGGTTACAGAGTTAGGGAGGGGTGCTCTGGCTGGAGGATGGTACAGCGATAGGCAGGAGTATAGGGGCTGGTGGAGGTTACAGAGATAGGGAGGGGTGTACGGGCTGGAGAAGGTTACAGAGATAGGGAGGGGTGTAGGGGTTGGAGCAGGTTACAGATATAGGGAGGGGCGTAGGGACTGGAGGAGGTTACAGAGATAGGGAGGGGTGTAGGGGCTGGAGGAGGTTAGAGAGTTAGGGAGGGGTGTAGGGGCCGGAGGAGGTTACAGAGATAGGGATGTTGTAGGGGCTGGAGGAGATTACAGAGTTAGGGAGGGGTATAGGGGCCAGAGGAGGTTACAGATATAGGGAGGGTTGTAGGGGCTGGAGGAGGCTACAGTGATAGGGAAGTCTGTAGGGTTTGGAGGAGGTTACAGAGATAGGGAAGTGTGTAGGGGTTGGAGGAGGTTACAGAGATAGGGAGGTGTGTAGTGTTTGGAGGAGGTTACAGAGATAAGGAGGGGTGTACGGGCATGAGGAGGTTACAGAGATAGGGAGAGGTGTAGGGACTGGAGAAGATTACAGAGATACGGAGTGGTGTACGGGCTGGAGAAGCTTACAGAGTTAGGGAGCGGTGTAAGGGTTGGAGCAGGTTACAGAGATAGGGAGGGGCGTAGGGGTTGGAGTAGGTTACAGAGATAGGGAGGGGTGTTGGGGCTGGAGTACATTACAGTGTTAGGGAGGGGGGTGGGGCTGGAGGAGGTTACAGAGATAGGGAAGTGTGTAGGGGTTGGAGGAAGTTACAGAGATAGGGAGGGGTGTAGGGGCTGGAGGAGGTTACAGAGATAGGGAGGGTTGTAGGGTCTGGAGGAGGTTACAGAGATAGGGAGGGTTGTAGGGACTGGAGGAGGTTACAGAGATAGGGAGGTGTGTAGTGTTTGGAGGAGGTTACAGAGATAGGGAAGTGTGTAGGGGTTGGAGGAGGTTACAGAGATAGGGAGGTGTGTAGTGTTTGGAGGAGGTTACAGAGATAGGGACGTGTGTATGGGTTGGAGGAGGTTACAGAGATAGGGAGGTGTGTAGTGTTTGGAGGAGGTTACAGAGATAGGGAGAGGTGTACTAGCCGGTAGAGCTTACAGCGATAGGGAGAGGTGTAGGGACTGGAGAAGATTACAGAGATAGGGAGGGGTGTACGGGCATGAGGAGGTTACAGAGATAGGGAGAGGTGTAGGGGCTGGAGGAGGTTACAGAGATAGGGAGGGGTTTATGAGCCGGAGGAGGTTACAGAGATAGGGAGAGGTGTAGGGAATGGAGAAGATTACAGAGATAGGGAGGGGTGTAGGGACTGGAGAAGATTACAGAGATAGGGAGGGGTGTAAGGGTTGGAGCAGGTTACAGAGATAGGGAGGGGCGTAGGGGTTGGAGTAGGTTACAGAGATAGGGAGGGTTGTTGGGGCTGGAGTACATTACAGTGTTAGGGAGGGGTGGTGGGGCTGGAGGAGGTTACAGTGATAGGGAGGGTTGTAGGGGCTGGAGGAGTTTACAGAGATAGGGAGCGATGAGAGGCTGGAGGAGGTTACAGAGATACAGAGGGTTGTAGAGGTTGGAGGACGTTACAGAGATAGGGAGGTGTGTAGTGGTTGGAGGAGGTTACAGAGATAGGGAGGGGTGTACTAGCCGGTAGAGCTTACAGAGATAGGGAGAGGTGTAGGGACTGGAGAAGATTACAGAGATAGGGAGGGGTGTAGGGGCTGGAGGAGGTTAGAGAGTTAGGGAGGGGTGTAGGGGCCGGAGGAGGTTACAGAGATAGGGAGGTTGTAGTGGTTGGAGGATATTCCAGAGTTAGGGAGGGATATAGGGGCCAGAGGAGGTTACAGAGATAGGGAAATCTGTAGGGTTTGGAGGAGGTTACAGAGATAGGGAGGGGTGTACTAGCCGGTAGAGCTTACAGAGATAGGGAGAGGTGTAGGGACTGGAGAAGATTACAGAGATAGGGAGGGGTGTAGGGGCTGGAGGAGGTTAGAGAGTTAGGGAGGGGTGTAGGGGCCGGAGGAGGTTACAGAGATAGGGAGGTTGTAGTGGTTGGAGGATATTCCAGAGTTAGGGAGGGATATAGGGGCCAGAGGAGGTTACAGAGATAGGGAAATCTGTAGGGTTTGGAGGAGGTTACAGAGGTAGTGAAGTGTGTAGGTGTTGGAGGAGGGTACAGAGATAGGGAAGTGTGTAGTGGTTGGAGGAGATTACAGAGATAGGGATGGGTGTACTAGCCGGAAGAGCTTACAAAGATAGAGAGAGGTGTAGGGCCTGGAGGAGGTTACAGAGATAGGGAGGAGTGTAGGGGCTGGAGGAGGTTACAGAGATAGGGAGGGGTGTAGGGACTGGAGGAGATTACAGAGATAGGGAGCGGTGTACGGGCTGGAGAAGCTTACAGAGATAGGGAGCGGTGTAAGGGTTGGAGCAGGTTACAGAGATAGGGAGGGGCGTAGGAGTTCGAGTAGGTTACAGAGATAGGGAGGGGTGTAGGGTCTGGAGTAGGTTACAGAGTTAGGGAGGGGTGTAGGCGCTTGAGGAGGTTACAGAGATAGGAGGGTTGTAGGGGCTGGAGGAGTTTACAGAGATAGGGAGCGATGAGAGGCTGGAGGAGGTTACAGTGATACAGAGGGGTGTATGGGTTGGAGGAGGTTACAGGGATAGGGAGGTGCCTTGGGACTGGAGGAGTTTACAGAGATTCGGAGAGGAGTAGGAGCCGGAGGAGGTTACAAAGATAGGGAGGGGTGTAGGGGCTGGAGGAGGTTATAGAGATAGGTAGGGGTGAGAGGGTGGAGGAGGTTATAGAGATAGGTAGCGTTGAGAGACTGGAGGAGGTTACAGAGATGGGGAGAGGAATAGGATCCGGAGGAGGTTACAGAAATAGGTAGGGTTTGTAGGGGCTGGAGGAGGTTACAGAGATAGGGAGGGGTGTAGGGACTGGAGGAGGTTACAGAGATAGGGAGGGTGTAGGGGCTGGAGGAGCTTACAGAGATAGGAGGGTTGTAGGGGCTGGAGGAGTTTACAGAGATAGGGAGCGATGAGAGGCTGGAGGAGGTTACAGAGATACAGAGGGGTGTAGGGGATGGAGGAGGTTACAGAGATTCGGAGAGGAGTAGGAGCCGGAGGAGTTTACAAAGATAGGGAGGGGTGTTGGGGCTGGAGGAGGTTATAGAGATAGATAGGGGTGAGAGGGTGGAGGAGGTTATAGAGATAGGTGTTGGTGAGAGTCTGGAGGAGGTTATAGAGATTGGGAGAGGAGTAGGAGCCGGAGGAGGTTACAGAGATAGGGAGGGTTTGTAGGGTCTGGAGGAGGTTGCAGACATAGGGAGATGTGTAGGGATTGGAGGAGGTTACAGAGATAGGGAGGGGTGTAGGGACTGGAGGAGGTTACAGAGATAGGGAGCGGTGTGATGCTGGAGGAGGTTACAGAGTTAGGGAGAGTTTAGGAGCTGTAGGAGGTTACAGCGATAGGGAGGGGTATAGGGCTGGAGGGGGTTACAGAGATAGGGAGGGAGTTAAAAGATAGGAAGTTACAGAGATAAGGAGGGAGTTACAGAGATAAGGAGGGTTGTAGCGGTTTTGAGGAGGTTACAGAGTTAGTGAGGGGTGCTCTGGCTGGAGGATGGTACAGCGATAGGCAGCAGTGTAGGGGCTGGTGGAGGTTACAGAGATAGGGAGGGGTGTACGGGCTGGAGAAGGTTACAGAGATAGGGAGGGGTGTAGGGGTTGGAGCAGGTTACAGAGATAGGGAGGGGCGTAGGGACTGGAGGAGGTTACAGAGATAGGAAGGGGTGTAGGGGCTGGAGGAGGTTAGAGAGTTAGGGAGGGGTGTAGGGACTGGAGGAGGTTACAGAGATAGGGAGGGGTGTAGGGGCTGGAGGAGGTTAGAGAGTTAGGGAGGGGTGTAGGGGCCGGAGGAGGTTACAGAGATAGGGAGGTTGTAGGGGCTGGAGGAGATTACAGAGTTAGGGAGGGGTATAGGGGCCAGAGGAGGTTACAGGTATAGGGAGGGTTGTAGGGGCTGGAGGAGGTTACAGTGATAGGGAAGTCTCTAGGGTTTGGAGGAGGTTACAGAGATAGGGAAGTGTGTAGGGGTTGGAGGAAGTTACAGAGATAGGGAGGGGTGTGGGGGCTGGAGGAGGTTACAGAGATAGGGAGGGTTGTAGGGACTGGAGGAGGTTACAGAGATAGGGAGGTGTGTAGTGTTTGGAAGAGGTTACAGAGATAGGGAAGTGTGTAGGGGTTGGAGGAGGTTACAGAGATAGGGAGGTGTGTAGTGTTTGGAGGATGTTACAGAGATAGGGAGAGGTGTACTGGCCGGTAGAGCTTACAGCGATAGGGAGAGGTGTAGGGACTGGAGAAGATTACAGAGATAGGGAGGGGTGTACGGGCATGAGGAGGTTACAGAGATAGGGAGAGGTGTAGGGGCTGGAGGAGGTTACAGAGATAGGGAGGGGTTTATGAGCCGGAGGAGGTTACAGAGATAGGGAGAGGTGTAGGGAATGGATAAGATTACAGAGATAGGGAGGGGTGTAGGGACTGGAGAAGATTACAGAGATAGGGAGGGGTGTACGGGCTGGAGAACCTTACAGAGTTAGGGAGCGGTGTAAGGGTTGGAGCAGGTTACAGAGTTAGGGAGCGGTGTAAGGGTTGGAGCAGGTTACAGAGATAGGGAGGGGCGTAGGGGTTGGAGTAGGTTACAGAGATAGGGAGGGGTGTTGGGGCTGGAGTACATTACAGTGTTAGGGAGGGGTGGTGGGGCTGGAGGAGGTTACAGAGATAGGGAGGGTTGTAGGGGCTGGAGGAGTTTACAGAGATAGGGACGATGAGAGGCTGGAGGAGGTTACAGAGATACAGAGGGTTGTAGAGGTTGGAGGAGGTTACAGAGATAGGGAGGTGTATAGTGGTTGGAGGAGGTTACAGAGATAGGGAGGGGTGTACTAGCCGGTAGAGCTTACAGAGATAGGGAGAGGTGTAGGGACTGGAGAAGATTACAGAGATAGGGAGTGGTGTACGGGCTGGAGAAGCTTACAGAGATAGGGAGCGGTGTAAGGGTTGGAGCAGGTTACAGAGATAGGGAGAGGTGTAGGGGCTGGAGGAGGTTACAGAGATAGGGAGGGGTTTATGAGCCGGAGGAGGTTACAGAGATAGGGAGAGGTGTAGGGAAAGGAGAAGATTACAGAGATAGGGAGGGGTGTAGGGACTGGAGAAGATTACAGAGATAGGGAGGGGTGTACGGCTGGAGAAGCTTACAGAGTTAGGGAGCGGTGTAAGGGTTGGAGCAGGTTACAGAGATAGGGAGGGGCGTAGGGGTTGGAGTAGGTTACAGAGATAGGGAGGGTTGTTGGGGCTGGAGTACATTACAGTGTTAGGGAGGGGTGGTGGGGCTGGAGGAGGTTACAGAGATAGGGAGGGTTGTAGGGGCTGGAGGAGTTTATCGAGATAGGGAGCGATGAGAGGCTGGAGGAGATTACAGAGATACAGAGGGTTGTAGAGGCTGGAGGAGGTTACAGAGATACAGAGGGTTGTAGAGGTTGGAGGAGGTTACAGAGATAGGGAGGTGTGTAGTGGTTGGAGGAGGTTACAGAGATAGGGAGGGGTGTACTAGCCGGTAGAGCTTACAGAGTTAGGGAGAGGTGTAGGGACTGGAGAAGATTACAGAGATAGGGAGTGGTGTACGGGCTGGAGAAGCTTACAGAGATAGGGAGCGGTGTAAGGGTTGGAGCAGGTTACAGAGATAGGGAGGGGCGTAGGGGTTGGAGTAGGTTACAGAGATAGGGAGGGGTGTAGGGGTTGGAGTAGGTTACAAAGATAGGGAGGGGTGTAGGGGCTGGAGTAGGTTACAGAGTTAGGGAGGGGTGGTGGGGCTGGAGGAGGTTACAGAGATAGGGAGGGTGTAGGGGCTGGAGGAGGTTACAGAGATAGGGAGGGTTCTAGGGGTTGGAGGAGTTTACAGAGATAGGGAGCGATGACAGGCTGGAGGAGATTACAGTGATACAGAGGGATGTAGGGGTTGGAGGAGGTTACAGAGATAGGGAGGTGTCTTGGGACTGGAGGAGTTTACAGAGATTCGGAGAGGAGTAGGAGCCGGAGGAGGTTACAAAGATTAGGAGGGGTGTAAGGGCTGGAGGAGGCTATAGAGATAGGTAGGGGTGAGAGGGTGGGGGAGGTTATAGAGATAGGTAGTAGTGAGTGGCTGGAGGAGGTTACAGAGATTGGGAGAGGAGTAGGAGTCGCCTGAGATTAAAGAGATAGGTAGGGTTTGTAGGGGCTGGAGGAGGTTACAGACATAGGGAGGGGTGTAGGGATTGGAGGAGGTTACAGAGATAGGGAGGTGTGTGAGGCTGGAGGAGGTTACAGATTTAGGGAGAGTTTAGGAGCCGGAGGAGGTTACAGCGATAGGGAGGGCTGTCGGAGCTGGAGGAGGTTACAGAGATAGGGAGGGTGTAGTGGCTGGATTAGGTTACAGAGATAGGGAGGGTTGTAGGGGCTGGAGGAGTTTACAGAGATAGGGAGCGATGAGAGGCTGGAGGAGGTTACAGAGATACAGAGGGGTCTCGGGGTTGGAGGAGGTTACAGAGATAGCGAGGGTTCTTGGGACTGGAGGAGTTTACAGAGGTTCGGAGACGAATGGGAGCCGGAGGAGGTTACAAAGATAGGGAGGGGTGTAGGGGCTGGAGGAGGTTATAGAGATAGGTAGGGGTGAGAGGGTGGAGGAGGTTATAGAGATAGGTAGTGGTCAGAGGCTGGAGAAGGTTACAGAGATTGGGAGAGGAGTAGGAGCCAGAGGAGGTTACAGAGATAGGGAAGTGTGTAGGGGTTGGCGGAGCTTACAGAGATAGGGAGGTTTGTAGTGGTTGGACGAGGTTACAGAGATAGGGAGGGGTGTATGAGCCGGAGGAGCTTACAGAGACAGGGACAGGTGTAGGGGCTGGAGGAGGTTACAGAGAAATGGAGGGGTGTAGGTGCCGGAGGAGGTTACAGAGATAGGGAGGGCTTTAGGGGCATGAGGAGTTTACAGAGATAGTGAGGGGTGTAGAGGCTGCAGGGGGTTACAGAGTTCGGGAGTGGTGTACGGGCATGAGGAGGTTACAGAGATAGGGAGGTTGTGTACGGGCAGGAGAAGCTTACAGAGATAGGGAGCGGTTTAAGGGTTGGAGCAGGTTACAGAGATAGGGATGGGCGTAATGGCTGGAGTAGGTTACAGTGTTAGGGAGGTCTGTAGGGGCTGGGGGAGGTTACAGAGATATGGAGGGTGTAGGGGCTGGAGGAGGTTACAGAATCAGGGAGGGGTATAGGGGCCGGAGGAGGTTACAGAGATAGGGTGGGTTGCAGGGGCTGGGGGAGTTTACAGAGATAGGGAGAGATGAGAGGCTGGAGGAGGTTACAGAGATACAGAGGGGTGTAGGTGTTGGAGGAGGTTACAGAGATAGGGAGGGGTCTTGGGACTGGAGGAGTTTACAGAGATTCGGAGAGGAGTAGGAGCCGGAGGAGGTTCCAAAGATAGGGAGGGGTGTAGGGGTTGGAGGAGGTTATAGAGATAGGTTGGGGTGAGAGGGTGGAGGAGGTTACAGAGATTGGGAGAGGAGTAGGAGCCGGAGGAGGTTACAGAGATAGGGAGGGTTTGTAGGGGCTGGAGGAGGTTACATACATAGGGAGGGGTGTAGGGATTGGAGGAGGTTACAGAAATAGGGAGGGGTGTAGGGACTGGAGGAGGTTACAGAGATAGGGAGGGGTGTGAGGCTGGAGGAGGTTACAGAGTTAGGGGGAGTTTAGGAGTCGGAGGAGGTTACAGCGATAGGGAGGGGTGTTGAGGCTGGAGGGGGTTTCAGAGATAGGGAGGGAGTTAAAAGATAGGAAGTTACAGAGATAGGGAGGGAGGTACAGAGATAAGGAGGGGTGTAGCGGTTTGGAGGAGGTTACAGAGATATGGAGGGGTGGACTGGCTGGAGGAGGGTACAGCGATATGGAGGAGTGTAGGGGCTGGAGAAGGTTACAGAGATAGGGAGGGCTGTACGGGCTGGAGAAGGTTATAGAGATAGGGAGGGGTGTAGGGGCTGGTGGAGGTTACAGAGATAGGGAGGGGTGTAGGGGCAGGAGGAGGTTAAAGAGTTAGGGAGGAGTGTACGGGCTAGAGGAGGTTACAGAGATAGGGAGTTGTAGTGGCTGGAGGAGGTTACAGAGTTAGGGAGGGTTATAGGGGCCGGAGGAGTTTTCAGAAATAGGGAGGGGTGCAGGGGCTGGAGGAGTTTACCGAGATAGGGAGGTGTGTAGGGGTTGGAGGAGGTTACAGAGATAGGGAAGTGTGTAGGGTTTGGAGGAACTTACAGAGATAGGGAGGTGTGTAGTGGTTTGAGGAGGTTACAGAGATAGGGAGGGGTGTAGGAGCCGGAGGAGGTTACTGAGATAGGGAGGGGTGTAGGGGCATGAGGAGTTTACAGAGATAGTGAGGGGTGTAGATTCTGGAGGGGGTTACAGAGTTCTGGAGGGGTGTACGGGCATGAGGAGGTTACAGAGATAGGGAGGGGTGTAGGGACTTGAGAAGATTACAGAGATAGGGAGGGGTGAACGGGCTGGAGAAGCTTACAGAGATAGGGAGCGGTGTAAGGGTTAGAGCAGGTTACAGAGATAGGGAGGGTTGTAGGGGTTGGAGTAGGTTACAGAGTTAGGGAGGGTGTAGTGGCTGGAGGAGGTTACAGAGTCAGGGAGGGGTATAGGGGCCGGAGGAGGTTACAGAGATAGGGAGGGTTGTAGGGGCTGGAGGAGTTTACAGAGATAGGGAGAGATTAGAGGCTGGAGGAGGTTACAGAGATACAGAGGGGTGTAGGTGTTGGAGGAGGTTACAGAGATAGGGAGGGGTCTTGGGACTGGAGGAGTTTACAGAGATTCAGAGAGGAGTAGGAGCTGGAGGAGTTTACAAAGATAGGGAGGGGTGTAGGGGTTGGAGGAGGTTATAGAGATAGGTTGGGGTGAGAGGGTCGAGGAGGTTATAGAGATAGGTTGGGGTGAGAGGGAGGAGGAGGTTATAGAGATAGGTAGGGGTGAGAGGCTGGAGGAGGTTACAGAGATAGGGAGGGGTGTACTGGCTGGAGAAGGTTACAGAGATATGGAGGGGTGTAGGGGTTGGAGCAGGTTACAGAGATAGGGAGGGGTGTAGGCACTGGAGGAGGTTACAGAGATAGGGAGGGGTGTACTGGCTGGAGAAGGTTACAGAGATAGGGAGGGGTGTAGGGGTTGGAGCAGGTTACAGAGATAGGGAGGGGTGTAGGGACTGGAGGAGGTTACAGAGATAGGGAGGGGTGTAGGGGCTGGAGGAGGTTAGAGAGTTAGGGAGGGGTGTAGTGGCCGGAGGAGATTACAGAGATAGGGAGGTTGTAGTGGTTGGAGGATATTCCAGAGTTAGGGAGGGATATAGGGGCCAGAGGAGGTTACAGAGATAGGGAAATCTGTAGGGTTTGGAGGAGGTTACAGAGGTAGTGAAGTGTGTAGGTGTTGGAGGAGGGTACAGAGATAGGGAAGTGTGTAGTGGTTGGAGGAGATTACAGAGATAGGGATGGGTGTACTAGCCGGAAGAGCTTACAAAGATAGGGGGAGGTGTAGGGCCTGGAGGAGGTTACAGAGAAAGGGAGGGGTGTAGGAGCAGGAGGAGGTTACAGAGATAGGGAGGGGTGTAGGGACTGGAGAAGATTACAGAGATAGGGAGCGGTGTACGGGCTGGAGAAGCTTACAGAGATAGGGAGCGGTGTAAGGGTTGGAGCAGGTTACAGAGATAGGGAGGGGCATAGGAGTTCGAGTAGGTTACAGAGATAGGGAGGGGTGTAGGGTCTGGAGTAGGTTACAGAGTTAGGGAGGGGTGTAGGCGCTTGAGGAGGTTACAGAGATAGGAGGGTTGTAGGGGCTGGAGGAGTTTACAGAGATAGGGAGCGATGAGAGGCTGGAGGAGGTTACAGTGATACAGAGGGGTGTACGGGTTGGAGGAGGTTACAGGGATAGGGAGGGGCCTTGGGACTGGAGGAGTTTACAGAGATTCGGAGAGGAGTAGGAGCCGGAGGAGGTTACAAAGATAGGGAGGGGTGTAGGGGCTGGAGGAGGTTATAGAGATAGGTAGGGGTGAGAGGGTAGAGGAGGTTATAGAGATAGGTAGCGTTGAGAGACTGGAGGAGGTTACAGAGATGGGGAGAGGAATAGGATCCGGAGGATGTTACAGAGATAGGTAGGGTTTGTAGGGGCTGGAGGAGGTTACAGAGATAGGGAGGGGTGTAGGGACTGGAGGAGGTTACAGAGATAGGGAGGGTGTAGGGGCTGGAGGAGCTTACAGAGATAGGAGGGTTGTAGGGGCTGGAGGAGTTTACAGAGATAGGGAGCGATGAGAGGCTGGAGGAGGTTACAGAGATACAGAGGGGTGTAGGGGATGGAGGAGGTTACAGAGATTCGGAGAGGAGTAGGAGCCGGAGGAGTTTACAAAGATAGGGAGGGGTGTTGGGGCTGGAGGAGGTTATAGAGATAGGTAGGGGTGAGAGGGTGGAGGAGGTTATAGAGATTGGGCGAGGAGTAGGAGCCGGAGGAGGTTATAGAGATAGGGAGGGTTTGTAGGGTCTGGAGGAGGTTGCAGACATAGGGAGATGTGTAGGGATTGGAGGAGGTTACAGAGATAGGGAGGGGTGTAGGGATTGGAGGAGGTTACAGCGATAGGGAGGGGTATAGAGGCTGGAGGGGGTTACAGAGATAGGGAGGGAGTTAAAAGATAGGAAGTTACAGAGATAGGGAGGGTTGTAGCGGTTTTGAGGAGGTTACAGAGTTAGGGAGGGGTGCTCTGGCTGGAGGATGGTACAGCGATAGGCAGGAGTATAGGGGCTGGTGGAGGTTACAGAGATAGGGAGGGGTGTACGGGCTGGAGAAGGTTACAGAGATAGGGAGGGGTGTAGGGGTTGGAGCAGGTTACAGATATAGGGAGGGGCGTAGGGACTGGAGGAGGTTACAGAGATAGGGAGGGGTGTAGGGGCTGGAGGAGGTTAGAGAGTTAGGGAGGGGTGTAGGGGCCGGAGGAGGTTACAGAGATAGGGAGGTTGTAGGGGCTGGAGGAGATTACAGAGTTAGGGAGGGGTATAGGGGCCAGAGGAGGTTACAGATATAGGGAGGGTTGTAGGGGCTGGAGGAGGCTACAGTGATAGGGAAGTCTGTAGGGTTTGGAGGAGTTTACAGAGATAGGGAAGTGTGTAGGGGTTGGAGGAGGTTACAGAGATAGGGAGGTGTGTAGTGTTTGGAGGAGGTTACAGAGATAAGGAGGGGTGTACGGGCATGAGGAGGTTACAGAGATAGGGAGAGGTGTAGGGACTGGAGAAGATTACAGAGATACGGAGTGGTGTACGGGCTGGAGAAGCTTACAGAGTTAGGGAGCGGTGTAAGGGTTGGAGCAGGTTACAGAGATAGGGAGGGGCGTAGGGGTTGGAGTAGGTTACAGAGATAAGGAGGGGTGTTGGGGCTGGAGTACATTACAGTGTTAGGGAGGGGGGTGGGGCTGGAGGAGGTTACAGAGATAGGGAAGTGTGTAGGGGTTGGAGGAAGTTACAGAGATAGGGAGGGGTGTAGGGGCTGGAGGAGGTTACAGAGATAGGGAGGGTTGTAGGGTCTGGAGGAGGTTACAGAGATAGGGAGGGTTGTAGGGACTGGAGGAGGTTACAGAGATAGGGAGGTGTGTAGTGTTTGGAGGAGGTTACAGAGATAGGGAGGTGTCTTGGGACTGGAGGAGTTTACAGAGATTCGGAGAGGAGTAGGAGCCGGAGGAGGTTACAAAGATTAGGAGGGGTGTAAGGGCTGGAGGAGGCTATAGAGATAGGTAGGGGTGAGAGGGTGGGGGAGGTTATAGAGATAGGTAGTAGTGAGTGGCTGGAGGAGGTTACAGAGATTGGGAGAGGAGTAGGAGTCGCCTGAGATTAAAGAGATAGGTAGGGTTTGTAGGGGCTGGAGGAGGTTACAGACATAGCGAGGGGTGTAGGGATTGGAGGAGGTTACAGAGATAGGGAGGTGTGTGAGGCTGGAGGAGGTTACAGATTTAGGGAGAGTTTAGGAGCCGGAGGAGGTTACAGCGATAGGGAGGGCTGTCGGAGCTGGAGGAGGTTACAGAGATAGGGAGGGTGTAGTGGCTGGATTAGGTTACAGAGATAGGGAGGGTTGTAGGGGCTGGAGGAGTTTACAGAGATAGGGAGCGATGAGAGGCTGGAGGAGGTTACAGAGATACAGAGGTGTCTCGGGGTTGGAGGAGGTTACAGAGATAGCGAGGGTTCTTGGGACTGGAGGAGTTTACAGAGGTTCGGAGACGAATGGGAGCCGGAGGAGGTTACAAAGATAGGGAGGGGTGTAGGGGCTGGAGGAGGTTATAGAGATAGGTAGGGGTGAGAGGGTGGAGGAGGTTATAGAGATAGGTAGTGGTCAGAGGCTGGAGAAGGTTACAGAGATTGGGAGAGGAGTAGGAGCCAGAGGAGGTTACAGAGATAGGGAAGTGTGTAGGGGTTGGCGGAGCTTACAGAGATAGGGAGGTTTGTAGTGGTTGGACGAGGTTACAGAGATAGGGAGGGGTGTATGAGCCGGAGGAGCTTACAGAGACAGGGACAGGTGTAGGGGCTGGAGGAGGTTACAGAGAAATGGAGGGGTGTAGGTGCCGGAGGAGGTTACAGAGATAGGGAGGGCTTTAGGGGCATGAGGAGTTTACAGAGATAGTGAGGGGTGTAGAGGCTGCAGGGGGTTACAGAGTTCGGGAGTGGTGTACGGGCATGAGGAGGTTACAGAGATAGGGAGGTTGTGTACGGGCAGGAGAAGCTTACAGAGATAGGGAGCGGTTTAAGGGTTGGAGCAGGTTACAGAGATAGGGATGGGCGTAATGGCTGGAGTAGGTTACAGTGTTAGGGAGGTCTGTAGGGGCTGGGGGAGGTTACAGAGATATGGAGGGTGTAGGGGCTGGAGGAGGTTACAGAATCAGGGAGGGGTATAGGGGCCGGAGGAGGTTACAGAGATAGGGTGGGTTGCAGGGGCTGGGGGAGTTTACAGAGATAGGGAGAGATGAGAGGCTGGAGGAGGTTACAGAGATACAGAGGGGTGTAGGTGTTGGAGGAGGTTACAGAGATAGGGAGGGGTCTTGGGACTGGAGGAGTTTACAGAGATTCGGAGAGGAGTAGGAGCCGGAGGAGGTTCCAAAGATAGGGAGGGGTGTAGGGGTTGGAGGAGGTTATAGAGATAGGTTGGGGTGAGAGGGTGGAGGAGGTTACAGAGATTGGGAGAGGAGTAGGAGCCGGAGGAGGTTACAGAGATAGGGAGGGTTTGTAGGGGCTGGAGGAGGTTACATACATAGGGAGGGGTGTAGGGATTGGAGGAGGTTACAGAAATAGGGAGGGGTGTAGGGACTGGAGGAGGTTACAGAGATAGGGAGGGGTGTGAGGCTGGAGGAGGTTACAGAGTTAGGGGGAGTTTAGGAGTCGGAGGAGGTTACAGCGATAGGGAGGGGTGTTGAGGCTGGAGGGGGTTTCAGAGATAGGGAGGGAGTTAAAAGATAGGAAGTTACAGAGATAGGGAGGGAGGTACAGAGATAAGGAGGGGTGTAGCGGTTTGGAGGAGGTTACAGAGATATGGAGGGGTGGACTGGCTGGAGGAGGGTACAGCGATATGGAGGAGTGTAGGGGCTGGAGAAGGTTACAGAGATAGGGAGGGCTGTACGGGCTGGAGAAGGTTACAGAGATAGGGAGGGGTGTAGGGGCTGGTGGAGGTTACAGAGATAGGGAGGGGTGTAGGGGCAGGAGGAGGTTAAAGAGTTAGGGAGGAGTGTACGGGCTAGAGGAGGTTACAGAGATAGGGAGTTGTAGTGGCTGGAGGAGGTTACAGAGTTAGGGAGGGTTATAGGGGCCGGAGGAGTTTTCAGAAATAGGGAGGGGTGCAGGGGCTGGAGGAGTTTACCGAGATAGGGAGGTGTGTAGGGGTTGGAGGAGGTTACAGAGATAGGGAAGTGTGTAGGGTTTGGAGGAACTTACAGAGATAGGGAGGTGTGTAGTGGTTTGAGGAGGTTACAGAGATAGGGAGGGGTGTAGGAGCCGGAGGAGGTTACTGAGATAGGGAGGGGTGTAGGGGCATGAGGAGTTTACAGAGATAGTGAGGGGTGTAGATTCTGGAGGGGGTTACAGAGTTCTGGAGGGGTGTACGGGCATGAGGAGGTTACAGAGATAGGGAGGGGTGTAGGGACTTGAGAAGATTACAGAGATAGGGAGGGGTGAACGGGCTGGAGAAGCTTACAGAGATAGGGAGCGGTGTAAGGGTTAGAGCAGGTTACAGAGATAGGGAGGGTTGTAGGGGTTGGAGTAGGTTACAGAGTTAGGGAGGGTGTAGTGGCTGGAGGAGGTTACAGAGTCAGGGAGGGGTTAGGGGCCGGAGGAGGTTACAGAGATAGGGAGGGTTGTAGGGGCTGGAGGAGTTTACAGAGATAGGGAGAGATTAGAGGCTGGAGGAGGTTACAGAGATACAGAGGGGTGTAGGTGTTGGAGGAGGTTACAGAGATAGGGAGGGGTCTTGGGACTGGAGGAGTTTACAGAGATTCAGAGAGGAGTAGGAGCTGGAGGAGTTTACAAAGATAGGGAGGGGTGTAGGGGTTGGAGGAGGTTATAGAGATAGGTTGGGGTGAGAGTGTCGAGGAGGTTATAGAGATAGGTTGGGGTGAGAGGGAGGAGGAGGTTATAGAGATAGGTAGGGGTGAGAGGCTGGAGGAGGTTACAGAGATAGGGAGGGGTGTACTGGCTGGAGAAGGTTACAGAGATATGGAGGGGTGTAGGGGTTGGAGCAGGTTACAGAGATAGGGAGGGGTGTAGGCACTGGAGGAGGTTACAGAGATAGGGAGGGGTGTACTGGCTGGAGAAGGTTACAGAGATAGGGAGGGGTGTAGGGGTTGGAGCAGGTTACAGAGATAGGGAGGGGTGTAGGGACTGGAGGAGGTTACAGAGATAGGGAGGGGTGTAGGGGCTGGAGGAGGTTAGAGAGTTAGGGAGGGGTGTAGTGGCCGGAGGAGATTACAGAGATAGGGAGGTTGTAGTGGTTGGAGGATATTCCAGAGTTAGGGAGGGATATAGGGGCCAGAGGAGGTTACAGAGATAGGGAAATCTGTAGGGTTTGGAGGAGGTTACAGAGGTAGTGAAGTGTGTAGGTGTTGGAGGAGGGTACAGAGATAGGGAAGTGTGTAGTGGTTGGAGGAGATTACAGAGATAGGGATGGGTGTACTAGCCGGAAGAGCTTACAAAGATAGGGGGAGGTGTAGGGCCTGGAGGAGGTTACAGAGAAAGGGAGGAGTGTAGGAGCAGGAGGAGGTTACAGAGATAGGGAGGGGTGTAGGGACTGGAGAAGATTACAGAGATAGGGAGCGGTGTACGGGCTGGAGAAGCTTACAGAGATAGGGAGCGGTGTAAGGGTTGGAGCAGGTTACAGAGATAGGGAGGGGCATAGGAGTTCGAGTAGGTTACAGAGATAGGGAGGGGTGTAGGGTCTGGAGTAGGTTACAGAGTTAGGGAGGGGTGTAGGCGCTTGAGGAGGTTACAGAGATAGGAGGGTTGTAGGGGCTGGAGGAGTTTACAGAGATAGGGAGCGATGAGAGGCTGGAGGAGGTTACAGTGATACAGAGGGGTGTACGGGTTGGAGGAGGTTACAGGGATAGGGAGGGGCCTTGGGACTGGAGGAGTTTACAGAGATTCGGAGAGGAGTAGGAGCCGGAGGAGGTTACAAAGATAGGGAGGGGTGTAGAGGCTGGAGGAGGTTATAGAGATAGGTAGGGGTGAGAGGGTAGAGGAGGTTATAGAGATAGGTAGCGTTGAGAGACTGGAGGAGGTTACAGAGATGGGGAGAGGAATAGGATCCGGAGGATGTTACAGAGATAGGTAGGGTTTGTAGGGGCTGGAGGAGGTTACAGAGATAGGGAGGGGTGTAGGGACTGGAGGAGGTTACAGAGATAGGGAGGGTGTAGGGGCTGGAGGAGCTTACAGAGATAGGAGGGTTGTAGGGGCTGGAGGAGTTTACAGAGATAGGGAGCGATGAGAGGCTGGAGGAGGTTACAGAGATACAGAGGGGTGTAGGGGATGGAGGAGGTTACAGAGATTCGGAGAGGAGTAGGAGCCGGAGGAGTTTACAAAGATAGGGAGGGGTGTTGGGGCTGGAGGAGGTTATAGAGATAGGTAGGGGTGAGAGGGTGGAGGAGGTTATAGAGATTGGGCGAGGAGTAGGAGCCGGAGGAGGTTATAGAGATAGGGAGGGTTTGTAGGGTCTGGAGGAGGTTGCAGACATAGGGAGATGTGTAGGGATTGGAGGAGGTTACAGAGATAGGGAGGGGTGTAGGGATTGGAGGAGGTTACAGCGATAGGGAGGGGTATAGAGGCTGGAGGGGGTTACAGAGATAGGGAGGGAGTTAAAAGATAGGAAGTTACAGAGATAGGGAGGGTTGTAGCGGTTTTGAGGAGGTTACAGAGTTAGGGAGGGGTGCTCTGGCTGGAGGATGGTACAGCGATAGGCAGGAGTATAGGGGCTGGTGGAGGTTACAGAGATAGGGAGGGGTGTACGGGCTGGAGAAGGTTACAGAGATAGGGAGGGGTGTAGGGGTTGGAGCAGGTTACAGATATAGGGAGGGGCGTAGGGACTGGAGGAGGTTACAGAGATAGGGAGGGGTGTAGGGGCTGGAGGAGGTTAGAGAGTTAGGGAGGGGTGTAGGGGCCGGAGGAGGTTACAGAGATAGGGAGGTTGTAGGGGCTGGAGGAGATTACAGAGTTAGGGAGGGGTATAGGGGCCAGAGGAGGTTACAGATATAGGGAGGGTTGTAGGGGCTGGAGGAGGCTACAGTGATAGGGAAGTCTGTAGGGTTTGGAGGAGTTTACAGAGATAGGGAAGTGTGTAGGGGTTGGAGGAGGTTACAGAGATAGGGAGGTGTGTAGTGTTTGGAGGAGGTTACAGAGATAAGGAGGGGTGTACGGGCATGAGGAGGTTACAGAGATAGGGAGAGGTGTAGGGACTGGAGAAGATTACAGAGATACGGAGTGGTGTACGGGCTGGAGAAGCTTACAGAGTTAGGGAGCGGTGTAAGGGTTGGAGCAGGTTACAGAGATAGGGAGGGGCGTAGGGGTTGGAGTAGGTTACAGAGATAAGGAGGGGTGTTGGGGCTGGAGTACATTACAGTGTTAGGGAGGGGGGTGGGGCTGGAGGAGGTTACAGAGATAGGGAAGTGTGTAGGGGTTGGAGGAAGTTACAGAGATAGGGAGGGGTGTAGGGGCTGGAGGAGGTTACAGAGATAGGGAGGGTTGTAGGGTCTGGAGGAGGTTACAGAGATAGGGAGGGTTGTAGGGACTGGAGGAGGTTACAGAGATAGGGAGGTGTGTAGTGTTTGGAGGAGGTTACAGAGATAGGGAAGTGTGTAGGGGTTGGAGGAGGTTACAGAGATAGGGAGGTGTGTAGTGTTTGGAGGAGGTTACAGAGATAAGGAAGTGTGTATGGGTTGGAGGAGGTTACAGAGATAGGGAGGTGTGTAGTGTTTGGAGGAGGTTACAGAGATAGGGAGAGGTGTACTAGCCGGTAGAGCTTACAGCGATAGGGAGAGGTGTAGGGACTGGAGAAGATTACAGAGATAGGGAGGGGTGTACGGGCATGAGGAGGTTACAGAGATAGGGAGAGGTGTAGGGGCTGGAGGAGGTTACAGAGATAGGGAGGGGTTTATGAGCCGGAGGAGGTTACAGAGATAGGGAGAGGTGTAGGGAATGGAGAAGATTACAGAGATAGGGAGGGGTGTAGGGACTGGAGAAGATTACAGAGATAGGGAGGGGTGTACGGGCTGGAGAAGCTTACAGAGTTAGGGAGCGGTGTAAGGGTTGGAGCAGGTTACAGAGATAGGGAGGGGCGTAGGGGTTGGAGTAGGTTACAGAGATAGGGAGGGTTGTTGGGGCTGGAGTACATTACAGTGTTAGGGAGGGGTGGTGGGGCTGGAGGAGGTTACAGAGATAGGGAGGGTTGTAGGGGCTGGAGGAGTTTACAGAGATAGGGAGCGATGATAGGCTGGAGGAGGTTACAGAGATACAGAGGGTTGTAGAGGCTGGAGGAGGTTACAGAGATACAGAGGGTTGTAGAGGTTGGAGGAGGTTACAGAGATAGGGAGGTGTGTAGTGGTTGGAGGAGGTTACAGAGATAGGGAGGGGTGTACTAGCCGGTAGAGCTTACGGAGATAGGGAGAGGTGTAGGGACTGGAGAAGATTACAGAGATAGGGAGTGGTGTACGGGCTGGAGAAGCTTACAGAGATAGGGAGCGGTGTAAGGGTTGGAGCAGGTTACAGAGATATGGAGGGGCGTAGGGGTTGGAGTAGGTTACAGAGATAGGGAGGGGTGTAGGGGTTGGAGTAGGTTACAAAGATAGGGAGGGGTGTAGGGGCTGGAGTAGGTTACAGAGTTAGGGAGGGGTGGTGGGGCTGGAGGAGGTTACAGAGATAGGGAGGGTGTAGGGGCTGGAGGAGGTTACAGAGATAGGGAGGGTTCTAGGGGTTGGAGGAGTTTACAGAGATAGGGAGCGATGACAGGCTGGAGGAGATTACAGTGATACAGAGGGATGTAGGGGTTGGAGGAGGTTACAGAGATAGGGAGGTGTCTTGGGACTGGAGGAGTTTACAGAGATTCGGAGAGGAGTAGGAGCCGGAGGAGGTTACAAAGATTAGGAGGGGTGTAAGGGCTGGAGGAGGTTATAGAGATAGGTAGGGGTGAGAGGGTGGGGGTGGTTACAGAGATACAGAGGGGTCTCGGGGTTGGAGGAGGTTACAGAGATAGCGAGGGTTCTTGGGACTGGAGGAGTTTACAGAGGTTCGGAGACGAATAGGAGCCGGAGGAGGTTACAAAGATAGGGAGGGGTGTAGGGGCTGGAGGAGGTTATAGAGATAGGTAGGGGTGAGAGGGTGGAGGAGGTTATAGAGATAGGTAGTGGTCAGAGGCTGGAGAAGGTTACAGAGATTGGGAGAGGAGTAGGAGCCAGAGGAGGTTACAGAGATAGGGAAGTGTGTAGGGGTTGGCGGAGCTTACAGAGATAGGGAGGTTTGTAGTGGTTGGACGAGGTTACAGAGATAGGGAGGGGTGTATGAGCCGGAGGAGCTTACAGAGACAGGGACAGGTGTAGGGGCTGGAGGAGGTTACAGAGAAATGGAGGGGTGTAGGTGCCGGAGGAGGTTACAGAGATAGGGAGGGCTTTAGGGGCATGAGGAGTTTACAGAGATAGTGAGGGGTGTAGAGGCTGCAGGGGGTTACAGAGTTCGGGAGTGGTGTACGGGCATGAGGAGGTTACAGAGATAGGGAGGTTGTGTACGGGCAGGAGAAGCTTACAGAGATAGGGAGCGGTTTAAGGGTTGGAGCAGGTTACAGAGATAGGGATGGGCGTAATGGCTGGAGTAGGTTACAGTGTTAGGGAGGTCTGTAGGGGCTGGGGGAGGTTACAGAGATATGGAGGGTGTAGGGGCTGGAGGAGGTTACAGAATCAGGGAGGGGTATAGGGGCCGGAGGAGGTTACAGAGATAGGGTGGGTTGCAGGGGCTGGGGGAGTTTACAGAGATAGGGAGAGATGAGAGGCTGGAGGAGGTTACAGAGATACAGAGGGGTGTAGGTGTTGGAGGAGGTTACAGAGATAGGGAGGGGTCTTGGGACTGGAGGAGTTTACAGAGATTCGGAGAGGAGTAGGAGCCGGAGGAGGTTCCAAAGATAGGGAGGGGTGTAGGGGTTGGAGGAGGTTATAGAGATAGGTTGGGGTGAGAGGGTGGAGGAGGTTACAGAGATTGGGAGAGGAGTAGGAGCCGGAGGAGGTTACAGAGATAGGGAGGGTTTGTAGGGGCTGGAGGAGGTTACATACATAGGGAGGGGTGTAGGGATTGGAGGAGATTACAGAAATAGGGAGGGGTGTAGGGACTGGAGGAGGTTACAGAGATAGGGAGGGGTGTGAGGCTGGAGGAGGTTACAGAGTTAGGGGGAGTTTAGGAGTCGGAGGAGGTTACAGCGATAGGGAGGGGTGTTGAGGCTGGAGGGGGTTTCAGAGATAGGGAGGGAGTTAAAAGATAGGAAGTTACAGAGATAGGGAGGGAGGTACAGAGATAAGGAGGGGTGTAGCGGTTTGGAGGAGGTTACAGAGATATGGAGGGGTGGACTGGCTGGAGGAGGGTACAGCGATATGGAGGAGTGTAGGGGCTGGAGAAGGTTACAGAGATAGGGAGGGCTGTACGGGCTGGAGAAGGTTACAGAGATAGGGAGGGGTGTAGGGGCTGGTGGAGGTTACAGAGATAGGGAGGGGTGTAGGGGCTGGAGGAGGTTAGAGAGTTAGGGAGGAGTATAGGGGCTGGAGGAGTTTAGAGATAGGGAAGGGTGCACGGGTATGAGGAGATTACAGAGATAGGGAGGTGTGTAGATGCTGCCGGGGGTAACAGAGATATGGAGGGGTGTAGGGGCTGGAGAAGGCTCTAGGAGGTTTCAGATATTGGGAGTGGTGTAGGGACTGGAGTAGATTACAGAGATAGGGAGGTGTGTACCGGCTGGAGAAGATGACAGTGATCGGGAGGGGTGTAAGGGTTGGAGCAGGTTACAGAGATAGGGAGGGGTGGAGGGGCTGGAGGAGGTTACAGAGATAGGGAGGGGTGTAGGGGCTGGAGCAGTTTGCAGAGATAGGGAGGGGCCTAGGCGCTGGAGGAGGTTACAGAGATAGGGAGGGGTGTAGGGGCTGGAGCAGGTTACAGAAATATGGAGGGGTGTAGGGGCTGGAGGAGGTTACAGAGATAGGGAGGGGTGTAGGGGCTGGAGAAGGTTACAGAGATAGGGAGGGTTGTAGGGACTGGAGGAGATTACAGAGATAGGGATGCGTTTAGGGGCTGGAGGAGGTTACAGAGATAGGGAGGGTTGTAGGGGCTCGTGGATTTTACAGAGATAGGGAGGGGTTTAGGGGCTGTAGGATTTTACAGAGATAGGGAGGGGTGTAGGGGCCGGAGGAGGTTACAGAGATAGGGAGGGGTGTAGGGGTCGGAGCAGGTTACAGAGATAGGGAGGGGCATAGGGGCTGGAGGACGTTACAGAGATGCGGAGGGGTGTAGGTGCTGGAGGAGGTTACAGAGATATGCAGGTTGTAGGGTCTGGAGGAGGTTACAGAGTTAGAGAGCGGTATAGGGGCTGGAGCAGGTTTCAGAGATAGGGAGGGGTGTAGGGGTAGGTGGCAGTTATAGATATAGGGAGGTGTGGAGGGGTTGGAGGTGGTTACAGAGAAAGGGAGGAATGAGAGGCTGGAGGGTGTTAAGAGATAGTGAGGGAGTTATAGTGATAATGAGTGGTGTAGCTCTGGAAGAGCTTACAGATAATGAGGGGTGTACGGGCATGAGGAGGTTACAGAGATAGGGTGGGGTTTAGGGGCTGGAGGAAGTTACAGAGATAGGGAGGCGTGTAGGAGCTGGAGGAGATTACACAGACAGGGAGGGGTGTAGGGGTTGGAAGAGGTTACAGAGATAGGGAGGAAGTTGCAGAGATAGGAAGTTACAGAGATAGGGAGGGAGTTACAAGGATAAGGAGGGGTGTAGGGCTGGAGGAGGTTACAGAGATAGGGAGGGGTCTAGGGGCCTGAGATGGTTACAGAGATCGGGAGGGGTGTAGGGGCTGGAGGAGGTTACAGAGATAGAGAGGGGTGTAGGGGCTGGCGAAGCTTACAGATTTAGGGAGGGCTGTAGGGGTTGGAGCAGAATACAGAGATTGGGAGGGGCGTAGGAGGTTACAGAGATAGGGAGGGGTGTAGGGCTGGAGGAGGTTACAGGGGTAGGGAGGGAGTTACAGAGCTTGGGACGGGTGAGAGGCTGGAGAGCGTTACAGAGATAGGGAGGGGTGTAGGAGCTGGAGGATGTTACAGAGATAGGGAGGTGTGTAGGGATTGGAGGAGGTTACAGAGATTGGGACGGGTGTAGGGACTGGAGGATTGTCCAACGATAGGGAGGGGTTTAGGGATTGGAGGAGTTTACAGTGATAGGGAAGGGTGAGAGGCTGGAGGAGGTTACAGAGCTAGGGAGAGGTGTAGGAGATGGAGGAGGTTACTGAGATAGGGAGTGGTGTAGGGATTGGAGGAGGTAACAGAGATAGGGAGGGTTGTAGGGACTGGAGCAGGTTACAGAGATAGGGAGAGGTGAAGGGGCTGGAGGAGTTTAGAGATAGCGAGGGGTGTACGGGCATGAGGAGGTTACAGAGATAGGGAGGGGTGTAGATGCTGCCGGGGGTTACAGAGATATGGAGGGTTGTAGGGGCTCTAGGAGGTTACAGAGATAGGGAGGGGTCTGGGAATGGAGGAGATTACAGAGATAGGGAGGGGTGTACCGGCTGGAGAAGCTTACAGAGATCAGGAGGGGTGTAATGGTTGGAGCAGGTTACAGAGATAGGGAGGGGCGTAGGGGCTGGAGGAGGTTACAGAGATAGGGAGGGGTGTCGGGGCTGGAGCAGGTTACGGAGATAGTGAGGGGCGCAGGGGCTGGAGGAGGTTACAAAGATAGGGAGGGGTAGGGACTGGAGCAGGTTACAGATATATGGAGGGGTGTAGGGGCTGGAGGATGTTACAGAGATAGGGAGGGTTGTAGGGACTGGATGAGGTTACAGAGATAGGGAGTGTTGTAGTGGCTGCTGGAGGTTACAGAGATAGGGAGGGGCTGAAGGATTTTACAGAGATAGTGAGGGGTGTAGGGGCTGGAGGAGGATACAGACATAGGAAGCGGTGAGAGGCTGGAGGAGGTTACAGAGATGGGGGGTGAGTTACAGAGATGGTGGTGTGATAGGCTGGAGGAGGTTACAGAGATAGGGAGGGGTGTAGGGGCGGGAGGAGGTTACAGTGATAGGGAGGGGTGCAGGGTTTGGAGGAGTTTACAAGGATAAGGAGGAGTGTAGGGCTGGAGTAGGTTACAGAGATAGGGAGGGGTGTAGGGGCTGAATGAGGTTACAGAGATAGGGATGGGTGTGGGGGCTGGCGAAGCTTACAGAGATAGGGAGGGGTGTAGTGGTTGGAGAAGGTTACAGAGATAGGGAGGGGCGTAGGGGCTGGAGGAGGTTACAGAGATAGGGAGGGATGTAGGGCTGGAGGAGGTTACAGAGTTCGGGAGGGAGTTAAAGAGATAGGGACGGGTGAGAGGCTGGGTAGCGTTACAGAGATAGGGAGGGGTGTAGGAGCTGGAGGATGTTACAGAGATAGGGAGGGATGTAGTGATTGGAGGAGGTTACAGAGATAGGGAGGGGTGTAGGGACTGGAGGAGGTTAAAGAGCTAGGGAGGGGGTGAGAGGCTGGAGGAGGTTACAGAGTTAGGGAGAGGTGTAGGAGATGGAGGAGGTTACTGAGATAGGGAGGGTTGTAGGGGCTGGATGGGGTTACAGAGATAGGAAGTTACAGAGATAGGGAGGGTGTTACAGAGATAAGGAGGGGTGCATGGCTGGAGGAGGTTACAGAGATAGGGAGGGGGTAGTGGCTGCAAGAGGGTACAGAGTTAGGGAGGGGTGTAGGGGCTGGAGGAGTTTACAGAGATAGGGAAGGGTGTACGGGCTGGCGAAGATTACAGAGATAGGGAGGGGCGTAGGGGCTGGAGGAGGTTACAGAGATAGGGAGGGATGTAGGAGCTGGAGGAGGTTTGAGATTGAGGTAGGGGTGTAGGGGCTGGAGGAGGTTACAGTGTTAGGGAGTTTGTAGGGTTTGGAGGAGGTTACAGAGTTAGGGAGGGGTATAGGGGCCGGAGGATGTTACAGAGATAGGGAGGTGTGTAGGGGTTGGAGAATGTTACAGAGATAGGCAGGGGTGTAGGAGCCGGAGGAGGTTACAGAGATAGGGAGAGGTGAAGGGGCTGGAGGAGTTTAGAGATAGGGAGGGGTTTTCGGGCATGAGGAGGTTACAGAGATCGGGAGGGGTGTAGATGCTGTCGTGGGTTACAGAGTTATGGAGGGGTGTAGGGGCTCTAGGAGGTTACAGAGATGGGGAGCGGTGTAGGGACTGGAGGAGGTTACAGAGATAGGGAAGGGTGTAGGGGCTGGAGGAGGTTATAGAGAAAGGGAGGGGTGTATTTGCTGGAGGAGATTACAGAGATAGGGAGGGGTGTAGGTGCTGGAGGAGGTTACAGAGATAGGGAGGGGTGTAGGGGCTGGAGGAGGTTACAGAGATATGGAGGTTGTTAGGTCTGGAGGAGGTTACAGAGTTAGTGAAGTGTGTAGGGCTGAAGGAGGTTACAGAGATAGGGAGGAATGTGAGGCTGGAGGGTGTTATAGAGAAAGTGAGGCATTTATAGTGATAATCAGCGGTGTAGGTCTGGAGGAGGTTACAGATAGGGAGGGGTGTACGGGCATGATGAGGTTACAGAGTTAGGGAGGGGTGTAGGGGCCGGAGGAGGTTACAGAGATAGGGAACGGTGAGAGGCTGGAGGAGGTTACAGAGATAGGGAGGGGTGTAGGGGCGGGAGGAGGTTACAGTGATAGGGAGGGGTGCAGGGTTTGGAGGAGTTTACAAGGATAAGGAGGAGTGTAGGGCTGGAGTAGGTTACAGAGATAGGGAGGGGTGTAGGGGCTGAATGAGGTTACAGAGATAGGGATGGGTGTGGGGGCTGGCGAAGCTTACAGAGATAGGGAGGGGTGTAGTGGTTGGAGAAGGTTACAGAGATAGGGAGGGGCGTAGGGGCTGGAGGAGGTTACAGAGATAGGGAGGGATGTAGGGCTGGAGGAGGTTACAGAGTTCGGGAGGGAGTTAAAGAGATAGGGACGGGTGAGAGGCTGGGTAGCGTTACAGAGATAGGGAGGGGTGTAGGAGCTGGAGGATGTTACAGAGATAGGGAGGGATGTAGTGATTGGAGGAGGTTACAGAGATAGGGAGGGGTGTAGGGACTGGAGGAGGTTAAAGAGCTAGGGAGGGGGTGAGAGGCTGGAGGAGGTTACAGAGTTAGGGAGAGGTGTAGGAGATGGAGGAGGTTACTGAGATAGGGAGGGTTGTAGGGGCTGGATGGGGTTACAGAGATAGGAAGTTACAGAGATAGGGAGGGTGTTACAGAGATAAGGAGGGGTGCATGGCTGGAGGAGGTTACAGAGATAGGGAGGGGGTAGTGGCTGCAAGAGGGTACAGAGTTAGGGAGGGGTGTAGGGGCTGGAGGAGTTTACAGAGATAGGGAAGGGTGTACGGGCTGGCGAAGATTACAGAGATAGGGAGGGGCGTAGGGGCTGGAGGAGGTTACAGAGATAGGGAGGGATGTAGGAGCTGGAGGAGGTTTGAGATTGAGGTAGGGGTGTAGGGGCTGGAGGAGGTTACAGTGTTAGGGAGTTTGTAGGGTTTGGAGGAGGTTACAGAGTTAGGGAGGGGTATAGGGGCCGGAGGATGTTACAGAGATAGGGAGGTGTGTAGGGGTTGGAGAATGTTACAGAGATAGGCAGGGGTGTAGGAGCCGGAGGAGGTTACAGAGATAGGGAGAGGTGAAGGGGCTGGAGGAGTTTAGAGATAGGGAGGGGTTTTCGGGCATGAGGAGGTTACAGAGATCGGGAGGGGTGTAGATGCTGTCGTGGGTTACAGAGTTATGGAGGGGTGTAGGGGCTCTAGGAGGTTACAGAGATGGGGAGCGGTGTAGGGACTGGAGGAGGTTACAGAGATAGGGAAGGGTGTAGGGGCTGGAGGAGGTTATAGAGAAAGGGAGGGGTGTATTTGCTGGAGGAGATTACAGAGATAGGGAGGGGTGTAGGTGCTGGAGGAGGTTACAGAGATAGGGAGGGGTGTAGGGGCTGGAGGAGGTTACAGAGATATGGAGGTTGTTAGGTCTGGAGGAGGTTACAGAGTTAGTGAAGTGTGTAGGGCTGAAGGAGGTTACAGAGATAGGGAGGAATGTGAGGCTGGAGGGTGTTATAGAGAAAGTGAGGCATTTATAGTGATAATCAGCGGTGTAGGTCTGGAGGAGGTTACAGATAGGGAGGGGTGTACGGGCATGATGAGGTTACAGAGTTAGGGAGGGGTGTAGGGGCCGGAGGAGGTTACAGAGATAGGGAACGGTGAGAGGCTGGAGGAGGTTACAGAGATGGGGGGGGAGTTACAGAGTTGGGGGGGGTGATAGGGTGGAGGATGTTACAGAGATAGGGAGGTGTGCAGGGTTTGGAGGAGGTTACAAGGATAAGGAGGAGTGTAGGGCGGGAAGATGTTACAGAGATAGGGGGAGATGCAGGGGCTGGAGGAAGTTACAGCGATAGGGAGGGTTGTAGGGGCTGGAGGAGGTACCAGAGATAGGGAGGAATCAGAGGCTGGAGGGTGTTTCAGAGAAAGTGAGGCATTTATAGTGATAATGAGCGGTGTAGGTCTGGAGGAGTTTACAGATAGTGAGGGGTGTACGGGCATGAGGAGGTTACAGAGTTAGGGAGGGGTGTAGGGGCTGGAGGAAGTTACAGAGATAGGGAGGGGTGTAGGAGCCGGAGGAGATTACACAGACAGGGAGGGGTGTAGGGGCTGGAAGAGGTTACAGAGATAGGGAGCGGTGAGAGGCTGGAGGAGGTTACAGAGATAGGGGGGGAGTTACAGAGATGGGGGGGGTGATAGGATGGAGGATGTTACAGAGATAGGGAGGTGTGCAGGGTTTGGAGGAGGTTACAAGGATAAGGAGGAGTGTAGGGCGGTAGGATGCTACAGAGATAGGGGGAGGTGTAGGGGCTAGAGGAAGTTACAGCGATAGGGAGGGTTGTAGGGGCTGGAGGAGTTTACTGAGATAGAGAGCGATGAGAGGCTGGAGGAGGTTACAGAGATGCAGAGGGGTGTAGGGGTTGGAGGAGGTTACAGAGATAGGGAGGGGTCAAGGGACTGGAGGAGGTTACAGAGCCAGGAAGAGGAGTAGGACCCAGAGGAGGTTACAAAGATAGGGAGTGGTGCAGGGGTTGGCTGTGGTTATAGAGATAGGGAGGGGTGAGAGGCTGGAGGAGGATATAGAGATAGGTAGAGGTGAGAGGCTGGAGGAGGTTACAGAGATAGGGAGGGGTGTAGGAGCTCGAGGATGTTACAGAGATAGGGAGGAGTGTAGGGATTGGAGGAGGTTACAGAGATAGGGGGGGTGTAGGGACTGGAGGAGTTTACAGAGATAGGGAGGGGGTGAGTGGCTGGAGGAGGTTACTGAGTTAGGGAGAGTTGTAGGAGCCGGAGGAGGTTACTGAGATAGGGAGGTTTGTAGGGGCTGGATGGGGTTACAGAGATAGGAAGTTACAGTGATAGGGAGGGAGTTTCAGAGATAAGGAGGGGTGCATGGCTGCAGGAGATTACAGAGATAGGGAGGGGTGTAGTGGCTGCAGGACGGTACAGAGTTAGGGAGGGGTGAAGGGGCTGGAGGAGTTTACAGAGATTGAGAAGGGTG
This sequence comes from Isurus oxyrinchus, assembly GCA_026770705.1. NCBI lineage: Eukaryota > Metazoa > Chordata > Chondrichthyes > Lamniformes > Lamnidae > Isurus > Isurus oxyrinchus. The sequence goes on along the minus strand of JANJGN010000290.1, from coordinate 506,241 downwards.
TACGGGCTGGCGAAGGTTACAGAGATAGGGAGGGGCGTAGGGGCTGGAGGAGGTTACAGAGATAGGGAGGGATGTAGGGGCTAGGAGGTTTGAGATTTAGGGAGGGGTGTAGGGGCTGGAGGAGGCTACAGAGTTAGGGAAGTTGTAGGGGTTGGAGGAGGTTAAAGAGTTATGGAGGGGTATAGGGGCCGGAGGATGTTACAGAGATAGGGAGGTGTGTAGTGGCTGGAGGAGGTTACAGAGATAGGGAGGTGTGTAGGGGTTGGAGGAGGTTACAGATATAGGGAAATTTGTAGGGGTTTGGAGGAGCTTACAGAGATAGGGAGGTGTGTAGGGGTTGGAGAAGGTTACAGAGATAGGGAGGGGCGTAGAGGCTGGAGGAGGTTACAGAGATAGGGAGCGTTGTAAGGGCTGGAGCAGGTTGCAGAGATATGAGGGGTGTAGGGGCGGGAGGAAGTTACAGAGATACGGAGGTTTGTAGGGGCTGTAGGAGGTTACAGAGATAGGGAGGGGTGTAGGGGCTGGAGGAGGTTACAGAGATAGGGATGGGTGTCGGGGCTGGAGGAGGTTACAGAGATAGGGAGGGTTGTAGGGGCTGGTGGAGGTTACAGTGATAAGGATGTGTTTAGGAGCTGGATGAGGTTACAGAGTTAGGGAGGGGTGTAGGGGCTGGAGGAGGTTACAGAGTTATGGAGGGTTATAGGGGCCGGATCAGGTTACAGAGATAGGGAAGGTTGTAGGGCTGGAGGAGGTTACAGAGATAGGGAGGTGTGTAGGGGTTGGAGGAGGTTACAGAGATATGGAAGTGTGTAGGGGCTGGAGGAGGTTATAGGGATAGTGAGCAATCAGAGGCTGGAGGATGTTACAGAGATAGTGAGGGAGTTATAGTGATAATGAGCGGTGTAGGTCTGGTGGAGGTTGCAGATAGTGAGGGGTGTACGGGCATGAGGAGGTTACAGAGATAGGGAGGGATGTAGGGGTTGGAGGAAGTTTCAGAGATAGGGAGGGTTGTAGTGGCTGGAGGAGGTTACAGAGATAGGGAGGGGTGTAGGTGCCGCCGGAGGTTACACAGACAGGTAGGGGTGTAGGGGCTGGAGGGGGTTACAGAGATAGGGAGGGATGTTGGGGCTGGAGGAGGTTACAGAGATAGGGAGGGGCGCAGGGTTTGGAGGAGGTTACAAGGATAAGGAGGAGTGTAGGGCTGGAGGAGGTTACAGAGATAGGGAGGGGTGCAGGGGCTGGATGAGGTTACAGAGATAGGGAGGTGTGTGGGGGCTGGCAAAGCTTCCAGAGATAGGGAGGGGTGTAGTGGTTGGAGCAGGTTACAGAGATAGGGAGGGGCGTAGGCGCTGGAGGAGGTTACAGAGATAGGGAGGGGTGTAGGAGCTGGAGGATGTTACAGAGATAGGGAGTGGTGTAGTGATTGGAGGAGGTTACAGAGATAGGGAGGGGTGTAGGGACTGGAGGAGGTTACAGAGCTAGGGAGGGGGTGAGAGGCTGGAGTTGTTTACAGAATTAGGGAGAGGTGTAGGAGCCGGAGGAGGTTACTGAGATAGGGAGGGTTGTAGGGGGTGGATGGGGTTACAGAGATAGGAAGTTACAGAGATAGGTAGGGAGTTACAGAGATAAGGAGGGGTGCATGGCTGGAGGAGGTTATAGAGAATGGGAGGGGCGTAGTGGCTGCAGCAGGGTACAGAGTTAGGGAGGGGTGTAGGGGCTGGAGGAGGTTACAGAGATAGGGAAGGGTGTACGGGCTGGCGTAGGTTACAGAGATAGGGAGGGGCGTAGGGGCTGGAGGAGGTTTGAGATTTAGTGAGGTGTGTAGGGACTGGAGGAGTTCACAGAGATAGGGATTGGGTGAGAGGCTGGAGGAGGTTACTGAGTTAGGGAGAGTTGTAGCAGCCGGAGGATGTTACTGAGATAGGGAGGGTTGTAGGGGCTGGATGGGGTTACAGAGATAGGAAGTTACAGTGATAGGGAGGGAGTTTCAGAGATAAGGAGGGGTGCATGGCTGGAGGAGGTTACAGAGATAGGGAGGGGTGTAGGGGTTGGAGGAGTTTGCAGAGATAGGGAAGGGTGTACGGGCTGGCGAAGGTTACAGAGATAGGGTGGGGCGTAGGGGCTGGAGGAGGTTACAGAGATAGGGAGGGATGTAGGGGCTGGAGGAGTTTTGAGATTTAGGCAGGGGTGTAGGGGCTGGAGGAGGTTACAGAGTTAGGGAAGTTGTAGGGTTTGGAGGAGGTTACAGAGTTATGGAGGGGTATAGGGGCCGGAGGATGTTACAGAGATAGGGACGTGTGTAGTGGCTGGAGGAGGTTACAGAGATAGGGAGGAGTGTAGGGGTTGGAGGAGGTTACAGATATAGGGAAATTTGTAGGGGTTTGGAGGAGGTTACAGACAGAGGGAGGTGTGTAGGTGTTGGAGAAGGTTACAGAGATAGGGAGGGGCGTAGAGGCTGGAGGAGGTTACAGAGATAGGGAGCGTTGTAGTGGCTGGAGCAGGTTGCAGAGATATGAGGGGTGTAGGGGCTGGAGGAGGTTACAGAGATAGGGATGGGTGTAGGGGCTGGAGGAGGTTACAGAGATAGGGTGGGTTGTAGGGGCTGGTGGAGGTTACAGAGATAAGGATGGGTTTAGGAGCTGTAGGATTTTACAGAGATAGGGAGGGGTGTAGGGGCCAGAGGAGGTTACAGACATAGGAGGTGTGTAGGGGCTGGAGGAGGTTATAGGGATAGTGAGGAATGAGAGGCTGGAGGGTGTTACAGAGATAGTGAGGGAGTTATAGTGATAATGAGCGGTGTAGGTCTGGTGGAGGTTGCAGAAAGTGAGGGGTGTATGGGCATGAGGAGGTTACAGAGATAAGGAGGGGTGTAGGGGCTGGAGGAAGTTACAGAGATAGGGAGGGCTGTAGTGGCTGGAGGAGGTTACAGAGATAGGGAGGGGTGTAGGAGCTGCCGGAAGTTACCCAGACAGGTAGGGGTGTAGGGGCTGGATAAGGTTACAGAGATAGGGAGGGGTGTAGGGACTGGAGGAGGTTACAAGGATAAGGAGGAGTGTAGGGCTGGAGCAGGTTACAGAGATAGGGAGGTGTGTAGTGGCTGGAGGAGGTTACAGAGATAGGGAGGAGTGTAGGGGTTGGAGGAGTTTACAGATATAGGGAAATTTGTAAGGGTTTGGAGGAGGTTACAGACAGAGGGAGGTGTGTAGGTGTTGGAGAAGGTTACAGAGATAGGGAGCGTTGTAGGGGCTGGAGGAGGTTACAGAGATAGGGAGGGGTGTAGGAGCCGCCGGAGGTTACACAGACAGGTAGGGGTGTAGGGGCTGGAGGAGGTTACAGAGATAGGGCGGGGTGTAGGGGCTGGAGGAGGTTACAAGGATAAGGAGGAGTGTAGGGCTGGAGGAGGTTACAGAGATAGGGAGGGGTGTAGGAGCTGGAGGATGTTACAGAGATAGGGAGGGGTGTAGTGATTGGAGGAGGTTACAGAGATAGGGAGGGGTGTAGGGACTGGAGGCGGTTACAGAGCTAGGGAGGGGGTGAGAGGCTGGAGTAGGTTACAGAGTTAGGGAGAGGTGTAGGAGCCGGAGGAGGTTACTGAGATAGGGAGGGTTGTAGGTGCTGGATGGGGTTACAAAGATAGGAAGTTACAGAGATAGGGAGGGAGTTACAGAGATAAGGAGGGGTGCATGGCTGGAGGAGGTTATAGAGATAGGGAGGGGGGGTAGTGGCTGCAGAAGGGTACAGAATTAGGGAGGGGTGTAGGGGCTGGAGGAGGTTACAGAGATAGGGAAGGGTGTACGGGCTGGCGAAGGTTACAGAGATAGGGAGGGGCGTAGGGGGTGGAAGAGGTTTGAGATTTAGGGAGGGGTGTAGGGACTGGAGGAGTTCACAGAGATAGGGTTTGGGTGAGAGGCTGGAGGAGGTTACTGAGTTAGGGAGAGTTGTAGCAGCCGGAGGATTTACTGAGATAGGGAGGATTGTAGGGGCTGGATGGGGTTACAGAGATAGGAAGTTACAGTGATAGGGAGGGAGTTTCAGAGATAAGGAGGGGTGCATGGCTGGAGGAAGTTACAGAGTTAGGGAGGGGTGTAGGGGTTGGAGGAGTTTACAGAGATAGGGAAGGGTGTACGGGCTGGCGAAGTTTACAGAGATAGGGAGGGGCGTAGGGGCTGGAGGAGGTTTCAGAGATAGGGAGGGATGAAGGGTCTAGAGGAGGTTTGAGATTTAGGGAGGGGTGTAGGTGCTGGAGGAGGTTACAGAGTTAGGGAAGTTGTAGGGTTTGGAGGAGGTTACAGAGTTATGGAGGGGTATAGAGGCCGGAGGATGTTACAGAGATAGGGAGGTGTGTCGTGGCTGGAGGAGGTTACAGAAATAGGGAGGAGTGTAGGGGTTGGAGGAGGTTACAGATATAGGGAAATTTGTAGGGGTTTGGAGGAGGTTACAGACAGAGGGAGGTGTGTAGGTGTTGGAGAAGGTTACAGAGATAGGGAGGGGCGTAGAGGCTGGAGGAGGTTACAGAGATAGGGAGGAGTGTAGGGGCTGGCGAACCTTACAGAGATAGGGAGGGGTGTAGGTGTTGGAGAAGGTTACAGAGATAGGGAGGGGCGTAGAGGCTGGAGGAGGTTACAGAGATAGTGAGCGTTGTAGGGGCTGGAGCAGGTTGCATAGATATGAGGGGTGTAGGGGCCGGAGGAAGTTACAGAGATACGGAGTTTTGTAGGGGCTGGAGCAGGTTACAGAGATAGGGATGGGTGTAGGGGCTGTAGGAGGTTACAGAGATAGGGATGGGTGTAGGGTCTGGAGGAGGTTACAGAGATAGGGAGGGTTGTAGGGGCTGGTGGAGGTTACAGAGATAAGGATGGGTTTAGGAGCTGTAGATTTTTACAGAGATAGGGAGAGGTGTAGGGGCCAGAGGAGGTTACAGAGATAGGAGGTGTGTAGGGGCTGGAGGTGGTTATAGAGATAGTGAGGAATGAGAGGCTGGAGGGTGTTACAGAGATAGTGAGGGAGTTATAGTGATAATGAGCGGTGTAGGTCTGGTGGAGGTTGCAGATAGTGAGGGGTGTACGGGCATGAGGAGGTTACCGAGATAGGGAGGGGTTTAGGGGCTGGAGGAAGTTACAGAGATAGGGAGGGTTGTAGTGGCTGGAGGAGGTTACAGAGATAGGGAGGGGTGTAGGAGCCGCCGGATGTTACACAGACAGGTAGGGGTGTAGGGGCTGGAGGAGGTTACAGAGATAGGGAGGGGTGTAGGGGCTGGAGGAGGTTACAGAGATAGGGAAGGGCACATGGTTTGGAGGAGGTTACAAGAATAAGGGGGAGTGTAGGGCTGGAGGAGGTTACAGATAGGGAGGGGTGTAGGGGCTGGATGAGGTTACAGAGATAGGGAGGTTTGTGGGGGCTGGCGAAGCTTCCAGAGATAGGGAGATGGTATAGTGGTTGGAGCAGGTTACAGAGATAGGGAAGGGCGTAGGGGCTGGAGGAGGTTACAGAGATAGGGAGGGGTGTAGGGCTGGAGGAGGTTACAGAGTTCGGGAGGGAGTTACAGAGATAGGGACGGGTGAGAGGCTGGGGACTGTTACAGAGATAGGGAGGGGTGTAGGAGCTGGAGGATGTTACAGAGATAGGGAGGGGTGTAGTGATTGGAGGAGGTTACAGAGATAGGGAGGGATGTAGGGACTGGAGGAGGTTACAGAGCTAGGGAGGGGGTGAGAGGCTGGACTAGGTTACAGAGTTAGGGAGAGGTGTAGGAGCCGGAGGAAGTTACTGAGATAGGGAGGGATGTAGGGGCTGGATGGGGTTACAGAGATAGGAAGTTTCAGAGATAGGGAGGGAGTTACAGAGATAAGGAGGGGTGCATGGCTGGAGAGGTTATAGAGATAGGTAGGGGGGTTGTGGCTGCAGAAGGGTACAGAGTTAGGGAGGGGTGTAGGGACTGGAGGAGTTTACAGAGATAGGGAAGGGTGTACGGGCTGGCGAATGTTACAGAGATAGGGAGGGGCGTTGGGGCTGGAGGAGGTTTGAGATTTAGGGAGGTGTGTAGGGGCTTGAGGAGGTTACAGTGTTACATAGTTTGTAGGGTTTGGAGGAGGTTACAGAGTTAGAGAGGGGTATAGGGGCCGGAGGATGTTACAGAGATAGGGAGGTGTGTACGTGTTGGAGAAGGTTACAGAGATAGGGAGTGGTGTAGGAGCCGGAGGAGGTTACAGAGATAGGGAGAGGTGAAGGGGCTGGAGGAGGTTAGAGATAGGGAGGTGTGTACAGGCATGAGGAGGTTACAGAGATAGGGAGGGGTGTAGATGCTGTCGTGGGTTACAGAGTTATGGAGGGGTGTAGGGGCTGAAGGAGGTTACAGAGATAGGGAGGGGTGTAGGGGCTGGAGGAGGTTACAGAGATATGGAGGTTGTAGGGTCTGGAGGAGGTTACAGAGATAGGGAGGGGCGTAGGGGGTGGAGGAGGTTTGAGATTTAGGGAGGGGTGTAGGGACTGGAGGAGTTCACAGAGATAGGGATTGGGTGAGAGGCTGGAGGAGGTTACTGAGTTAGGAAGAGTTGTAGCAGCCGGAGGATTTACTGAGATAGGGAGGGTTGTAGGGGCTGGATGGGGTTACAGAGATAGGAAGTTACAGTGATAGGGAGGGAGTTTCAGAGATAAGGAGGGGTGCATGGCTGGAGGAAGTTACAGAGATAGGGAGGGGTGTAGTGGCTGCAGGAGGGTACAGAGTTAGGGAGGGGTGTAGGGGTTGGAGGAGTTTACAGAGATAGAGAAGGGTGTACGGGCTGGCGAAGGTTACAGAGATAGGGAGGGGCGTAGGGGCTGGAGGAGGTTACAGAGATTGGGAGGGTTGTAGGTGCTGGATGGGGTTACAGACATAGGAAGTTACAGAGATAGGGAGGGAGTTACAGAGATAAGGAGGGGTGCATGGCTGGAGGAGGTTACAGAGATAGGGAGGGGTGTAGGGGCTGGAGGAGTTTTGAGATTTAGGGAGGGGTGTAGGGGCTGGAGGAGGTTACAGAGTTAGCGAAGTTGTAGGGTTTGTAGGAGGTTACAGAGTTATGGAGGGGTATAGGGGCCGGAGGATGTTACAGAGATAGGGAGGTGTGTAGTGGCTGGAGGAGGTTACAGAAATAGGGAGGAGTGTAGGGGTTGGAGGAGGTTACAGATATAGGGAAATTTGTAGGGGTTTGGAGGAGGTTACAGACAGAGGGAGGTGTGTAGGTGTTGGAGAAGGTTACAGAGATAGGGAGCGTTGTAGGGGCTGGAGCAGGTTGCAGAGATAGGGAGGGGCGTAGAGGCTGGAGGAGGTTACAGAGATAGGGAGCAGTGTAGGGGCTGGAGCAGGTTGCAGAGATAGGGAGGGGCGTAGAGGCTGGAGGAGGTTACAGAGATAGGGAAGGTTGTAGGGGCTGGAGGAGGTTACAGAGATAGGGAAGGGTGTACGGGCTGGCGAAGGTTACAGAGATAGGGAGGGGCGTAGGGGGTGGAGGAGGTTTGAGATTTAGGGAGGGGTGTAGGGACTGGAGGAGTTCACAGAGATAGGGATTGGGTGAGAGGCTGGAGGAGGTTACTGAGTTAGGGAGAGGTGTAGGAGCCGGAGGAAGTTACTGAGATAGGGAGGGATGTAGGGGCTGGATGGGGTTACAGAGATAGGAAGTTTCAGAGATAGGGAGGGATTTATAGAGATAAGGAAGGGTGCATGGCTGGAGGAGGTTATAGAGATAGGTAGGGGTGTTGTGGCTGCAGAAGGGTACAGAGTTAGGGAGGGGTGTAGGGACTGGAGGAGTTTACAGAGATAGGGAAGGGTGTACGGGCTGGCGAATGTTACAGAGATAGGGAGGGGCGTAGGGGCTGGAGGAGGTTTGAGATTTAGGGAGGGGTGTAGGGGCTTGAGGAGGTTACAGTGTTACGGAGTTTGTAGGGTTTGGAGGAGGTTACAGAGTTAGAGAGGGGTATAGGGGCCGGAGGATGTTACAGAGATAGGGAGGTGTGTACGTGTTGGAGAAGGTTACAGAGATAGGGAGTGGTGTAGGAGCCGGAGGAGGTTACAGAGATAGGGAGAGGTGAAGTGGCTGGAGGAGGTTAGAGATAGGGAGGTGTGTACGGGCATGAGGAGATTACAGAGATAGGGAGGGGTGTAGATGCTGTCGTGGGTTACAGAGTTATGGATGGGTGTAGGGGCTCTAGGAGGTTACAGAGATGGGGACCGGTGTAGGGACTGGAGGAGTTTACAGAGATAGGGAGGGGTGTAGGGGCTGGAGGATGTTACAGAGATAGGGAGGGGTGTAGGGGCTGGAGGAGGTTACAGAGATAGGGAGGGGTGTAGGTGCTGGAGGAGGATACAGATATAGGGAGGGGTGTAGGGGCTGGAGGAGGTTACAGAGATATGGAGGTTGTAGGGTCTGGAGGATCTTACAGAGTTAGTGAAGTTTGTAGGGGCTGAAGGAGGTTACAGAGATAGGGAGGAATGAGAGGCTGGAGGATATTACAGAGAAAGTGAGGGAGTTATAGTGATAATAAGCGGTGTACGTCTGGAGGAGGTTATAGATAGTGAGGTGTTTACGGGCATGAGTAGGTTACAGAGTTAGGGAGGGGTGTAGGGTCTGGAGGAAGTTACAGAGATAGGGAGGGGTGTAGGGGTAGGAGGCGGTTATAGAGATCGGGAGGGGTGTAGGGGCCGGAGGAGGTTACAGAGATAGGGAGTGGTGTAGGAGCCGGAGGAGATTACTCAGACAGGGAGGGGTGTGGGGGCTGGAAGAGGTTACAGAGATAGGAAGGTGTGTAGGGGCTGGAGGAGGATACAGAGATAGGGAGCGGTGAGAGGCTGGAGGAGGTTACAGAGATGGGGGGGGAGTTACAGAGATGGGGGAGTGATAGGGTGGAGGAGGTTACAGAGATCGGGCGGTATGTAGGGGTTGGAGGATGTTACAGAGATAGGGAGGTGTGCAGGGTTTGGAGGAGGTTACAAGGATAAGGAGGAGTGTAGGGCGGGAAGATGCTACAGAGATAGGCGGAGGTGTAGGGGCTGGAGGAAGTTACAGAGATAGGGAGGGTTGTAGGGGCTGGAGGAGTTTACTGAGATAGGGAGCGATGAGAGGCTGGAGAAGGTTACAGAGATGCAGAGGGGTGTAGGGGTTGGAGGAGGTTACGGAGATAGGTAGGGGTCTAGGGACTGGAGGAGGTTACAGAGACAGGGAGATGAGTAGGAGCCAGAGGAGGTTACAAAAATAGGGAGTGGTGTAGGGGTTGTCGGTGGTTATAGAGATAGGTAGGGGTGAGAGGCTGGAGGAGGTTATAGAGATACGGAGGGGTGTAGGGGCTGGAGGAGGTTACAGAGATAGGGAGGGGTGTAGGAGCTGGAGGAGGTTACAGAGATATGGAGGGGTGCAGGGATTGGAGGAGGTTACAGAGATAGGGAGGGGTGTAGGGATTGGTTGAGTTTACAGAAATAGGGAGGGGGTGAGAGTGGGAGGATGTTACTGAGTTAGGGAGAGTTGTAGCAGCCGGAGGATGTTACTGAGATAGGGAGGGTTGTAGGGGCTGGATGGAGTTACAGAGATAGGAAGTTACAGTGATAGGGAGGGAGTTTCAGAGATAAGGAGGGGTGCATGGCTGGAGGAAGTTACAGAGATAGGGAGGGGTGTAGTGGCTGCAGGAGGGTACAGAGTTAGGGAGGGGTGTAGGGGTTGGAGGAGTTTACAGACATTGGGAAGGGTGTACGGGCTGGCGAAGGTTACAAAGATAGGGAGGGGCGTAGGGGCTGGAGGAGGTTACAGAGATAGGGAGGGATGTAGGGGCTGGAGGAGGTTTGAGATTTAGGGAGGGGTGTAGGGGCTGGAGGAGGCTACAGAGTTAGGGAAGTTGTAGGAGGTTACAGAGTTATGGAGGGGTATAGGGCCCGGAGGATGTTACAGAGATAGGGAGGGGTGTAGGGGTTGGAGGAGGTTACAGATATAGGGAAGTTTGTAGGGGTTTGGAGGAGGTTACAGAGATAGGGAGGTGTGTAGGGGTTGGAGAAGGTTCCAGAGATAGGGAGGGGTGTAGGAGCCGGAGGAGGTTAAAGAGATAGGGAGAGGTGAAGGGGCTGGATGAGGTTAGAGATAGGGAGGGGTGTACGGGTATGAGTAAGTTACAGAGATAAGGAGGGGTGTAGATGCTGTCGGGGGTTACAGAGTTATGGAGGGGTGTAGGGACTGGAGGAGGTTACAGAGATAGGGAGGGGTGTAGGGGCTGGAGGAGCTTACGGAGATAGGGAGGGGTGTAGGGTTTGGAGCAGGTTACAGAGATAGGGAGGGGCGTAGGGGCTGGAGGAGGTTTGAGATTTAGGGAGGGGTTTAGGGGTTGGAGGAGGTTACAGATATAGGGAAGTTTGTAGGGGTTTGGAGGAGGTTACAGAGATAGGGAGGTGTGTAGGGGTTGGAGAAGGTTCCAGAGATAGGGAGGGGTGTAGGAGCCGGAGGAGGTTACAGAGATAGGGAGAGGTGAAGGGGCTGGATGAGGTTAGAGATAGGGAGGGGTGTACGGGTATGAGGAAGTTACAGAGATAAGGAGGGGTGTAGATGCTATCGGGGGTTACAGAGTTATGGAGGGGTGTAGGGACTGGAGGAGGTTACAGAGATAGGGAGGGGTATAGGGGCTGGAGGAGCTTACAGAGATAGGGAGGGGTGTAGGGTTTGGAGCAGGTTACAGAGATAGGGAGGGGCGTAGGGGCTGGTGGAGGTTACAGAGATAGGGAGGGGTGTTGAGGCTGGAGCAGGTTACAGAGATAGGGTGGGGCGTAGTGGCTGGAGGAGGTTACAGTGATAGGGAGCATTGTAGGGGCTGGAGCAGGTTGCAGAGATATGTGGGGTGTAGGGGCGGGAGGAATTTACAGAGATACGGAGGGTTGTAGGGTCTGTAGGAGGTTACAGAGATAGGGAGGGGTGTAGGGGCTGGAGGAGGTTACAGAGATAGGGAGGTTGTAGGGTCTGGAGGAGGTTACAGAGTTATGGAGGTGTATAGGGGCCGGATCTGGTTACAGAGATAGGGAAGGGTGTAGGGCTGGAGGAGGGTACAGAGATAGGGAGGTGTGTAGGGGTTGGAGGAGGTCACACAGATAGGGAAGTGTGTAGGGGCTGGAGGAGGTTTCAGGGATAGTGAGGAATGAGAGGCTGGAGGATGTTACAGAGATAGTGAGTGAGTTATAGTGATAATGAGCGGTGTAGGTCTGGTGGAGGTTACAGATGGTGGATGAAGTTACAGAGATAGGGAGGGTTGTAGTGGCTGGAGGAGGTTACAGAGATAGGGAGGGGTGTAGGAGCCGGAGTAGGTTACACAGACAGGGAGGAGTTTAGGGGCTGGAGGAGGTTACAGAGATGGTGGGGGTGGTAGAGTGATGGTGGGGTGATAGGCTGGAGGAAGTTACAGAGATATGGAGGTGTGTAGGGGCTGGAGGAGGTTTTCAGAGATAGGGATGTGTGCAGGGTGTGGAGGAGGTTACAAGTATAAGGAGGTGTGTAGGGCGGGAGGATGTTACAGAGATAGGGGGAGTTGTAGGGGCTGCAGGAAGTTACAGATTTATGGAGGATTGGAGGGGCTGGAGGAGTTTACTGAGATAGGGAGCAATGAGAGGCTGGAGGAAGTTACAGAGATTCAGAGGGGTGTAGTGGTTTGAGGAGTTTACAGAGATAGGGAGGGGTCTAGGGACTGGAGGAGGTTACAGAGACAGGGAGAGGAGTAGGAGCCAGGGGAGGTTACAAAGATAGGGAGGGGTGTAGGGGTTGGAGGTTGTTATATAGATAGGTAGGGGTGAGAGGCTGGAGGAGGTTATAGGGATAGGTAGGTGTGAGTGGCTGGAGGAGGTTACAGAGTTAAGGAGAGTTTAGGAGCCGGAGGAGGTTACAGCGAAAGGGAGGGGTGTAGGGGCTGGAGGGGGTTACAGAGATAGGGAGGAAGTTGCAGAGTTAGAAAGTTACAGTGATAGGGAGGAAGTTACAGAGATAAGGAGGGGTGTAGGGCTGGAGGAGGTTACAGAGATAGGGAGGAGCGTAGGGGCTGGAGGAGTTTACAGAGATAGGGAGGGCTGTAGGGGCTGGAGGAGGTTCCAGAGATAGGGAGGGGTGTAGGGGCTGCCGAAGATTACAGAGATATTGAGGGTTGTAGGGATTGGAGAAGGTTACAGAGATAGGGAGGGGCGTAGGGGCTGGAGGAGGTTACAAGAGATAGGGAGGGGTGTAGTGCTGGAGGAGGTTACAGAGATAGGGAGGGAGTTACAGAGATAGCGACGGGTGAGAGGCTGGAGAGCGTTACAAAGATAGGGAGGGGTGTTTGAGCAGGAGGATGTTACAGAGATAGGGAGGAGTGTAGGGATTGGAGGAGGTTACAGAGATAGGGAGGGGTGTAGGGATTGGAGGAGGTTACAGAGATAGGGAGGGGTGTAGGGACTGGATGAGTTTACAGAGATAGTTAGGGGTGAGAGGCTGGAGGAGGTTACAGAGTTAGGGAAAGGTGTAGGAGCCGGAGGAGGTTACTGAGATAGGGATTGTAGGGTCTGGATGGGTTTACAGAGATAGGAAGTTACAGAGATAGGGAGGGAGTTACAGAGATAATGAGGGGTGTAGGGCTGGAGGAGGTTAAAGAGATAAGGAGGGGTGTAGGGCTGGAGGAGGTTAGAGATTTAGGGAGGGGTGTAGGGGCTGGAGGAGGTTACAGCGATAGGGAGTTGTGTAGGGGTTGCAGGAGGTTACAGATATAGGGAAGTGTGTAGGGGTTGGAGGAGGTTACAGAGATAGGGAGGTGTGTACGGGCATGAGGAGGTTGCAGAGATAGGGAGGGGTGTAGATGCTGGCGGCGGTTACAGAGATATCGAGGGGTGTAGGGGCTTTAGGAGGTTACAGAGATAGGGACCGGTGTAGGAATTGGAGGAGATTACAGAGATAGGGAGGGGTGTAAGGGTTGGAGCAGGTTACAGAGATAGGGAGCGGAGTAGGGGCTGGAGGAGGTTACAGAGATTGGGAGGGGTGTAGGGGCTGAAGCAGGTTACAGAGTTAGGGAGGGATGTAGGGGCTGTAGGAGGCTACAGAGTTAGGGAGGTTGTTGGGGCTGGAGGAGGTTACAGAGATAGGGATGATGTAGGGGCTGGAGGAGTTTAAGGAGTTAGGGAGGTGTGTAGGGGTTGGAGGAGGTTACAGAGATAGGGAGGTGTGTTGGGGTTGAAGGTGGTTACAGTGATAGGGAGGGGTGTAGGAGCCGGAGGTTTTTACAGAGATAGGGAGAGGTGTAGGGGCTGGAGGAGGTTACAGAGATAGGGTGGGGTGTAGGTGCTGCAGGGGGTTACAGAGATAGGGCGGGTATTACAGAGATAAGGAGGGGTGTAGGGCTGGAGGAGGTTACGGGGATAAGGCGGGTATTACAGAGATAAGGAGGGGTGTAGGGCTGGAGGAGGTTACGGGGATAGGGCGGGAGTTACAGAGATAGGGAGCGGTGAGAGGCTGGAGAGCGATACCGAGATAGGGAGGGGTGTAGGGGCTGGAGGGGGTTACAGAGATAGGGCGGGTGTCCCAGAAATAATGAGGGATGTAGGGCTGGAGGAGGTTACGGGGATAGGGCGGGAGTTACAGAGATAGGGAGGGGTGTAGGAGCCGGAGCAGGTTACAGAGATAGGGAGGGGTGTAGGGGCTGGAGGTGGTTACAAAGATAGGGTTGGGGGGAGGCGCTGGAGGAGGTTACAGAAATAGGGAGGGAGTTATAGAGATAGTGAGTGGTGTAGGGCTGGAGGAGCTTACATTTAGGGAGGGGTTTACGGGCATGAGGAGGTGACAGAGATATGGAGGGGTGCAGGGGCTGGAGGAAGATACTGAGATAGGGAGGTTTGAAGGGGCTGGAGGATGTTATTGAGATAGGGAAGGGTGTAGGTGCTGGACGATTTTACAGAGAAAGGGAGGGGTGTAGGGGCTGGAGGAGGTTACAGAGATAGGGAGGGGTGTAGGGGCTGGATGAAGTTACAGAGATAGGGAGGTGTGTAGGGGCTGGAGGAGCTTACAGAGATAGGGAGCGGTGATAGGCGGAGTAGGTTACAGAGATAGGGCAGGATGTAAGGGCTGGAGGAGGTTACAGAGATAGGGAGGTGTGTAGGTGTTGGAGGAGGTTGCAAGGATTATGAGGAGTGTAGGGACTGGAGGTGGTAACAGAGATAAGGGGAGGTGTAGGGGCTGGAGACAGTTACAGAGATAGGGAGGGTTCTAGGGGCTGGAGGAGTTTTCAAAGATAGGGAGGGGTGTAGCGGCTGGAGGATGTTATTGAGATAGGGATGGGTATAGGGGCTGGAGGAGGTTACAGAGATAGGGAGGGGTGCAGTGACTGGAGGACGTTACAGAGATAGGGAGTGGTGCAAGGCTGGAGGAGTTTACAGATTTAGGGAGAGGTGTAGGAGCCCGAGGAGGTTACAGAGATTGGGATTGTTGTAGGGACTGGATGGGGTTACAGAGATAGGATGTTACAGATATAATGAGGGTGTTACAGAGATAAGGAGGGATGTAGGGCTGGAGGTGGTTACAGAGATAGGGAGGGGTGTAGGGGCTGGAGGAGGTTACAGAGATAGGGAGGGGTGTAGGGCTGGAGGAGGTTACAAAGATAGGGGGGGTGTAGGGGTTGGAGCAGGTTACAGAGATAGTGAGGGGCGTAGGGGCTGGAGGAGGTTACAGAGATAGGGAGGGGTGTAGGGGCTGCAGGAGGTTACAGAGTTAGTGAAGGGTGTAGGGGCTGGAGGATGTTACAGAGATACGGAGGGTTGTAGGGGTTGGAGGAGGTTACAGAGGTAGGGAGGGGTGTAGGGTGCAGCACGTCCCTCAAATGCGGACTCTATAGTAGTGCAGCACACCCCCAATTATTGACCCTCCAATAGTGCAGCATACCGTCAATTACTGACACTGCAATAGTGTAGCTCCCCCTCAATTACTGACTCTCCAATCATGCAGCACACCCTCAATTACTGACACTCCAATAGTGCAGCACACCCTCAATTACTTACACTCCAATAGTGCAGCACACCCTCAATTACTGACACTCCAATAGTGCAGCACACCCTCAATTATTGACACTGCAATCATGCAGCACACCCTCAATTACTGACACTGCAATAGTGTAGTACCCCCTCAATTACAGACACTCAAGTTGTGCAGAATACTGTAAATTACTGACACTCCAATAGTGCAGTACACCCTCAATAACTGACACTCCAATAGTGCAGCACACCCCCAATTATTGACCCTCCAATAGTGCAGCATACCGTCAATTACTGACACTGCAATAGGGTAGCACCCCTCAATTACTGACACTCAATAGTGCAGCACACCCTCAATTACTGACACTCCAATCGTGCAGCACACCCTCAATTACTGACACTCGAATAGTGCAGCACACCCTCAATTACTGACCCTCCAATAGTACAGCACACCCTCAATTACTGATACCATGTAGTGCAGAACACCCTGAATTACTGTCCTTTCAATAGTCCAGCACACCCTCAATGACCCTCCAATAGTGCAGCACACCCTCAATCACTGCCACACCTATAGTGCAGCAAACCCTGAATTACTGACCCTGCAGTAGTGCAGCACACCCTCAATTACTTGCACACCTCTAGTGCAGCACCCCCTCAATCACTGACATTCCAAAAGTGCAGCACACCCTCAATTGATGACTCTTCAATCATGCAGCACAGTCTCATTTACTGATCCTCCAATAGTGCAGCACACCCTCAAACACTGACCCTCTAATAGTGCATCACACCTTCAATTACTGACCTTCCGACATTGCAGCACACCCTCAATTACAGACCATCCACTAGTGCAGCACTCCCTCAATTAATGACACTCCAACAGTACAGCACAGCATCAATTACTGACACTTCAATACTGAAGGTAACCCTCAATTACTGAACCTCCAATAGTGCAGCAAACCTTCAATTACTGACCGTCCAATCGTGCACCACACCCTCAATTACTGACCCTCCAGTAGTGCAGCACACCCTCAATTACTGACACTACAACAGTGCAGCACAGTCTCGATTACTAACTATCCAATAGTGCACCAGCCTCAATTACCTACTATCCAACAGTGCAGCACAGCCACAATTACTGACCCTGCAATAGTTCAGCACACCCTCAATTACTGACACTCCAATAGAGCAGCACACCCTCAATTACTGACCCTCCAATAATTCAGCACACCCTCAATTACTGACACTCCAATAGAGCAGCATCCTCAATTACTGACACTCCAACAGTACAGCACGGTCTCAATTACTGACACTCCATTAGTGCAGCACACCCTCAATTACTGACACTCCAACAGTATAGCATGGTCTCAATTACTGACACTCCAATAGTGCAGCACACCCTCAATTACTGACACTCCAACAGTATAGCATGGTCTCAATTACTGACACTCCAATAGTGCAGCACACCCTCAATTACTGACACTCCAACAGTATAGCACACCCTCAATTACTGACACTCCAATAGTATAGCACAGTCTCAATTACTGACACTCCAATAGTGCAGCACACCCTCAATTACTGACACACCTATTGTGCAGCATATCCTCAATTATTAACAATCCAATACTGCAGCAAACCCACAATTACCGACGACCAATCATGCAGCACACCCTCAATTACTGACATGCAAGTAGTGCTTCAGACATTCAGTTACTTAGGCTCCAATATTGAAGCACACTGTCAATTCCTGACAATCCATTAGTGCAGCCGGAGGAGGTTCCAGATATAAGGAGGGTTTAGGGTCTGGAGGAGATTACAGAGATAGGGAGTGGTGTAGGGGCTGAAGGAGGTTACAGAAACAGGGAGAGGATTAGGTACTAGAGGAGGTTACAGAGTTAGGGAGGGGTGTAGGCGCTGGAGGAGGTTAAGGTGATAGGGATGAGTGTAGGGGCTGGAGGAGGTTACAGAGATCTGGAGTGGTGTAGTGGCTGGAGGAGATAACAGAGGTAGGGAGGGGTGTAGGGCATGGAGGAGGTTACAGTGATCGGGGGGTTTGTAGGGGCTGGACAAAGTTACAGACATAGGGAGTGTTGCAGGGGGTGGAGGTGGTTAAAGACATAGACAATGTTGTACTGAGTAGAGGAGGTTACAGAGATAGGGACGGGTGTCGGTGTCTGGAGGTGGTTACAGAGATATGGAGGGGTGTAGGGGCTGTAGAAGGTTACACAGATAGGTAGGTTTGTAGGGGCTGGAGGAGATTACACAGATAGGAAGGGGTGTAGGGGCTGGAGGAGGTTATAGAGACAGGGAGGATTGCAGGGCCTGGAGGTGGTTACAGAGATAAGGAGGGGTGTAGGGCCTGGAGGTGGTTACAGACATAAGGAGAGGTTTAGGGGCTGTACGAGGTTACTGAGATAGGGATGGGTATAGGGTGCTGGAGGATGTTACAGAGATAGGGAGGTTTGTAAGGGCTGGAGGAGCTTACAGAGATCGGGAGCGTTGTAGTGAGTGGAAGAGTTATCCGAAATAGGGAGTCTTGTAGGGTTTGACAGAGGTTACATAGATCGGGATAGTTGTAGTGAGTGTAGGAGGTTACGGAGAAAGGGAGGGTTGTAAGGAGTGGAGGACATTACAGAGAGAGGGAGGGTTGTAGAGGGTGGAAGATTTTGCAGAGATAGGGATGGGCCGCAGCGGCTGGAGGAGGTTACAGAGATACGGAGGTGTTTAGGGTCTGGAAGAAGTTACAGAGACAGGGAGGTTTGTAGGGACTGGTGGAGCTTACAGAGATAGAGAGCTGTGTAGGGCTGGAGGAGGTTCCAGATATAGGGAGTGGTGTAGGGGCTGGAGGAGCTTACAGAGATAGGAAGGTGTGTAGGGGCAGGAAGCGGTTACAGAGTTAAGGAGTGTTGTAGGGGCTGGAGGAGTTTACAGAGATAGGGAGAGGTGTAGGGGCTGAGAACGTTGCAGTGATAGGGAGGGTTGTTTGTGGCTGGAGGTTGTTACAGAGATAGGGAGGGTTGTAGGGGCTGGAGGAGCTTACAGAGATAGGAAGGTGTGTAGGGGCAGGAAGCGGTTACAGAGTTAAGGAGTGTTGTAGGGGCTGGAGGAGTTTACAGAGATAGGGAGAGGTGTAGGGGCTGAGAATGTTGCAGTGAAAGGGAGGGTTGTATGTGGCTGGAGGTTGTTACAGAGATAGGGAGGGTTGTAGGGGCTGGAGGTGGTTACAGAGATAAGGAGGGGTGGAGGGGCTGGAGGTGATTACAGAGATAAGGAGGGGTATAGGGTCTGGATGAGGTTACAGAGAAAGAGAGGGCTGTAGATGGCTGGAGATGGTTCTGGAGATAGGGAGGGTTGTCTGGGCTGGAGGTTGTTACTGAAATAGCGAGCGTTATGGGGACTGGAAGAGGTTACAGAGAAATGGAAGTTTGTAATGGCTGGAAGAATTTACAGAGATAGTGAGGGTCATAAAGGCTGGAGGAGGTTACGGAGATAGGGAGGGCTGTATTGGCTGTTGGAGGTTACAGAGATAAGTTGTGGTGTAGGGGCTGGAGGAGGTTACAGAGATAGGGAGCTTTGTAGGGGCTGGAGGAGGTTACAGAGATAGGGAGTGTAGTAGGGGCTAGAGGAGGTTACAGGGATAGAGAAGTTTGTAGTGCTGGAGGAGTACAGAGATAAGGAGAATTGTAGGGGCTGGAGGAGGTTACAGAGATAGGGAGTGTTGTCGGGGCTGCCGCAGTTTACAGACTTAGGGAGGATTGTAGTGAGTGGAAGATGTTACAGAGATAGGGAGGGGTGTAGGAGCTGGAGGTGGTTACAGAGATAGGGAGTGGTGTCGGGTCTGGAGGTGGTTACAGAGATAGGGAGTGGTGTCGGGTCTGGAGGTGGTTACAGAGATAGGGAGGGGTGTAGGGTCTGGAGGTGGTTACAGAGATAGTGAGAGTTGTAGTGGCCTAAGGAAATTACAGAGATATGAATGTTTCTAGAAGCTGGAGAAGGTTACAGAGATCAGGAGGATTGTAGTGAGTGGAGGAGTTTACAGAGATAGGGAGGGGTGTAAGGGCCAGAGGAGATTACGGGGATAGGGAGGGTTGTAGGTGGCTGGAAGTGGTTACAGAGATAGGGAGGGGTGTAGGGGCTGGAGGAGTTTACATAGATTAGGAGGTTTGTAAAGGCTGGAGGAGGTTACAGAGATAGGGATGGTTGTAGCGAGTAGATGATCTTACAAAGATAGGGAGGGTTGTAGGGGCTGGAGGTAGTTGCAGAGATCGGGAGGGGTGAGTAGGGAGGTGTGTATGGTCTGGAGGTGGTTACAGAGATAGGAATTTGTGTAGAAGCAGGAGGATGTTACAGAGATAGGTTGGGGTGCAAGGGCTGGAGGAGGTTACAGATATCAGGAAGGTTGTAGTGAGTGGAGGCGGTTACAGAGATAGGTAGGGTTGTAGGGGCTGGAGGAGTTTACAGAGATAGGGTGGGATGTAGGATCAGGAGGAGATTACAGAGATAGGGAGTGGTGTAGGGGCTGGAGGAGATTACAGAGTTAGGGAGGGGTGTAGGGCTGGAGGAGGTTACGGAAATAGGGATGGATGTAGGGGCTGGAGGTTACAGAGATAGTGAGAGTTGTAGTGGCCCAAGGAAATAACGGAGATAGGGAGGTTTGTAGTGCTGGAGGATTTACAGAGATAAGGAGAATTGTAGGGGCTGGAGGTGGTTACAGAGATAGGGAGTGTTGTCGGGGCTGGAGCAGTTTACAGAAATAGGGAGGATTGTAGTGAGTGGAAGATGTTACAGAGATAGGGCGGGGTGTAGGGTCTGGAGGTGGTTACAGAGATAGTGAGAGTTGTAGTGGCCTAAGGAAATTACAGAGATAGGGAGGTTTGTAGAAGCTGGAGTAGGTTACAGAGATCAGTAGGGTTGTAGTGAGTGGAGGAGTTTACAGAGATAGAGAGGGATGTAAGGGCTGGAGGAGATTACAGAGATAGGGAGGGTTGTAGGTGGCTGGAAGTGGTTACAGAGATAGGGAGGAGTGTAGGGGCTGGAGGTGTTTACATAGATAAGGAGGTTTGTAAGGGCCGGAGGAGGTTACAGAGATAGGGAGGGTTGTAGTGGCTGGAGGAGTTGACAGAGATAGGGAGGGGTGTAGGTGCTGGAGGAGGCTACAGAAATAGGGAGGGGTGTAGGGGCTGGAGGAGGTTACTGAGATAGGGATGGCTGTAGGGTGCTGGAGGAGGTTACAGAGATAGGGAGGTTTGTAAGGCTAGAGGAGTTTGCAGAGACAGGGAGTATTATAGTGAGTGGAGGAGGTAACAGGGATAGGGAGTCTTGTAGGGTGTGGCTGATGTTACAGAGATAGGGATGGTTGTAGTGAGTGTAGGAGGTTACGGAGAAAGGGAGGGTTGTAGGGATTGGATGACGTTACAGAGATAGGGAGCGTTGTAGGGGCTGGAGTATTTTACAGAGATAGGGAGGGGTGTCGGGGCTGGAGGAAGTTATAGAGATACGAAGGTGTGCAGGGGCTGGAGGATGTTCCAGATATAGGGTGGGGTGTAGGGGCTGAAGGAGGTTACAGAGATAGGGAGAGGTGTACGGGCTGAGAATGTTGCAGTGATAGGGAGAGCTGTATGTGGCTGGAGGTGGTTACAGAGATAGGGAGGCTTGTAAGGCTGGAGGTGGTTACAGAGATAAGGAGTGGTGTAGGGGCTGGATGAGGTTACAGAGAAAGAGAGGGGTGTAGATGGTTGGAGGTGGTTACGGAGATAGGATGGGGTGTAGGGGCTGGAGGTTGTTACAGTAATAGTGAACGTTATTGGGACTAGAGGAGGTTACAGAGAAATGGAAGGTTGTAAGGGCTGGGGGAGTTTACAGAGATAAGGAGGGTTATATTGAGTGGAGGAGGTAACAGGGATAGGGAGTCTTGTAGGGTGTGGCTGATGTTACAGAGATAGGGATGGTTGTAGTGAGTGTAGGAGGTTATGGAGAAAGGGAGGGTTGTAGGGAGTGGAGCACATTACAAAGACAGGGAGGGTTGTAGAGGCTGGAGGAGGTTACAGAATTAGGGGGGCTTTTAGGGGCTGTTGGAGTTTACAGAGGTATGTTGTGGTGTAGGGGCTGGAGGAGGTTAAACAGATAGGTGGGGGTGTAGGGGCTGGAGGAGGTTACAGAGATAGGGAGCTTTGTAGGGGCTGGAGAAGGTTACAGAGATAGGGAGCTTTGTAGGGGCTGGAGGAGGTTACAGAGATAGGGAGCTTTGTAGGGCTGGAGGAGGTTACAGAGATAGGGAGCTTTGTAGGGCTGGAGGAGTTACAGAGATAGGGAGTGTTGTCGAGGATGGAGGAGATTACAGAAATAGGGAGGATTGTAGTGAGTGGAGGATGTTGCAGAGATAGGGAGGGGTTCAGGAGCTGGAGGAGGTTACAGGGATAGCGAGGGGTGTAGGGTATGGAGTAGGTTACAGAGATCAGGAGCATTGTAGTCAGTGGAGTAGGTTACAGAGATAGGGAGGACTGGAGTGAATGGAGGAAGTTACAGAGATAGGGAGGGTTGTAGATAGTGGAGGAGTTTACAGAGAATGGGAGGGATGTAAGGGCTGGAGGAGATTACAGATATAGGGAGGGGTGTAGGTGGCTGGAGGTGGTTACAGAGGTAGGGAGGGGTGTAGGGGCTGGAGGTGGTTACAGAAATAGTGAGCGTTGTAGGAGCTGGAGAAAGTTACAGATTTAGGGATGTATGTAGGGGCTCGAGGAGGTAACAGAGCTAGTGAGGGATGAATGTGTTGATGGAGGTTACAGAAATAGGGAGGGTTGTAGTGAGTGGAGGAGGTTACAGAGATAAGGATGGGTGCAGTGGCTGGAGGATGTTACAGAGATAGGGAGAGTTGTCAGGGCTGGAGTAGGTTACAGAGATAGGGAGGGGTGTAGGGGCTGGAAGAGGTAACAGAGATAGAGAGGGATGTAGGGGCTGTAGGAGGATACTGAGATAGGGATGGGTGTAGGGTGCTGGAAGAGTTTACAGAGATAGGGAGGGGTGTAGGATGCTGGAGGACTTTGCAGAGATAAGGAGGTTTGTAAGGTCTGGACGAGGTTACAGACATAAGGAGGTTGTAGGGAGTGGAGGAGCTTACAGAGATAGGGAGGGTTGTCGGGGCTGGAGGATTTTACAGAGATAGGGAGGTGTGTTGGTGCTGAAGGTGTTTACAGAGATATGGAGGGGTGTAGGGGCTGTGGGAATCTGCAGAAAAAGGGAGGGGTGTAGGGAGTTGAGGAGGTTACAGAGAAAGTGTGGGGTGTAGATGGCTGGAGGTGTTTACAAAGATAGGGAGGGGGTAGGGTCTGAGGTGGTTACGGAGAAAGGGAGCAGGAGGAGATTACTGAGTTGGGGAGGGTTGTAGGGTCTGGAGGAAGTTACAGAGATAGGGAAGGTTGTAGGGGCTGGATGACTTTACAGAGATACGGAGGGGCATAGGCACTGGAGGAGGTTACAGCGACAAGAAGAAGTGTAGGAGCAGGAGGAGGTTACTGAGTTGGGAAGGGTTGTAGGGTTGGAGGAGGTTTAAGAGATAGGTTGGGGTGCAGGGGCTGGAGGTGGTTACAGAGATAGGGAGGGTTGTAGAGGCTGGAGGAAGTTACAGAATTAGGGAGTCTTGTAGGGGCTGTTGGAGGTTACTGAAATAAGTTGTGGTGTAGGGGCTGGAGGAGGTTACAGAGATAGGGAGTGTTGTAGCGGCTGGAGGAGTTAACAGAGATAGTGAGGGTGTAGGGCTGGAGGAGGTTACAGAGATAGGGAGATTTGTAGGGGCTGTACGAAGTTACAGAGATATGGACGGGTTTAGGGGCTGGAGGAGATTACAGAGATAGGGTGCGGTGTAGGTGGCTGGAGGTGGTTACAGAGATAGAGAGGGGTGTAGGGGCAGGAGGAGTTTACGGAGATAGGAGGGATGTAGGGGCTGGATGAATTTACAGAGATAGGGTGGGATGCAGGGGCTGGACGAGAATAATGAGACAGGGAGGGTTGCAGTGGCTGGAAAAGGTTACAGAGATAGGGAGAGGTGTAAGGGCTGAGGATGTTGCAGTGATAGGGAGGGGTGTATGTGGCTGCAGGTGGTTACAGTGATAGGGAGGGGTGTAGGGGCTGGAGGTGGTTACAGAGATAGGGAAGGGTGTAGGGGCTGGATGTGTTTACCAAGAAAGTGTGGGGTGTGGATGGCTGGAGGTGTTTACAAAGATAGGGAGGGGTGTAGGGGCTGAGGTGGTTATGGAGAAAGGGAGGGGTGTAGGGGCTAGATGAGATTACAGAGATAGGGAGGAGTCTAGGGGCTGGAGGTGGTTACAGAAATGGTGGATGTTATAGGGGCTGGAGGAAGTTACAGACATAGGGAAGGATGTAGGGGCTGCAGGAGGTAACAGAGATAAAGAGGGGTGAAAGGGCTTGAGGAGGTTACAGAAATAGGGAGGGTTGTCGTGATTGGAGGAGGTTACGGAGATAGGGATGTATGTATTGGCTGGAGGATGTTCCAGAGATAGGGAGTGTTGTCATGGCTGGAGGAGGCTACAGAGATAGGGAGGGGTGTAGGTGCTGGAGGAAGGTACACAGATAGGGAGGGGTGTAGGGACTGGAGGAGCTTACAGTGATAGATTGATGTGTAGGAGCTGGAGGAGGTTCCAGAGATAGGAAGGTGTGTAGGATCAAGAGGAGGTTACTAATTGGGCAGTGTTGTAGGGTCTGGAGGAGGTTACCGAGATAGGGAGGTTTGTAGGGGCTGGATGAAGTTACAGAGATACGGAGGTTTGTAGGGGCTGGAGGAGGTTACAGATATAGGGAGGGTTGTAGTGAGTGGAGGAGGTTACAGAAATCGGAGGGATGTAGGGGCTGGAGGAGGTTGCAGAGATAGGGAGGGATGTAGGGGCTGGATGAGTTTACAGAGATAGGGAGGGGTGTATGTGCTCGAGGAGGTTACAGAGATAGGGTGGGGGATGTAGTGCTGGAGGATGTTACAGTGATAGGGAGGGGTGTAGGGGCTGGAGGATGTTCCAGAGATAGGGATGGGTTTAGGGGCTGGAGGAGGTAACAGAGATACAGAGTTTTGTAGGGGCTGGAGGAGGTTACAGACATAGGGAGCATTGTAGGTGCTGGAGGATATTGTAGAGATAGGGAGGTTTGTAGGGGCTGCAGGAGGTTACAGGGATAGGGAAGGGAGTAGGTTCTGGAGGAGGTTACAGAGATTGGGAGGGGTGTAGCTGCTGGAGGAGGTTACGGGGATAGGGAGGGTTGTTGGGGCTGGACGAGATTACTGAGATAGGGAGGGTTGTAGTGAGTGGAGGAGGTTACAGAGATAGGGAGTCTTGTTGGGTGTGGCAGAGGTTACAGAGATAGGGATGGTTTTAGTAAGTGTAGGAGTTTACAGTGAAAGGGAGTGTTGTAGGGAGTGGAGGACATTACAGAGATAGGGAGGGTTGTAGTGAGTGGAGGAGGTTACAGAGATAGGGAGGGGTGTAGCTGCTGGAGGAGGTTACAGGGATAGGGAGGGTTGTTGGGGCTGGACGAGATTACTGAGATAGGGAGGGTTGTAGTGAGTGGAGGAGGTTACAGAGATAGGGAGTTTTGTTGGGTGTGGCAGAGGTTACAGAGATAGGGATGGTTTTAGTAAGTGTAGGAGTTTACAGAGAAAGGGAGTGTTGTAGGGAGTGGAGGACATTACAGAGATAGGGAGGGTTGTAGGGGCTGGAGGATTTTACAGAGATAGGGAAGGGGTTACAGAGTTAGGGAGGTGTGTAGAGGCTGGAGGACGTTACAGAAATAGGGAGGGGTGTAGGGACTGGAGGAGGTTACAGAGATAAGGAGGGGTGTAGGGGCTGGAGGAGGTTACAGAGATAGGGTGAGGTGTAGGGGCTGAGGATGTTGCACTGATACAGTGGGGTGTATGTGGCTGGAAGTGGTTACAGAGATAGGGAGTGGTATAGGGGCTGGAGGTTGTTACAGAAATAGTGAGCATTGTCGGGGCTGGTGGAGGTTACAGCGAAATGGAAGTTTGTTGGGGCTGGAGGATTTTACAGAGATAGGGAGGGTCATACAGGCTGGAGGTGGTTACAGAGATAGGAAGCTTTGTAGTGTTTGGAGGAGGTTACAGAGATAGGGAGGGTTGTAGTGAGTGGAGGATGTTACAAAGATAGGGAGGGGTTCGGGGGCTTTGGGTGATTAGAGAGATACACAGGGTTGTACTTGGCTGGAGGTGGTTACAGAGATAGGGAGTGGTGTAGCGGCTGTAGGAGATTACAGAGATAGGGAGGGTTCTGAGATGTGGAGGAGTTTAGAGAGTTAGCGAGTGGTGTAGGGACTTGATGCGGTTACTGAAACAAGAGAGTGGTAGGTGCTGGAGGAGGATACAGAGATAGGGTGTGGTGTAGGGGCTGGAGGAGTTTACAGAGATAGGGAGGGGTGTAGGTGCTGGTGGTGGTTATAGAGATAGGAAGGGGTGTAGGGGCTGGAGGAGGTTACAGAGATAGGGAGGGGTGTAGGGGCTGGAGGAGTTTACAGTGATAGAGAGGGGTGTAGGGGCTGGAGGAGGTTACAGGGATAGGGAGCGGTGTAGGTTCTGGAGGAGGTTAAAGAGATAGGAAGGTAAGTAGGAGCAGGAAGAGGTTACTAAGTTGGGGAGGGTTGTAGGTGCTGAAGGTGGTCACAGTGATAGGGAGGGTTGTAGGTGCTGGAGGAGATTTATGAGATAGGGAGGGGTGTAGTGGTTGGAGTTGATTACAGAGATAGACAGAGTTGTAGGCGGCTGGAGATGGTTACAGAGATAGGGAGGGGTATATGGGCAGTAGGAGATTACGAGATCGGGAGGTGTGTAGGGGCTGGAGGAGGTTACAGAGATATCGAGGGGTGTAGGTCACTAGATGTGATTACAGAAATATGGAGGGGTGTAGGGGCTGGAGGAGTTTACAGAGATAGGGAGGGATGTTGGATCTGGAGGAGTTTACAGAGATAGGGAGGGGTGTAGGGGCTGGAGGAGTTTACAGAGATAGGGAGAGATGTAGGGTCTGGAGGAGTTTACAGAGATAGGGAGGAGTGTACGGGCTGCCGGAGGTTGCAGGGATAGGGCGGGAGTTACAGAGATAGGGAGCGGTGAGAGGCTGGAGAGTGTTACAGAGATAGGGAGGGGTGTAGGAGCCAGAGGAGGTTACAGAGATAGGGAGGGAGGTAAGGGGCTGGAAGTGGTTACAAAGATATGGGTGGCGGGAGGGGCTGGAGGAGGTTACAGAAATAGGGAGGGAGTTATAGAGATAGTGAGCGGTGTAGGGCTGGAGGAGGTTACAGATAGGGAGGGATGTACGGGCATGAGGAGGATACAGAGATATGGAGGGGTGTAGGGGCTGGATGAGGTTACAGAGATAGGGAGGGGTGAGAGCCTGGAGGAGGTTACAGAGATGGGGAGGGAGTTACAGAGATTGTGGGGTGAGAGGCTGGAGGAGGTTACAGAGATGAGGAGGGATTTACAGAGATTGTGGGGTGATAGGCTGGAGGAGGTTACAGAGATAAGGCGGGATGTAGGGGCTGGAGGAGTTTACAGAGTTAGGGAAGAGTGTAGGGACAGGAGGTGGTTACAGAGACAGGGGGAGGTGTTGGGGCTGGAGGAAGTTACAGAGATATGGAGCGGTGTAGGGGCTGGTGGAGGTTACAGAGATACAGAGGTTTGAAGGGTTTGGAAGAGGTTACAGAGATAGTGAGGGGTCTAGGGTGTGGAGGAGGTCACAGAGATAGGTAGGAGTGAGAGGCTGGAGGAGGTTACAGAGATAGGGAGAGGAGCAGGAGCCGGAGGAGGTTACAAAGATATGGAGGGGTGTAGAGGCTGGAGGAGGTTACAGACATAGGGTGGTGTGTAGGGATTGGAGGAGGTTACAGAGATAGGGAGAGGTGTAGGAGCCCGAGGAGGTTACAGAGATTTGGAGGGGTGTAGGGGCTGGAGGGGATTACAGAGATAGGAAGTTACAGAGATAGGGAGGGAGTTACAGAGATAAGGAGGGTGTAGGGCTGGAGGAGGTTACAGAGATACGGAGGGGTGTAGGGCTGGAGGAGCTTATAGAGATAGGGAGGGGTGTAGGGGTTGGTGCAGGTTACAGAGATAGGGAGGGGCGTAGGAGCTGCCGGATTTTAAAGAGATAGGGAGCGGTGTAGGGGCTGGAGGAGGTTACAGAGATACGGAGGGGTGTAGGGGTTGGAGGAGGTTACAGAGATACGGAGGGGTGAAGGGTGCAGCACACCCTCAAATGCAGACTCTCTAGTAGTGCAGCACACCCCCAATTATTGACCCTCCAATAGTGCAGCATACCGTCAATTACTGACACTGCAATAGTGTAGCACCCTCTCAAATACTGACACTCCAATAGTGTAGCACCCCCTCAAATACTGTGACTCCAATAGTGCAGCATACCCTCAATTACTGACACTCCAATCGTGCAGCACACCCTCAATTACTTATGGTCCAATATTGAAGCACACTGTCAATTCCTGACAATCCATTAGTGCATCCGGAGGAGGTTCCAGATATAAGGAAGGTTTAGGGTCTGGAGGAGATTACAGAGATAGGAAGGTTTGTAAGAGCAGGAGGAGGATACTGAGTTGGGGAGGGTTGTTGGGTCTGGAGGAGGTTACAGAGATCAGGTGGGTTGTGGTGAGTGGAGGAGTTTACAGAGATAGGGAGGGTTGTAGGGAGTAGAGGAGTGTACAGAGATCAGGAGGGTTGTAGGGGCTGTAGGTGTTTACAGAGATAGGGAGGGATGTAGGATCTGGAGGAGATTACAGAGATAGGGAGTGGTGTAGGGGCTGAAGGAGGTTACAGAAACAGGAAGAGGATTAGGTGCTGGAGGAGGTTAGAGAGATAGGAGGGCTGTAGGGGCAGGAGGAGGTTCCGGCGATAGGGATGGGTGTAGGAGTTGGAGGTGGTTATAGAGATAGGGAGGGGTGTAGGAGCCGGAGGATTTTACAGAGATAGCGAGAGGTGTAGGGGCTTAAGGAGGTTACAGAGACAGGGAGGGCTGTAGGGACTGGAGGAGATTACAGAGATAGGGAGGGGTGTACAGGCTGGAGAAGCTTACAGAGATCGGGAGGGGTGTAAGGTTTGGAGCAGGTTACAGAGATAGGGAGGGGCTTAGGGGCTGGAGGACGTTACAGAGATAGGGAGGGGTGTATGGGCTGGAGCAGCTTACAGAGTTCGGGAGGGGTGTAGGTGCTGGAGGAGCTTACAGAGATAGGGATGGTGTAGGGGCTGGAGGAGGTTACAGATTTAGGGAGGTTTGTATGGGTTGGAGGATGTTACAGAGATAGGAAGGTGTGTAGGGGTTGGAGGTGGTTACAGAGATAGGGAAGGGTGTAGGAGCCGGAGGATTTTACAGAGATATGGAGAGGTGTAGGGGCTGGAGGAGGTTACAGAGATAGGAAGGTGTGTAGTGGCTGGAGGGGGTTACAGAGATAGGGAGGGAGTTACAGAGATAAGGAGGATTGTAGACTGGAGGAGGTTACAGGGATAGGGTGGGCATTACAGAGATAGGGAGCGGTGTGAGGCTGGAGAGAGTTACAGAGATAGGGAGGGGTGTAGGTGCCGGAGGAGGTTACAGAGATCGGGAGGGGTGTAGGGGCTGGAGGTGGTTACAAAGATAGGGGTGGGGGGAGGGGCAGGAGGAGGTTTCAGAAATAGGGAGGGAGTAATAGAGATAGTGAGCGGTGTAGGGCTGGAGGAGGTTAAAGATATGAAGGGGTGTATGGGCATGAGGAGGTTACAGAGATATGGAGGGGTGTAGGGGCTGGAGGAAGTTACAGAGTTAGGGAGGGTTGTAGGGGCTGGAGGAGGTTACAGAGATAGGGAGGGGTGAAGGAGCCGGAGGAGATTAAACAGACAGGGAGGGGTGTAGGGGCTGGATGAGGTTACAGAGATAGGGAGGGGTGTAGGGGGTGGAGGAGGTTACAGAGATAGGGAGTGGTGAGAGACTGGAGGAGGTTACAGAGATGGGAAGGAAGTTACAGAGATTGTGGGGTGATAGGCTGGTGGAGGTTACAGAGATAGGGCGGGATGTAGGGGCTGGAGGAGGTTACAGAGATAGGGAGGTGTGTAGGGGTTGGAGGAGGTTACAGAGATACAGAGCTTTGAAAGGGTTGGAGGAGGTTACAGAGATAGGGAGGGGTCTAGGGACTGGAGGAGGTTAAAGAGATAGGGACGGGTGTATGGACTGGAGGAGGTAACAGAGTTAGGGAGAGGTGTAGGAGCCCGAGGAGGTTACAGAGATTGGGAGGGGTGTAGGGGCTGGAGGGGGTTACAGAGATAGGAAGTTACAGAGAGAGGGAGGGAGTTACAGAGATAAGGAGGGGTGTAGGGCTGGAGGAGGTTACAGTGATAGGGAGGGGTGTAGCGGCTGGAGGAGCTTACAGAGCTAGGGAATGGTTTACGGGCTGGAGAAGCTTACAGAGATAGCGAGGGGTGTAGGGGTTGGAGCAGGTTACAGAGATAGGGAAATGTGTAGGGGCTGGAGGAGGTTACAGAGTTAGTGAGGGGTGTAGGGGCTGGAGGAGGTTACAGAGATACGGAGGGGTGTAGGGTTTGGAGGAGTTTACAGAGATAGGGAGTTATCTAGGGAATGGTGGAGGTTACAGAGATAGGGAGGGGTGTAGGTTGCAGCACACCCTCAAATGCGGACCCTCCAATAGTGCAGCACACCCCCAATTATTGACCCTCCAATAGTGCAGCATACCGTCAATTACTGACACTGCAATAGGGTAGCACCCCTCAATTACTGACACTCAATAGTGCCGCACACCGTCAATTACTGACACTCGAATAGTGCAGCACACCCTCGATTACTGACACTCCAATAGTGCAGCACACCCTCAATTACTGACACTCGAATAGTGCAGCACACCCTCAATTACTGACCCTCCAATAGTGCAGCACACCCTCAATTACTGACACTCGAATAGTGCAGCACACCCTCAATTACTGACCCTCCAATAGTGCAGCACACCCTCAATTATTGACACTCGAATAGTGCAGCACACCCTCAATTACTGACCCTCCAATAGTGCACCACACCCTCAATTACTGACACCATGTAGGGCAGAACACCCTGAATTACTGTCCTTTCAATAGTCCAGCACACCCTGATTGACCCTCCAATAGTGCAGCACACCCTCAATCACTGCCACACCAATAGTGCAGCACGCCCTCAATCACTGACATTCCAAAAGTGCAGCACACACTCAATTGATGACTCTTCAATAATGCAGCAGTCTCATTTACTGATCCTCCAATATTGGAGCACACCCTCAAACACTGACCCTCTAATAGTGCATCACACCTTCAATTACTGACCTTCCGACATTGCAGAACACCCTCAATTACAGACCATCCAATAGTGCAGCACTCCCTCAATTAATGACACTCCAACAGTGCAGCACAACATCAATTACTGACACTTCAATACTGTAGGCAACCCTCAATTACTGACCCTCCAATAGTGCAGCACACCCTCAATTACTGACAATCCAAAAATGCAGCACAGTCTCGATTACTAACAATCCAATAGTGCACCAGCCTCAATTACTGACAATCCAACAGTGCAGCACAGCAACAATTACTGAACTCCAATAGTGAAGCACACCCTCAATTACTGACACTCCAATACTGCAGCACACCCTCAATTACTTACACACCAATAGTGCAGCACACCCTCAATTACTGACATTCAATAATGCCGCACAACTTCAATTACTGACACTCCAATAGAGCAGCACACCCTCAATTACTGACCCTCCAATAGTTCAGCACACTCTCTATTACTGACACTCCAATAGTGCAGCACACCCTCAATTACTGACCCTCCAATAGTTCAGCACACTCTCAATTACTGACACTGCAATAGTGCAGCACACCCTCAATTACTGACACTCCAATAGTGCAGCACACCCTCAATTACTGACACTCCAACAGTGCAGCACACCCTCAATTACTGACACGCACATCGTGCAGCATATCCTCAATTATTTACAATCCAATACTGCAGCACACCCACAATTACCGACGACCAATCATGCAGCACACCCTCAATTACTTACATGCAAGTAGTGCAGCAGACACTCAGTTACTTATGCTCCAATATTGAAGAACACCGTCAATTCCTGACAATCCATTAGTGCAGCCAGAGGAGGTTCCAGATATAAGGAGGGTTTAGGGTCTGGAGGAGATTACAGAGATAGGAAGGTTTTTAGGAGCAGGAGGAGGATACTGAGTTGGGGAGGGTTGTTGGGTCTGGAGGAGGTTACAGAGATCGGGTGGGTTGTGGTGAGTGGAGAAGTTTACAGAGATAGGGAGGGTTGTAGGGAGTGGAGGAGTTTACAGAGATCAGGAGGGTTGTAGGGGCTGTAGGAGTTTACAGAGATAGGGAGGGATGTAGGATCTGGAGGAGATTACAGAGATAGGGAGTGGTGTAGGGGCTGAAGGAGTTTACAGAAACAGGGAGAGAATTAGGTGCTGGAGGAGGTTACAGAGATAGGTAGGGCTGTAGGCGCTGGAGGAGGTTACGGTGATAGGAATGGGTGTAGGGGCTGGAGGAGGTTACAGAGATCGGGAGTGGTGTAGTGGCTGGAGGAGATAACAGATTTAGGGAGGGGTGTAAGGCATGGAGGAGGTTACAGTGATAGGGGGGTTTGTAGGAGCTGGACAAAGTTACAGACATAGGGAGTGTTGTAGGGGCTGGAGGAGGTTAAAAACATAGGCAGTGTTGTACTGAGTGGAGGAGGTTACAGAGATAGGGACGGGAGTAGGTGGCTGGAGGTGGTTACAGAGATATGGAGGGGTGTAGGGGCTGGAGGAGGTTACAGAGATAGGGACGGGTGTAAGAAGTTGGAGGAGGTTACAGAGATAGGGAGGTGTGTAGTGGCTGGGGGAGTTTACAGAGATAGGAGAGATGTAGGGGCTGGATGAGTTTACAGTGTTAGGGATTGGTGTAGGTGCTGGAGGAGGTTACAGAGATAAGGAGGGTATAGGGGCTGTACGAGGTTACCGAGATAGGGATGGGTATAGGGTGCTGGAGGAGGTTACAGAGATAGGGAGGTTTGTAAGGCCTGGAGGAGCTTACAGAGATCGGGAGCATTGTAGTGACTGGAGGAGGTATCCGAGATAGGGAGTCTTGTAGGGTTTGACAGAGGTTACATAGATAGGGATAGTTGTAGAGAGTGTAGGAGGTTATGAAGAAAGGGAAGGTTGTAGGTAGTGGAGCACATTGCTGACATAGGGAGGGTTGTAGGGGCTGGAGAATTTTACAGAGATAGGGATGGGGTGCAGGGGCTGGAGGAGGTTACAGAGATACGGAGGTGTGTAGGGTCAGGAGGAGGTTACAGAGATACAGAGGTGTATAGGTGCTGGAGGAGGTTCCAGATATAGGGAGTGGTGTAGGGATTGGAGGAGGTTACAGAGATAGGGATGGGTGTAGGACTGGAGGAGGTTACAGAGAAAGGAAGGGTGCGAGGCTGGAGGAGGTTACAGAGATCTGAAGTTACAGAGATAGGGAGGGAGTTACAGAGATAAGGAGAGTTGTAGGGCTGGAGGAGGTTACAGAGATAGGGAGGGGTGTAGGAGGTGGAGGAGGTTACAGAGATAGCGAGGGGTGTAGGGGCTGGAGGAGGTTACAGAGATAGGGAGGGGTGTACGGGTTGGAGAAGCTTACAGAGTTAGGGAGCATTGTAGTGACTGGAGGAGGTATCCGAGATAGGGAGTCTTGTAGGGTTTGACAGAGGTTACATAGATAGGGATAGTTGTAGTGAGTGTAGGAGGTTATGGAGAAAGGGAGGGTTGTAGGGAGTGGAGGACATTGCTGACATAGGGAGGGTTGTAGGGGCTGGAGAATTTTAAGAGATAGGGATGCAGGGGCTGGAGGAGGTTACAGAGATAGAGAGGTGCATAGGTGCTGGAGGAGGTTCCAGATATAGGGAGAGGTGTAGGGGCTGGAGAAGGTTATAGAGATAGGAAGGTGTGTAAGGGCAGGAAGCTGTGACAGAGTTAAGGAGGGTTGTAAGGGCTGGAGGAGGTTACTGAGATAGGGAGGGATGTAGGATCTGGAGGAGATTACAGAGATAGGGAGTGGTGTAGGGACTGAAGGAGGTTACAGAAACAGGGAGAGGATTAGTTGCTGGAGGAGGTTACAGAGGTAGGGAGGGGTGTAGTGGCATGGAGGAGGTTACAGAGATAGGGTGGTTTGTAGGCGCTGGACAAAGTTAGAGAGATAGGGTGGGTTGTAGTGAGTTTAGGAGGTTACAGAGATAGGGACGGGTGTAGGTGGCTGGAGGTGGTTACAGAGATATGGAGGTGTGTAGGGGTTGGAGGAGATTACAGAGATATGGATGGTTGTAAATGGCTGGAGGTGGTTACAGAGATAGGGAGGTGTGTACAGCTGGAGGAGTTTACTGAGATAGGAAAGATATAGGGGCTGGATGAGTTTACAGATTTAGGGATGGGTTTAGGTGCTGGAGGAGGTTACAGAGATAAGGAGGGGTGTAGGGGCTGTACGAGGTTTCTGAGATAGGGAGGTTTGTAAGGGCTGGAGGAGCTTACAGAGATAGGGAGTGTTGTAGTGAGTGGAGGAGCTATCCGAGATAGGGAGTCTTGTAGTGTTTGACAGAGGTTACATAGATAGGGATGGTTGTAGTGAGTGTAGGAGGTTACGGAGAAAGGGAGGGTTGTATGGAGTGGAGGACATTGCAGACATAGGGAGGGTTGTAGGGGCTGGAGAATTTTACAGAGATAGGTATGGGGTGCAGGTTACAGAGATACGGAGGTGTGTAGGGTCAGGAGGAGGTTACAGAGATACAGAGATGTATAGGTGCTGGAGGAGGTTCCAGATATAGGGAGAGGTGTAGGGGCTGGAGGAGGTTACAGAGATACAGAGGTGTATAGGTACTGGAGGAGGTTCCAGATATAGGGAGTGGTGTAGGGATTGGAGGAGGTTACAGAGATAGGGATGGTTGTAGGACTGGAGGAAGTTACAGAGAAAGGAAGGGGTGCGAGGCTGGAGGAGGTTACAGAGATAGGGAGGGGTGTACGGGTTGGAGAAGCTTACAGAGTTAGGGAGCCGTGTAGGGGTTGGAGCAGGTTACAGAGATAGTGAGGGGCGTAGGGGCTGGAGGAGGTTACAGAGATAGGGAGGGAGTTAAAGAGTTTGGGATGGGTGAGAGGCTGGAAAGCGTTACAGAGATAGGGATGTGTGTAGGAGCCGGAGGATGTTACAGAGATAGGGAGGGTTGTAGGGATTGGAGGAGGTTACAGAGATAGGGAGGGGTGTAGGGACTGGAGGAAGTTACAGAGATAGGGATGGGTGAGAGGCTGGAGGAGGTTATAGAGATACGGAGGTGTGTAGGGGTTGGAGGACGTTACAGAGATAGGGAGAGGTCTAGGGACTGGAGGAGGTTACAGAGATATGGAGGGGTGAGAGGCTGGAGGAGGTTACAGTGATAGGGAGAGGAGTAGGTGCCGGAGGAGGTTACTGAGATAGGGAGGGTTGTAGGGACTAGAGGAGGTTACAGAGATAGGAAGGGGTGCGAGGCTGGAGGAGGTTACAGAGATAGGGAGAGGTCTAGCAGCCGGAGGAGGTTACAGAGACAGGGAGGGGTGTTGGAGCCGCAGGAGTTTACAGAGATAGGGAGAGGTGTAGGGGCTTGAGGAGGTTACAAAGATAGGGGTGGGGTGAGGGGCTGGTGGATGTTACAGAGTTAGGGATGGAGTTAGAGAGATAATGAACGGTGTAGGGCTGGAGCAGGTTACAGAGAGTGAGGGGTGTACGGGCATGAGGAGGTTACAGAGATAGGGAGGGTTATAGGGGCTGGAGGAGGTTACAGAGATAGGGAAGGGTGTAGGGGCTGGAGGATTTTACAGAGTTAGGGAGGGGTATAAGGGGAGAAGGATGTTACAGAGATAGGGAGGGGTGCAGTGCCTGGAGTAGGTTACAGCGATAGGGAGGTGTGTAGGGTTTGGAGGAGGTTAGAGATATAGGGAAGTGTGTAGGGGTTGGAGGAGGTTACAGAGATAGCGAGGTGTGTACGGACATGAGGAGATTACAGAGATAGGGAGGGGTGTAGATGTTGGCGGCGGTTACAGAGATAGGGAGGGGTGTAGGGGTTGGAGCAGGTTAAAGAGATAGGGAGGGGCGTAGGTGCTGGAGGAGGTTACAGAGATAGGGAGGGGTGTACGGGTTGGAGAAGCTTACAGAGTTAGGGAGCCATGTAGGGGTTGGAGCAGGTTACAGAGATAGTGAGGGGCGTAGGGGCTGGAGGAGGTTACAGAGATAGGGAGGGAGTTAAAGAGATAGGGATGGGTGAGAGGCTGGAGAGCGTTACAGAGATAGGGATGTGTGTAGGAGCCGGAGGATGTTACAGAGATAGGGAGGGTTGTAGGGATTGGAGGAGGTTACAGAGATAGGGAGGGGTGTAGGGACTTGAGGAAGTTACAGAGATAGGGATGGGTGAGAGGCTGGAGGAGGTTATAGAGATACGGAGGGGTGTAGGGATTGGAGGAGGTTACAGAGATAGGGAGAGGTCTAGGGACTGGAGGAGGTTACAGAGATATGGAGGGGTGAGAGGCTGGAGGAGGTTACAGTGATAGGGAGAGGAGTAGGTGCCGGAGGAGGTTACAGAGATAGGGAGGGTTGTAGGGACTAGAGGAGGTTACAGAGATAGGAAGGGGTGTGAGGCTGGAGGAGGTTACAGAGATAGGGAGAGGTGTAGCAGCCGGAGGAGGTTACAGAGACAGGGAGGGGTGTTGGAGCCGCAGGAGTTTACAGAGATAGGGAGGGGTGTAGGAGCTGGAGGATGTTACAGAGATAGGGAGGGGTGTAGGGATTGGAGGAGGTTACAGAGATAGGGAAGGGTGTAGGGACTGGTGGAGTTTACAGAGATAGGGAGGGGGTGAGAGGCTGGAGGAGGTTACAGAGTTAGGGAGAGGTGTAGGAGCCGGAGGAGGTTGCTGAGATAGGGTGGGTTGTAGGGGCTGGATGGGGTTACAGAGATAGGAAGTTACAGAGATAGGGAGGGAGTTACAGAGTTAAGGAAGGGTGCATGGCTGGAGGAGGTTACAGAGATAGGGAGGGGTATAGGGGCTGGAGGAGTTTACAGAGATAGGGAAAGGTGTACGGGCTGGCGAAGGTTACTGAGATAGGGAGGGGCGTAGGGGCTGGAGGAGGTTACAGAGATAGGGAGGAGTGTAGGGGCTGGAAGAGGTTAGAGATTTAGGGAGGGGTGTAGGGGCTGGAGGAGGTTACAGAGTTAGGGAGGTTGTAGGGGTTGGAGGAGGTTACAGAGATAGGGAAGTGTGTAGGGGCTGGAGGAGGTTACAGAGATATGGAGAGGTGTTGGGGCTGGAGTAGGTTACAGAGATAGGGAGTGGTGTAGGGGCATGAGGATTTTACAGAAATAGTGAGGGGTGTAGAGGCTGGAGGGGGCTACAGATATAGGGAGGGGTTTACGGGCATGAGGAGGTTACAGAGATAGGGAGGGGAGTAGGGAATGGAGGAGATTACAGAGATAGGGAGGGGTATAGGGGCTGGAGGAGGTTACAGAGTTAGGGAGGTTGTAGGGGTTGGAGGAGGTTACAGAGATAGGGAAGTGTGTAGGGGCTGGAGGAGGTTACAGAGATATGGAGGTGTGTAGGGGTTGGAGGAGGTTACAGAGATAGGGAGGGGTGTAGGGACTGGATGAGTTTACGGAGATAGGGAGGGCTTGAGAGGCTGGAGGTGGTTACAGAGTTAGGGAGATGTGTAGGAGCCGGAGGAGGTTACTGAGATAGGGAGGGTTGTAGGGGCTGGATGGGGTTACAGAGATAGGAAGTTACAGAGATAGGGAGGGAGTTACAGAGATAAGGAGGGGTGCATGGCTGGAGGAGGTTACAGAGATAGGGAGTGGTGTAGGGGCTGGAGGAGTTTTGAGATTTAGGGAGGGGTGTAGGGGCTGGAGGAGGTTACAGAGTTAGGGAGGGGTATAGGGGCTGGAGGATGTTACAGAGAAATGGAGGTGTGTAGGCGTTGGAGAAGGTTACAGAGATAGGGAGATGTGAAGGGGCTGGAGGAGTTTAGAGATAGGGAGGGTTGTATGGGCATGAGGAGTTTACAGAGATAGGGAGGGGTGTAGATGCTGTCAGGGATTACAGAGTTATGGAGGGGTGTAGGGGCTCTAGGAGTTTACAGAGATGGGGAGGGGTTTAGGGGTTGGAGGAGATTACAGAGATAGGGAGGGGTGTAGGGGCTGGAGGAGGTTACAGAGATAGAGTTGGGTGTAGGGGCTGGAGCAGGTTACAGAGATAGGGTGGGGCCTCGGGGCAGCAGGAGGTTACAGAGATAGGGAGCGGGGTAGGGGCTGGAGCAGGTTGCAGAGATATGAGGGGTGTTGGGGCGGGAGGAAGTTACAGAGATACGGAGGTTTGTAGGGGCTGTAGGAGGTTAAAGAGATCGGGATGGGTGTAACGGCTGGAGGAGGTTACAGTGATAGGGAGTGTTGTAGGGGCTGGTGGAGGTTACAGAGATAAGGATGGGTTTAGGGGCTGTAGGATTTTACAGAGATAGGGAGGGGTGTAGGGGTTGGAGCAGGTTACAGAGTTTGGGAGGTGTGTCTGGGCTGGAGGAAGTTACAGAGATAGGGAGGGGTGTAGGGGCTGGAGGAAGTTACAGAGATAGGGAGGTTGTAGGGTCTGGAGGAGGTTACAGAGTTATGGAGGAGTATAGGGGCCAGATCAGGTTACAGAGATAGGGAAGGGTGTAGGGCTGGAGGAGGTTACAGAGATAGGGAGGAGTATAGGGGCCGGATCAGGTTACAGAGAGAGGGAAGTGTGTAGGGGCTGGAAGAGGTTACAGGGATAGTGAGGAATGAGAGGCTGGAGGGTGTTACAGAGATAGTGAGGAAGTTATCGTGATAATGAGCAGTGTCGGTCTGGTGGAGTTTACAGATAGTGAGGGATGTACGGTCATGTGGAGGTTACAGAGATAGGGAGGGGTGTAGGGGCTGGAGAAAGTTACAGAGATAGGGAGGTGTGTAGGGTTTGGAGGTTGTTACAGAGATAGGGAGGTGTGTAGGTGTTGGCGGAGGTTACAGAGATAGGGAGGTGTGTAGGGGTTGGAGGTAGTTACAGAGATAGGGAGGGGTGTAGTAGCCAGAGGAGATTACAGAGATAGGGAGAGGAGTAGGAGCTGGAGGAGGTTACAGAGCTAGGGACGGTTGTAGGGGCTGGAGGGAGTTACAGAGATAAGGAGGGGTGTAGGTCTGGAGGACGATATAGAGATAGGGCGGGAGTTACAGAGACAAGGATGGGTGAGAGGCTGGAGAGCATTACAGAGATAGGAAGGGGTGTTGGAGCCGCAGGAGTTTACAGAGATAGGTTGAGGTGTAGGGGCTGGAGGAGGTTACAAAGATAGCGGTGGGGGGAGGGGCTGGTGGATGTTACAGAGATAGGGAGGGAGTTATAGAGATAATGAGCGGTGTAGGGCTGGAGGAGGTTACAGATATTGAGGGGTGTACGGGCATGAGGAGGTTACACTGATAGGGAGGGGTGTAGGGGCTGGAGGAAGTTACAGAGATAGGGAGGGTTATAGGGGCTGGAGGAGGTTACAGAGATAGGGATGGGTGTAGGGGCTGGAGGATTTTACAGAGTTAGGGAAGGGTATAGGGGCAGAAGGATGTTACAGAGTTAGGTAGGTGTGTAGGGGTTGGAGGAGGTTACAGATATAGGGAAGTGTGTAGGGGTTGGAGGAGGTTACAGAGATAGGGAGGTGTGTACGGGCATGAGGAGGTTACAGAGATAGGGAGGGGTGTAGATGCTGGCGGCGGTAACAGAGATATGGACGGGTGTAGGGGCTCGAGCAGTTTACAGAGATAGGGACCGGTGTAGGGACTGGAGGAGATTACAGAGATAGGGAGGCGTGTAAGGGTTGGAGCAGGTTACAGAGATAGGGAGCGGCGTAGGGGCTGGAGGACGTTACAGAGATAGGGAGGTTGTAGGGGCTGGAGGAGGTTACAGCGATAGGGAGGTGTGTAGGGGTTGGAAGCGGTTACAGATATAGGGAAGTGTGTAGTGGCTGGAGGAGGTTACAGAGATAGGGAGGGGTGTAGGGGCTGGAGGAAGTTACAGAGATAGGGAGGTGTGCAGGGTTTGGAGGAGGTTACAAGGATAAGGAGCAGTGTAGGGCCGGAGGATGTTACAGAGATAGGGGGAGGTGTAGGGGCTGGTGGAAGTTACAGAGATAGGGAAGGTAGTAGGGGCTGGAGGTGTTCACTGAGATAGGAAGCGATGAGAGGCTGGAGGAGGTTACAGAGATACAGAGGGGTGTAGGGTTTGGAGGAGGTTACAGAGATAGGGAGTGGTCAAGGGACTGGAGGAGGTTACAGAGACAGGGAGAGGAGTAGGAGCCAGAGGAGGTTACAGAGACAGGGAGGTGTGTAGGGGTTGGAGGTGGTTATAGAGATAGGTACTGGTGAGAGGCTGGAGGAGGTTACAGAGATAGGGAGAGGAGTAGGAGCAGGAGGAAGTTACAAGGATAGGGAGGGGTGTAGGGGCTGGAAGATTTTACAGAGTTAGGGAGGTGTATAGGGGCAGAAGGATGTTACAGAGATAGGGAGGGGTGCAGTGCCTGCAGGAGGTTACAACGATAGGGAGGTGTGTAGGGTTTGGAGGAGGTTACAGATATAGGGAAGTGTGTAGGGGTTGGAGGAGGTTACAGATATAGGGAGGTGTGTACGGACATGAGGAGGTTACAGAGATAGGGAGGTGTGTAGATGTTGGCGGCGGTTACAGAAATAGGGAGGGATGTAGGGGTTGGAGCAGGTTACAGAGATAGGGAGGGGCGTAGGTGCTGGAGGAGGTTACAGAGATAGGGAGGGGTGTAGGGCTGGAGGAGCTTTTAGTGATAGGGAGGGTGTTACAGTGATAGGGACGGGTGAGAGGCTGGGAAGCGTTACAGAGATAGGGAGGGGTGTAGAAGCTGGAGGATGTTACAGAGATAGGGAGGGGTGTAGAGATTGGAGGAGGTTACAAAGATAGGGACGGGTGTAGGCACTGGGGGAGTTTACAGAGATAGGGAGGGGGTGAGAGGCTGGAGGAGGTTACAGAATTAGGGAGAGGTGTAGGAGCCGGAGGAGGTTGCTGAGATAGGGAGGGTTGTAGGGGCTGGATGGGGTTACAGAGATAGGAAGTTACAGAGATAGGGAGGTGTAGAGGGGCTGGAGGAGTTTACAGAGATAGGGAAGGGTGTACGGGCTGGCGAAGGTTACTGAGATATGGAGGGGCGTAGGGGCTGGAGGAGGTTACAGAGATAGAGAGGAGTGTAGGGGCTGGAGGAGGTTAGAGATTTAGGGAGGGGTGTAGGGGCTGGAGGAGCTTACAGAGTTAGGGAGGGGTATAGGGGTGGGAGGATGTTACAGAGATAGGGAGGGTTGTAGTGGCTGGAGGAGGTTACAGAGATACTGAGGTGTGTAGGGTTTGGAGGAGGTTACAGATATAGGGAAGTGTGTAGGGGTTTGGAGGAGGTTACAGAGATAGGGAGGTGTGTAGGGGTTGGAGAAGGTTACAGAGATAGGGAGGGGTGTAGGAGCCGGAGGAGGTTACAGAGATAGGGAGGGGTGTAGGAGCCGGAGGAGGTTACAGAGATAGGGAGAGGTGAAGGGGCTGGAGGAGGTTAGAGATAGGGAGGGGTGTACAGGCATGAGGAATTTACAGAGATAGGGAGGGGTGTAGATGTTGTCGGGGGTTACAGAGTTATGGAGGGGTGTAGGGGCTCTAGGTGGTTACAGAGATAGGGAGGGGTTTAGGGGTTGGAGGAGATTACAGAGATAGGGATGGGTGTAACGGCTGGAGGAGGTTACAGAGATAGGGAGGGTTGTAGGGGCTGGTGGAGGTTACAGAGATAAGGATGGGTTTAGGGGCTGTAGGATTTTACAGAGATGGGGAGGGGTGTAGGGGCTGGAGCAGGTTACAGAGATGGGGAGGGGTTTAGGGGTTGGAGGAGATTACAGAGATAGGGAGGGGTGTAGGGGCTGGAGCAGGTTACAGAGATAGGGAGTGGCCTAGGGGCAGCAGGAGGTTACAGAGATAGGGAGCGGTGTAGGGGCTGTAGCAGGTTACAGAGATATCAAGGGTGTTGGGGCGGGAGGAAGTTACAGAGATACGGAGGTTTGTAGGGGCTGTAGGAGGTTACAGAGATAGGGAGGGTTGTAGGGGCTGGTGGAGGTTACAGAGATAAGGATGGGTTTAGGGGCTGTAGGATTTTACAGAGATAGGGAGGGGTGTTGGGGCCTGAGGAGGTTACAGAGATAGGGAGGGGTGTAGGGGTTGGAGCAGGTTACAGAGATAGGGATGGGCGTAGGGGCTGGAGGCGGTTACAGAGATAGGGAGGGGTGTAGGGGCTGGATGAGGTTACAGAGTTTGGGAGGTGTGTAGGGGCTGGAGGAGGTTACAGAGATAGGGAGGTTGTAGGGTCTGGAGGAGGTTACAGAGTTATGGAGGAGTATAGGGGCCGGATCAGGTTACAGAGATAGGGAAGGGTGTAGGGCTGGAGGAGGTTACAGAGATAGGGAGCGGCGTAGGGGCTGGAGGACGTTACAGAGATAGGGAGGTTGTAGGGGCTGGAGGAGGTTACAGCGATAGGGAGGTGTGTAGGGGTTGGAAGCGGTTACAGATATAGGGAAGTGTGTAGTGGCTGGAGGAGGTTACAGAGATAGGGAGGGGTGTAGGGGCTGGAGGAAGTTACAGAGATAGGGAGGTGTGCAGGGTTTGGAGGAGGTTACAAGGATAAGGAGCAGTGTAGGGCCGGAGGATGTTACAGAGATAGGGGGAGGTGTAGGGGCTGGTGGAAGTTACAGAGATAGGGAAGGTAGTAGGGGCTGGAGGTGTTCACTGAGATAGGAAGCGAAGAGAGGCTGGAGGATGTTACAGAGATACAGAGGGGTGTAGGGTTTGGAGGAGGTTACAGAGATAGGGAGTGGTCAAGGGACTGGAGGAGGTTACAGAGACAGGGAGAGGAGTAGGAGCCAGAGGAGGTTACGGAGACAGGGAGGTGTGTAGGGGTTGGAGGTGGTTATAGAGATAGGTACTGGTGAGAGGCTGGAGGAGGTTACAGAGATAGGGAGAGGAGTAGGAGCAGGAGGAAGTTACAAGGATAGGGAGGGGTGTAGGGGCTGGAGGATTTTACAGAGTTAGGGAGGTGTATAGGGGCAGAAGGATGTTACAGAGATAGGGAGGGGTGCAGTGCCTGCAGGAGGTTACAACGATAGGGAGGTGTGTAGGGTTTGGAGGAGGTTACAGATATAGGGAAGTGTGTAGGGGTTGGAGGAGGTTACAGATATAGGGAGGTGTGTACGGACATGAGGAGGTTACAGAGATAGGGAGGTGTGTAGATGTTGGCGGCGGTTACAGAAATATGGAGGGATGTAGGGGTTGGAGCAGGTTACAGAGATAGGGAGGTGCGTAGGTGCTGGAGGAGGTTACAGAGATAGGGAGGGGTGTAGGGCTGGAGGAGCTTTTAGTGATAGGGAGGGTGTTACAGTGATAGGGACGGGTGAGAGGCTGGGAAGCGTTACAGAGATAGGGAGGGGTGTAGAAGCTGGAGGATGTTACAGAGATAGGGAGGGGTGTAGAGCTTGGAGGAGGTTACAAAGATAGGGACGGGTGTAGGCACTGGGGGAGTTTACAGAGATAGGGAGGGGGTGAGAGGCTGGAGGAGGTTACAGAATTAGGGAGAGGTGTAGGAGCCGGAGGAGGTTGCTGAGATAGGGAGGGTTGTAGGGGCTGGATGGGGTTACAGAGATAGGAAGTTACAGAGATAGGGAGGTGTAGAGGGGCTGGAGGAGTTTACAGAGATAGGGAAGGGTGTACGGGCTGGCGAAGGTTACTGAGATATGGAGGGGCGTAGGGGCTGGAGGAGGTTACAGAGATAGAGAGGAGTGTAGGGGCTGGAGGAGGTTAGAGATTTAGGGAGGGGTGTAGGGGCTGGAGGAGCTTACAGAGTTAGGGAGGGGTATAGGGGTGGGAGGATGTTACAGAGATAGGGAGGGTTGTAGTGGCTGGAGGAGGTTACAGAGATACTGAGGTGTGTAGGGTTTGGAGGAGGTTACAGATATAGGGAACTGTGTAGGGGTTTGGAGGAGGTTACAGAGATAGGGAGGTGTGTAGGGGTTGGAGAAGGTTACAGAGATAGGGAGGGGTGTAGGAGCCGGAGGAGGTTACAGAGATAGGGAGGGGTGTAGGAGCCGGAGGAGGTTACAGAGATAGGGAGAGGTGAAGGGGCTGGAGGAGGTTAGAGATAGGGAGGGGTGTACAGGCATGAGGAATTTACAGAGATAGGGAGGGGTGTAGATGCTGTCGGGGGTTACAGAGTTATGGAGGGGTGAAGGGGCTCTAGGTGGTTACAGAGATAGGGAGGGGTTTAGGGGTTGGAGGAGATTACAGAGATAGGGATGGGTGTAACGGCTGGAGGAGGTTACAGAGATAGGGAGGGTTGTAGGGGCTGGTGGAGGTTACAGAGATAAGGATGGGTTTAGGGGCTGTAGGATTTTACAGAGATGGGGAGGGGTTTAGGGGCTGGAGCAGGTTACAGAGATGGGGAGGGGTTTAGGGGTTGGAGGAGATTACAGAGATAGGGAGGGGTGTACCGGCTGGAGGAGGTTACAGAGATAGAGTTGGGTGTAGGGGCTGGAGCAGGTTACAGAGATAGGGAGTGGCCTAGGGGCAGCAGGAGGTTACAGAGATAGGGAGCGGTGTAGGGGCTGTAGCAGGTTACAGAGATATCAAGGGTGTTGGGGCGGGAGGAAGTTACAGAGATACGGAGGTTTGTAGGGGCTAGTAGGAGGTTACAGAGATAGGGAGGGTTGTAGGGGCTGGTGGAGGTTACAGAGATAAGGATGGGTTTAGGGGCTGTAGGATTTTACAGAGATAGGGAGGGGTGTTGGGGCCTGAGGAGGTTACAGAGATAGGGAGGTGTGTAGGGGTTGGAGCAGGTTACAGAGATAGGGATGGGCGTAGGGGCTGGAGGCGGTTACAGAGATAGGGAGGGGTGTAGGGGCTGGATGAGGTTACAGAGTTTGGGAGGTGTGTAGGGGCTGGAGGAGGTTACAGAGATAGGGAGGTTGTAGGGTCTGGAGGAGGTTACAGAGTTATGGAGGAGTATAGGGGCCAGATCAGGTTACAGAGATAGGGAAGGGTGTAGGGCTGGAGGAGGTTACAGAGATAGGGAGGTGTGTAGGGGTTGGAGGAGGTTACAGAGAGAGGGAAGTGTGTAGGGGCTGGAGGAGGTTACAGGGATAGTGAGGAATGAGAGGCTGGAGGGTTTTACAGAGATAGTGAGGAAGTTATAGTGATAATGAGCGGTGTCGGTCTGGTGGAGTTTACAGATAGTGAGGGATGTACGGGCATGTGGAGGTTACAGAGATAGGGAGGGGTCTAGGGGCTGGAGAAAGTTATAGAGATAGGGAGGTGTGTAGGGGTTGGAGGTGGTTACAGAGATAGGGAGGTGTGTAGGTGTTGGCGGAGGTTACAGAGATAGGGAGGTGTGTATGGGTTGGAGGTAGTTACAGAGATAGGGAGGGGTGTAGTAGCCGGAGGAGATTACAGAGATAGGGAGAGGTGTAGGAGCTGGAGGAGGTTACAGAGCTAGGGAGGGTTGTCGGGGCTGGAGGG
This sequence comes from Isurus oxyrinchus, assembly GCA_026770705.1. Taxonomy (NCBI): domain Eukaryota; kingdom Metazoa; phylum Chordata; class Chondrichthyes; order Lamniformes; family Lamnidae; genus Isurus; species Isurus oxyrinchus. The sequence goes on along the minus strand of JANJGN010000290.1, from coordinate 461,593 downwards.
AGTTACAGAGATAAGGAGGGGTGTAGGTCTGGAGGAGGTTATAGAGATAGGGCGGGAGTTACAGAGATAAGGATGGGTGAGAGGCTGGAGACCATTACAGAGATAGGAAGGGGTGTTGGAGCCGCAGGAGTTTACAGAGATAGGTTGAGGTGTAGGGGCTGGAGGAGGTTACAAAGATAGCGGTGGGGGGAGGGGCTGGTGGATGTTACAGAGATAGGGAGGGAGTTATAGAGATAATGAGCGGTGTAGAGCTGGAGGAGGTTACAGATAGTGAGGGGTGTACGGACATGAGGAGGTTACACTGATAGGGAGGGGTGTAGGGGCTGGAGGAATTTACAGAGATAGGGAGGGTTATAGGGGCTGGAGGAGGTTACAGAGATAGGGATGGGTGTAGGGGCTGGAGGATTTTACAGAGTTCGGGAAGGGTATAGGGGCAGAAGGATGTTACAGAGATAGGTAGGTGTGTAGGGGTTGGAGGAGGTTACAGAGATAGGGAAGTGTGTAGGGGTTGGAGGAGGTTACAGATATAGGGTGGTGTGTACGGGCATGAGGAGGTTACAGAGATAGGGAGGGGTGTAGATGCTGGCGGCGGTAACAGAGATATGGAGGGGTGTAGGGGCTCGAGGAGTTTACAGAGATAGGGACCGGTGTAGTGACTGGAGGAGGTTACAGAGATAGGGAGCGGCGTAGGGGCTGGAGGAGATTACAGAGATAGGGAGCGGCGTAGGGGCTGGAGGAGGTTACAGAGATAGGGAGGCGTGTAAGGGTTGGAGCAGCTTACAGAGTTAGGGAGCGGCGTAGGGGCTGGAGGAGGTTACAGAGATAGGGAGGCGTGTAAGGGTTGGAGCAGGTTACAGAGATAAGGAGCGGCGTAGGGGCTGGAGGAGGTTACAGAGATAGGGAGGCGTGTAAGGGTTGGAGCAGCTTACAGAGTTAGGGAGCGGCGTAGGGGCTGGAGGAGGTTACAGCGATAGGGAGGTGTGTAGGGGTTGGAAGAGATTACAGATATAGGGAAGTGTGTAGTGGCTGGAGGAGTTTACAGTGATAGGGAGGGGTGTAGGAGCCAGAGGAGGTTACACAGAGAGGGAGGGGTGTAAGGGCTGGAGGAGGTTACAGAGATAGGGAGGGATTTGGTGCTGGAGGAGGTTACAGAGATATGGAGCAGTGAGAGGCTGGAGGAGGTTACAGAGATGGTGGGGGAGTTACAGAGATGGTGGGGTGATAGGCTGGAGGACGTTACAGAGATAGGGAGGGGTGTAGGGTTTGGAGGAGGTTACAAGGATAAGGAGGAGTGAAGGGCCAGAGGATGTTACAGAGATAGGGGGAGGTGTAGGGGCTGGTGGAAGTTTTAGAGATAGGGAAGTTAGTAGGGGCTGGAGGAGTTCACTGAGATAGGAAGCGATGAGAGGCTGGAGGAGGTTACAGAGATACAGAGGGGTGTAGGGTTTGGAGGACGTTACAGAGATAGGGAGGGGTCAAGGGACTGGAGGACGTTACAGAGACAGGGAGAGGATTAGGAGCCAGAGGAGGTTACAGAGACAGGGAGGTGTGTAGGGGTTGGAGGTGGTTATAGAGATAGGTACTGGTGAGAGGCTGGAGGAGGTTACAGAGATAGGGAGAGGAGTAGGAGCAGGAGGAGGTTACAAAGATAGGGAGGGGTGTAGGGGCTGGAGGATTTTACAGAGTTAGGGAGGTGTATAGGGGCAGAAGGATGTTACAGAGATAGGGAGGGGTGCAGTGCCTGCGGGAGGTTACAACGATAGGGAGGTTTGTAGGGTTTGGAGGAGGTTACAGATATAGGGAAGTGTGTAGGGGTTGGAGGAGGTTACAGATATAGGGAGGTGTGTACGGACATGAGGAGGTTACAGAGATAGGGAGGGGTGTAGATTTTGGCGGCGGTTACAGAGATAGGGAGGGATATAGGGGTTGGAGCAGTTTACAGAGATAGGGAGGGGCGTAGGTGTTGGAGGAGGTTACAGAGTTAGGGAGGGGTATAGGGGCGGGAGGATGTTACAGAGATAGGGAGGGTTGTAGTGGTTGGAGGAGGTTACAGAGATACGGAGGTGTGTAGGGTTTGGAGGAGGTTACAGATATAGGGAAGTGTGTAGGGGTTTGGAGGAGGTTACAGAGATAGGGAGGTGTGTAGGGGTTGGAGAAGGTTACAGAGATAGTGAGGGGTGTAGGAGCCGGAGGAGGTTACAGAGATAGGGAGAGGTGAAGGGGCTGGAGGAGGTTAGAGATGGGGAGGAGGGGTGTACGGGCATGAGGAATTTACAGAGATAGGGAGGGGTGTAGATGCTGTCGGGGGTTACAGAGTTATGGAGGGGTGTAGGGGCTCTAGGTGGTTACAGAGATGGGGAGGTGTGTTGGGACTGGAGGAGGTTACAGAGATAGGGATGTGTGTACCGGCTGGAGAAGCTTACAGAGATCAGGCGGGTTGTAAGGGTTGGAGTAGGTTACAGAGATAGGGAGGGGCGTAGGGGCTGGAGGAGGTTACAGAGGTAGGGAGGGGTGTAGGGGTTGGAGCAGGTTACAGAGATACGGAGGGGCGTAGAGACTGGAGGAGGTTACAGAGATAGGGAGCGGGGCAGGGGCTGGAGCAGGTTACAGAGATATGAGGGGTGTAGGGGCTGGAGGAAGTTACAGAGATACGGAGTGTTGTAGCGGCTGTAGGAGGTTACAGAGATAGGGATGGGTGTAGGAGCTGGAGGAGGTTACAGAGATAGGGAGGGGTGTAGGGGCCGGAGGAGGTTCCAGAAATAGGGAGGGGTGTAGGGGTTGGAGCAGGTTACAGAGTTAGGGGTGGGGCGTAGGGGCTGGAGGAGGTTACAGAGATAGGGAGGGGTGTAGGGGCTGGATGAGGTTACAGAGTTAGGGAAGGGTGTAGGGGCTGGAGGAGGTTATAGGGATAGTGAGGAATGAGAGGCTGGAGGGTGTTACAGAGATAGTGAGGGAGTTATAGTGATAATGAGCGGTATAGGTCTGGTGGAGGTTACAGATAGTGAGGGGTGTACGGGCATGAGGAGGTTACAGAGATAGGGAGGGGTGTAGGAGCTGGAGGAGGTTACACAGACAGGGAGGGGTGTAGGGGCTGGAGGAGATTACAGAGATAGGGAGGGATGTTGAGGCTGGAGGAGGTTACAGAGATGGGGATGGAGTTACAGAGATGGTGGGATGACAGGCTGGAGGAGGTTACAGAGATCGGGAGGGGTGTAGGGGCTGGAGGAGGTTACAGAGATAGGGAGGATTGCAGGGTTTGGAGGAGGTTACAAGGATAAGGAGGAGTGTAGGGCTGGAGGAGGTTACAGAGATAGGGAGGTGTGAAGGGGCTGGATGAGGTTAAAGAGATAGGGAGGGGTGTAGGGTCTGGCGACGTTTACAGAGATTAGGAGGGGTGTAGGGGTTGGAGCAGGTTAGAGAGTTAGGGAGCGGCGTAGGGGCTGGAGGAGGTTACAGAGATAGGGAATGGTGTCGGGCTGGAGGAGTTTACAGAGTTAGGGAGTGAGTTACAGAGATAGGGACGGGTGAGAGGCTGGGGAGCGTTACAGAGATAGGGAGGGGTGTAGGGATTGGAGGAGGTTACAGAGTTAGGCAGAGGTATAGGGGCGGGAGGACTTTACAGAGATACGGAGGTGTGTAGGGGTTTGGAGGAGGTTCCAGACATAGGGAGGTGTGTAGGGGTTGGAGAAGGTTACAGAGATAGGGAGGGGTGTAGGAGCCGGAGGAGGTTACAGAGATAGGGAGAGGTGAAGGGGCTGGAGGAGGTTAGAGATAGGGAGGGGTGTACGGGCATGAGGAATTTACAGAGATAGGGAGGTGTGTAGATGCTGTCGGGGGTTACAGAGTTATGGAGCGGTGTAGGGGCTCTAGGTGGTTACAGAGATGGGGAGGTGTGTAGGGACTGGAGGAGGTTACAGAGATAAGGATGGGTGTACCGGCTGGAGAAGCTTACAGAGATCAGGAGGGTTGTAAAGGTTGGAGCAGGTTACAGAGATAGGGAGGGCGTAGAGGCTGGAGGAGGTTACAGAGATATGAGGGCTGTAGGGGCGGGAGGAAGTTACAGAGATACGGAGTGTTGTTGGGGCTGTAGGAGGTTACAGAGATAGGGATGGGTGTAGGAGCTGGAGGAGGTTATAGAGATAGGGAGGGGTGTAGGGGCCAGAGGAGGTTCCAGAAATAGGGAGGTGTGTAGGCGTTGGAGCAGGTTACAGAGATAGGGGTGGGCCGTAGGGGCTGGAGGATGTTACAGAGATAGGGAGGGGTGTACGGGCTGGATGAGGTTACGGAGTTAGGGAGGGGTGTAGGGGCTGGAGGAGGTTACAGTGTTATGGAGGAGTATAGGGGCCGGATCAGGTTACAGAGATAGGGAAGGTTGTAGGGCTGGAGGAGGTTACAGAGATAGGGAGGTGTGTAGGGGTTGGAGGAGGTTACAGAGATAGGGAGTTGTAGGGTCTGGAGGAGGTTACAGAGTTATGGAGGGGTATAGGGGCCGGATCAGGTTACAGAGATAGGGAAGGGTGTAGGCCTGGAGGAGGTTACAGAGATAGGGAGGTGTGTAGGGGTTGGAGGAGGTTACAGAGATAGGGAAGGGTGTAGGGGCTGGAGGAGGTTATAGGGATAGTGAGGGAGTTATAGTGATAATGAGCGGTGTAGGTCTGGTGGAGTTTACAGATAGTGAGGGGTGTACGGGCATGAGAAGGTTACAGAGATAGGGAGGGGTGTAGGAGCCGGAGGAGGTTACACAGACAGGGAGGGGTGTAGGGGCTGGAGGAGATTAGAGAGATAGGGAGGGATGTTGGGGCTGGAGGAGGTTACAGAAATAGGTAGCAGTGAGGGGCTGGATGAGGTTACAGAGATGGGGTGGAGTTACAGAGATGGTGGAGTGACAGGCTGGAGGAGGTTACAGAGATCGGGAGGGGTGTAGGGGCTGGAGGAGGTTACAGAGATAGGGAGGAGTGCAGGGTTTGGAGGAGGTTACAAGGATAAGGAGGAGTGTATAGATGGTGGAGGTTACAGAGATAGGGAGGTGTGAAGGGGCTGGATGAGGTTACAGAGATAGGGAGGGGTGTAGGGTCTGGTGACGCTTACAGAGATTGGGAGGGGTGAATGGGTTGGAGCAGGTTAGAGAGTTAGGGAGCGGCGTAGGGGCTGGAGGAGGCTACAGAGATAGGGAGTGGTGTCGGGCTGGAGGAGTTTACAGAATTAGTGAGTGAGTTACAGAGATAGGGACGGGTGAGAGGCTGGGGAGCGTTACAGAGATAGGGAGGGGTGTAGGAGCTGGAGGATGTTACAGAGATAGGGAGGGGTGTAGGGATTGAAGGAAGTTACAGAGATAGGGAGGGGTGTAGGGACTGGAGGAGTTTACAGAGATAGGGAGGGGGTGAGAGGCTGGAGGAGGTTACAGAGTTAGGGAGATGTGTAGGAGCCGGAGGAGGTTTCTGAGATAGGGAGAGTTGTAGGGGCTGGATGGGGTTACAGAGATAGGAAGTTACAGAGATAGGGAGGGAGTTACAGAGATAAGGAGGGGTGCATGGCTGGAGGAGGCTACAGAGATAGGGAGGGGTGTAGGGGCTGGAGGAGTTTTGAGATTTAGGGAGTGGTGTAGGGGCTGGAGGAGGTTACAGAGTTAGGGAGGTTGTAGGGGTTGGAGGAGGTTACAGAGTTCGGGAGGGGTATCGGGGCCGGAGGATGTTACAGATATATGGAGGTGTGTAGGCGTTGGAGAAGGTTACAGAGATAGGGAGGGGTGTAGGAGCCGGAGGAGGTTACAGAGATAGGGAGATGTGAAGGTGCTGGAGGAGGTTAGAGATAGGGAGGGTTGTACGGGCATGAGGAGTTTACAGAGATAGGGAGGGGTGTAGATGCTGTCGGGGTTTACAGATTTATGGAGGGGTGTAGGGGCTCTAGGAGTTTACAGAGATGGGGAGGGGTGTAGCGACTGGAGGAGGTTACAGAGATAGGGAGGGGTGTAGGGGCTGGAGGAGGTTACAGAGATAGAGTTGGGTGTAGGGGCTGGAGCAGGTTACAGAGATAGGGAGGGGCCTAGGGGCAGCAGGAGGTTACAGAGATAGGGAGCGGTGTAGGGACTGTAGCAGGTTACAGAGATATCAAGGGTGTTGGGGCGGGAGGAAGTTACAGAGATACGGAGGTTTGTAGGGGCTGTAGGAGGTTACAGAGATAGGGAGTGTTGCAGGGTCTGGAGGAGGTTACAAAGTTATGGAGGAGTATCGGGGCCGGATCAGGTTACAGAGATAGGGAAGGGTGTAGGGCTGGAGGAGGTTACAGATTTTGGGAGGTGTGTAGGGGTTGGAGGAGGTTACAGAGATAGGGAAGTGTGTAGGGGCTGGAGGAGGTTACAGGGATAGTGAGGAATGAGAGGCTGGAGGGTGTTACAGAAATAGTGAGGAAGTTATAGTGATAATGAGCGGTGTAGGTCTGGTGGAGTTTACAGATAGTGAGGGATGTACGGGCATGTGGAGGTTACAGAGATAGGGAGGCGTGTAGGGGCTGGAGAAAGTTACAGAGATAGGGAGGTGTGTAGGGGTTTGGGGTGGTTACAAAGATAGGGAGGTGTGTATGTGTTGGAGGAGGTTACAGAGATAGGGAGGTGTGTAGCGGTTGGAGGTAGTTACAGAGATAGGGAGGGGTGTAGTAGCCGGAGGAGATTACAGAGATAGGGAGTGGTGTAGGAGCTGGAGGAGGTTACAGAGCTAGGGACGGTTGTAGGGGCTGGAGGGAGTTACAGAGATAAGGAGGGGTGTAGGTCTGGAGGAGGTTATAGAGATAGGGCGGGAGTTACAGAGATAAGGATGGGTGAGAGGCTGGAGTGCGTTACAGAGATAGGGAGGGGTGTTGGAGCCGCAGGAGTTTACAGAGATAGGTTGAGGTGTAGGGGCTGGAGGAGGTTACAAAGATAGCGGTGGTGGGAGGGGCTGGTGGATGTTACAGAGATAGGGAGGGAGTTATAGAGATAATGAGCGGTGTAGGGCTGGAGGAGGTTACAGATAGTGAGGGGTGTACGGGCATGAGGAGGTTACACTGATAGGGAGGGGTGTAGGGGCTGGAGGAAGTTACAGAGATAGGGAGGGTTATAGGGGCTGGAGGAGGTTACAGAGATAGGGATGGGTGTAGGGGCTGGAGGATTTTACAGAGTTAGGGAAGGGTATAGGGGCAGAAGGATGTTACAGAGATAGGTAGGTGTGTAGGGGTTGGAGGAGGTTACAGAGATAGGGAAGTGTGTAGGGGTTGGAGGAGGTTACAGATATAGGGAGGTGTGTACGGGCATGAGGAGGTTACAGAGATAGGGAGGGCTGTAGATGTTGGCGGTGGTAACAGAGATATGGAGGGGTGTAGGGGCTCGAGGAGTTTACAGAGATAGGGACCGGTGTAGGGACTGGAGGAGATTACAGAGATAGGGAGGCGTGTAAGGGTTGGAGCAGGTTACAGAGATAGGGAGCGGCGTAGGGGCTGGAGGAGGTTACAGAGAGAGGGAGGGGTGTTGGGGCTGGAGGAGGTTACAGAGATAGGGAGGTTGTAGGGGCTGGAGGAGGTTACAGAGATAGGGAGGTGTGTAGGGGTTGGAAGAGGTTACAGATATAGGGAAGTGTGTAGTGGCTGGAGGAGGTTACAGAGATAGGGAGGGGTGTAGGAGCCAGAGGAGGTTACACAGACAGGGAGGGGTGTAAGGGCTGGAGGAGGTTACAGAGATAGGGAGGGATGTTGGGGCTGGAGGAGGTTACAGAGATAGGGAGCAGTGAGAGGCTGGAGGAGGTTACAGAGATGGGAGGGGGAGTTACAGAGATGATGGGGTGATAGGCTGGAGGAGGTTACAGAGATAGGGAGGGGTGTAGGGTTTGGAGGAGGTTACAAGGATAAGGAGGAGTGTAGGGCGGGAGGATGTTACAGAGATAGGGGGAGGTGTAGGGGCTGGTGGAAGTTACAGAGATAGGGAAGTTAGTAGGGGCTGGAGGAGTTCACTGAGATAGGGAGCGATGAGAGGCTGGCGGAGGTTACAGAGATACAGAGGGGTGTAGGGTTTGGAGGACGTTACAGAGATAGGGAGTGGTCAAGGGACTGGAGGAGGTTACAGAGACAGGGAGAGGAGTAGGAGCCAGAGGAGCTTACAGAGATAGGGAGGTGTGTAGGGGTTGGAGGTGGTTATAGATATAGGTACTGGTGAGAGGCTGGAGGAGGTTACAGAGATAGGGAGAGGAGTAGGAGCAGGAGGAGGTTACAAAGATAGGGAGGTGTGTAGGGGTTGGAGGAGGTTACAGAGATAGGGAGGTGTGTTGGGGTTGGAGGAGGTTACAGAGATAGGGAGGGGTGTAGGGGCTGGAGGATGTTACAGAGATAGGGCGCGTGTTACAGAGATAAGGAGGGGTGTAGGACTGGAGGTGGTTACGGGGATAGGGCGGGAGGTACAGAGATAGGGAGGGGTGTAGGAGCCGGAGGAGGTTACAGAGATAGGGAGGGGTGTAGGGGCTGGAGGTGGTTACAAAGATAGGGTTGGAGGGAGGGGCTGGAGGAGGTTACAGAAATAGGGAGGGAGTTATAGAGATAGTGAGCGGTGTAGGGCTGGAGGAGCTTACATTTAGGGAGGGGTGTACGGGCATGCGGATGTTACTGAGATTTTGAGGTTTGTAGGGGTTGGAGCAGGTTACAGAGATAGGGAAGTTTGTAGGGGCTTGAGGAGGTTACAAGAGATAGGGAGGGGTGTAGGGCTGGAGGAGGTTACAGAGATAGGGAGGGAGTTACAGAGATAGGGAGGGGTGTAGAAGCTGGAGAGCGTTACAGAGATAGGGAGGGGTGTATGAGCTGGAGGATGTTACAGAGATCGGGAGGTGTGTAGGGATTGGAGGATGTTTCTGAGATAGGGAGGGGTGTAGGGACTGGAGGAGTTTACAGAGATAGGGAGGGTCATACAGGCTGGAGGTTGTTACAGAGATAGGAAGCTTTGTAGTGTTTGGAGGAGGTTACAGAGGGAGGGTTGTAGTGACTGGAGGCGGTTACGGAGATAGGGATGGGTGTATTGGCTAGAGGATGTTACAGAGATAGGGAGGGTTGTAGGGGCTGGAGGAAGCTACACAGATAGGGAGGGGTGTAGGGGCTGGAGGAGGTTACTGAGATAGTGATGGGTGTAGGGTGCTGGAGGACTTTACAGAGATAGGGAGGTTGGTAAGGGCTGGAGGAGGTTACAGAGAAAGGAAGGGTTGTAGGGACTGGAGGAGGTTACAGAGATAGGGAGGGTTGTAGGTGCTGGAGGAGGTTATGGAGTTACGGAGGTTTGTAGGGGCTGGAGGAAGTGACAGAGATAGGGTGGGGTGTAGGGACTGGAGGAGCTTACAGTGATAGAGTGATGTGTAGGGGCTGGAGGAGGTTCCAGAGATAGGAAGGTGTGTAGGATCAAGAGGAGGTTACTAGTTGGGCAGTGTTGTAGGGTCTGGAGGAGGTTAAAGAGATAGGGAGGCTTTTTGGGGCTGGACGAAGTTCCAGAGATAGGGAGGATGTGAGGGGCTGGAGGAGGTTACAGATATAGGGAGGGTTATACTGAGTGGAGGAGGTTGCAGAGATTGGAGGGATGTAGGGGCTGGAGGAGGTTGCAGAGATAGGGAGAGGTGTAGGTGGCTGGAGGTGGTTACAGAGATATGGAGGGATGTAGGGGCTGGATGAGTTTACAGAGATAGGGAGGGGTGTATGTGCTGGAGGAGGTTACAGAGATAGGGAGGGGGATGTAGTGCTGGAGGAGGTTCCAGAGATAGGGATGGGTTTAGGGGCTGGAGGAGGTAACAGAGATACAGAGTTTTGTAGCGGCTGGAGGATGTTACAGACATAGGGAGCATTGTAGGTGCTGGAGGAGATTGTAGAGATAGGGAGGTTTGTAGGGGCTGCAGGAGGTTACAGGGATAGGGAAGGGTGTAGGTTCTGGAGGAGGTTACAGAAATAGGGAGGGGTGTAGCTGCTGGAGGAGGTTACAGGGATAGGGAGGGTTGTTGGGGCTGGACGAGATTACTGAGATAGGGAGGGTTGTAGTGAGTGGAGGAGGTTACAGAGATAGGGAGTTTTGTTGGGTGTGGCAGAGGTTACAGAGATAGGGATGGTTTTAGTAAGTGTAGGAGTTTACAGAGAAAGGGAGTGTTGTAGGGAGTGGAGGACATTACAGAGATAGGGAGGGTTGTAGGGGCTGGAGGATTTTACAGAGATAGGGAGGGGGTTACAGAGTTAGGGAGGTGTGTCGGGGCTAGAGGACGTTACAGAAATAGGGAGGGGTGTAGGGACTGGAGGAGGTTACAGAGATAGGGAGGGGTGTAGGGGCTGGAGGAGGTTACAGAGATAGGGTGAGGTGTAGGGGCTGAGGATGTTGCACTGATACAGTGGGGTGTATGTGGCTGGAAGTGGTTACAGAGATAGGGAGTGGTGTTGGGGCTGGAGGTTGTTTCAGAAATAGTGAGCATTGTCGGGGCTGGTGGATGTTACAGAGAAATGGAAGTTTGTTGGGGCTGGAGGATTTTACAGAGATAGGGAGGGTCATACAGGCTGAAGGTGGTTACAGAGATAGGAAGCATTGTAGTGTTTGGAGGAGGTTACTGAGATAGGGAGGGTTGTAGTGAGTGGAGGATGTTACAAAGATAGGGAGGGGTTCGGGGGCTTTGGGTGATTAGAGAGATACACAGGGTTGTACTTGGCTGGAGGTGGTTACAGAGATAGGGAGTGGTGTAGCGCCTGTAGGAGAATACAGAGATAGGGAGGGTTTTGAGATGTGGAGGAGTTTAGAGAGTTAGCGAGCGGTGTAGGGACTGGATGCGGTTACTGAAACAAGAGAGTGGTAGGTGCTGGAGGAGGTTACAGAGATAGGGTGTGGTGTAGGGGCTGGAGGACTTTACAGAGATAGGGAGGAGTGTAGGTGCTGGTGGTGGTTACAGAGATAGGGAGGGGTGTCGGGGCTGGAGGAGGTTACAGAGATAGGGAGGGGTGTAGGGTCTGGAGGAGTTTACAGAGATAGTGAGGGGTGTAGTTGCTGGTGGTGGTTACAGAGATAGGGAGGGGTGTAGGGGCTGGAGGAGTTTACAGTGATAGAGAGGGGTGTAGGGGCTGGAGGAGGTTACAGGGATAGGGAGCGGTGTAGGTTCTGGAGGAGGTTAAAGAGATAGGAAGGTGTGTAGGAGCAGGAAGAGGTTACTGAGTTGGGGAGGGTTGGAGGTGCTGAAGGTGGTCACAGAGATAGGGAGGGTTGTAGGGGCTGGAGGAGGTTTATGAGATAGGGAGGGGTGTAGTGGTTGGAGTTGATTACTAAGACAGAGTTGTAGGCGGCTGGAGATAGTTACAGAGATAGGGAGGGGTATACGGGCAGTAGGAGATTGCAGAGATAGGGAGGTGTGTAGGGGCTGGAGGAGGTTACAGAGATATCGAGGGGTGTAGGTCGCTAGATGTGGTTACAGAGATATGGAGGGGTGTAGGGGCTGGAGGAGTTTATTGAGATAGGGAGGGATGTAGGGTCTGGAGGAGTTTACAGAGATAGGGAGGAGTGTACGGGCTGCCGGAGGTTGCAGGGATAGGGCGGGAGTTAAAGAGATAGGGAGCGGTGAGAGGCTGGAGAGTTTTACAGAGATAGGGAGGGGTGGAGGGGCTGGAGGATTTTACAGAGATAGGGAGGGGGTTACAGAGATATGGAGGTGTGTAGGGGCTGGAGGACGTTACAGAAATAGGGAGGGGTGTAGGGACTGGAGGAGGTTACAGAGATAAGGAGGGGTGTAGGGGCTGGAGGAGGTTACAGAGATAGGGTGAGGTGTAGGGGCTGAGGATGTTGCACTGATACAGTGGGGTGTATGTGGCTGGAAGTGGTTACAGAGATAGGGAGTGGGGTAGGGGCTGGAGGTTGTTTCAGAAATAGTGAGCATTTTCGGGGCTGGTGGAGGTTACAGAGAAATGGAAGTTTGTTGGGGCTGGAGGATTTTACAGAGATAGGGAGAGTCATACAGGCTGAAGGTGGTTACAGAGATAGGAAGCTTTGTAGTGTTTGGAGGAGGTTACAGAGATAGTGAGGGTTGTAGTGAGTGGAGGATGTTACAAAGATAGGGAGGGGTTCGGGGGCTTTGGGTGATTAGAGAGATACACAGGGTTGTACTTGGCTGGAGGTGGTTACAGAGATAGGGAGTGATGTAGCGGCTGTAGGAGAATACAGAGATAGGGAGGGTTTTGAGATGTGGAGGAGTTTAGAGAGTTAGCGAGCGGTGTAGGGACCGGATGCGGTTACTGAAGCAAGAGAGTGGTAGGTGCTGGAGGAGGTTACAGAGATAGGGTGTGGTGTAGGGGCTGGAGGAGTTTACAGAGATAGGGAGGAGTGTGGGTGCTGGTGGTGGTTACAGAGATAAGGAGGGGTGTAGGGGCTGGAGGAGATTACAGAGATAGGGAGGGGTGTAGGAGCTGGAGGAGTTTACAGAGATAGGGAGCAGTGTAGGTTCTGGACGAGGTTAAAGAGATAGGAAGGTGTGTAGGAGCAGGAAGGAGTTACTGAGTTGGGGAGGGTTGGAGGTGCTGAAGGTGGTTACAGAGATAGGGAGGGTTGTAGGGGCTGGAGGAGGCTTATGAGATAGGGAGGGGTGTAGTGGTTGGAGGTGATTACAGAGATAGACAGAGTTGTAGGCGGCTGGAGATGGTTACAGAGATAGGGAGGGGTATACGGGCAGTAGGAGATTACAGAGATAGGGAGGTGTGTAGGTGCTGGAGGAGATTACAGAGATATCGAGGGGTGTAGGTCGCTAGATGTGGTTACAGAGATATGGAGGGGTGTAGGGGCTGGAGGAGCTAACTGAGATAGGGAGGGATGTAGGGTCTGGAGGAGTTTACAGAGATAGGGAGGGATGTAGGGTCTGGAGGAGTTTACAGAGATAGGGAGGAGTGTACGGGCTGCCGGAGGATGCAGGGATAGGGCGGGAGTTAAAGAGATAGGGAGCGGTGAGAGGCTGGAGAGTGTTACAGAGATAGGGAGGGGTGGAGGGGCTGGAGGATTTTACAGAGATAGGGAGGGGGTTACAGAGATATGGAGGTGTGTAGGGGCTGGAGGACGTTACAGAAATAGGGAGGGGTGTAGGGACTGGAGGAGGTTACAGAGATAGGGAGGGGTGTTGGGCCTGGAGCAGGTTACAGAGATAGGCTGAGGTGTAGGGGCTGAGGATGTTGCACTGATACAGTGGGGTATATGTGGCTGGAAGTGGTTACAGAGATAGGGAGTGAGGTAGGGGCTGGAGGTTGTTTCAGAAATAGTGAGCATTTTCGGGGCTGGTGGAGGTTACAGAGAAATGGAAGTTTGTTGGGGCTGGAGGATTTTACAGAGATAGGGAGGGTCATACAGGCTGGAGGTGGTTACAGAGATAGGAAGCTTTGTAGTGTTTGGAGGAGGTTACAGAGATAGGGAGGGTTGTAGTGAGTGGAGGATGTTACAAAGATAGGGAGGGGTTCGGGGGCTTTGGGTGATTAGAGAGATACACAGGGTTGTACTTGGCTGGAGGTGGTTACAGAGATAGGGAGTGGTGTAGAGGCTGTAGGAGAATAAAGAGATAGGGAGGGTTCTGAGATGTGGAGGAGTTCAGAGAGTTAGCGAGTGGTGTAGGGACCGGATGTGGTTACTGAAACAAGAGAGTGGTAGGTGCTGGAGGAGGTTACAGAGATAGGGTGTGGTGTAGGGGCTGGAGGAGTTTACAGAGATAGGGAGGGGTGTGGGTGCTGGTGGTGGTTACAGAGATAGGAGGGGTGTAGGGGCTCGAGGAGTTTACAGAGATACGGAGCGGTGTAGGTTCTGGAGGAGGTTAAAGAGATAGGAAGTAGTGTAGGAGCAGGAAGAGGTTACTGAGTTGGGGAGGGTTGGAGGTGCTGAAGGTGGTCACAGAGATAGGGAGGGTTGTAGGGGCTGGAGGAGGCTTATGAGATAGGGAGGGGTGTAGTGGTTGGAGGTGATTACAGAGATAGACAGAGTTGTAGGCGGCTGGAGATGGTTACAGAGATAGGGAGGGGTATACGGGCAGTAGGAGATTACAGAGATAGGGAGGTGTGTAGGGGCTGGAGGAGGTTACAGAGATATCGAGGGGTGTAGGTCGCTAGATGTGGTTATAGAGATAGGGAGGTGTGTAGGGGCTGGAGGGGTTTACTGAGATAGGGAGGGATGTAGGGTCTGGAGGAGTTTACAGAGATAGGGAGGAGTGTACGGGCTGCCGGAGGTTGCAGGGATAGGGCGGGAGTTACAGAGATAGGGAGCGGTGAGAGGCTGGAGAGTGTTACGAGATAGGGAGGCGTGTAGGAGCCAGAGGAGGTTACAGAGATAGGGAGGGGTGTAGGGGCTGAGGTGGTTACAAAGATAGGGGTGGGGGGAGGGGCTGGAGGAGGTTACAGAAATAGGGAGAGAGTTATAGAGATAGTGAGCGGTGTAGGGCTGGAGGAGGTTACAGACAGGAAGGGGTGTAGGGGCTGGAGGAGGTTACAGAGATGGGGAGGGAGTTAAAGAGTTTGTGGGGTGATAGGCTGGAGGAGGTTACAGAGATAGGGAGCGGTGAGAGGCTGGAGGAGGTTACAGAGATGGGGAGGGAGTTACAGAGATTGTGGGGTGATAGGCTGGAGGAGGTTACAGAGATAAGGCGGGATGTAGTGGCTGGAGGAGGTTACAGAGTTAGGGAGGTGTGTAGTGGTTGGAAGAGATTACAAGGATAAGGAGGAGTGTAGGGACTGGAGGTGGTTACAGAGACAGGGGCAGGTGTAGGGGCTGGAGGAAGTTAGAGAGATATAGATGTTTGAAGAGGTTGGAAGAGGTTACAGAGATAGTGAGGGGTCTAGGGTGTGGAGGAAATCACAGAGATAGGTAGGGGTGAGAGGCTGGAGGAAGTTACAGAGATAGGGAGAGGAGTAGGAGCCGGAGGACATTACAAAGATATGGAGGGGTGCAGGGGCTGGAGGAGGTTACAGTCATAGGGAGGGGTGTATGGACTGGAGGAGGTTACAGGTTTAGGGAGGGGTGCGAGGCTGGAGGAGGTTACCGAGTTAGGGAGATGTGTAGGAACCCGAGGAGGTTGCAGACATTGGGAGGTGTAGGGCTGGAGGAGCTTACAGTGATATGGAGGAGTGTAGGGGTTGGTGCAGGTTGCAGAGATAGGGAGGGGCGTAGGGGCGGGAGGATTTTACAGAGATAAGGAGGGGTGTAGGGGCTGGAGGAGGTTACAGATTTAGTGAGGGGTGTAGGGGCTGGAGAAGGTTACAGAGATACGGAGTGGTGTAGGGGTTGGAGGAGGTGACAGAGATAGGGAGGCGACTGGGGAATGGTGGAGGTTACAGAGATAGGGAAGGGTGTAGGGTGCAGCACACCCTCAAATGCGGAGTGTTTTGTATTGCAGCACACCCCCAATTATTGTCACTCCAATAGTGCAGCATACCCTCAGTTACTGACACTCCAATAGTGCAGCACACCCTCAATTACTGACCCTCCAATAGTGCAGCATAGCCTCAATTACTGACACTCCAATAGTGCAGCACACCCTCAATTACTGACACTCCAATAGTGCAGCACACCCTCAATTACTGACACTCCAATAGTGCAGTACACCCTCAATGACTGTTCCTCCAATACTGCAGCACACCGTCAATTACTGACACTGCAATAGTGTAGCACCCCCTCAAATACTGACACTCCAATAGTGCAGCATACCCTCAATTACTGACACTGCAATCATGCAGCACACCCTCAATTACTGACACTGTAATAGTGTAGCACCCCCTCAATTACAGACACTCAAGTTGTGCAGAATAATGTTAATTACTGACACTCCAATAGTGCAGTACACCCTCAATAACTGACACTCCAATAGTGCAGCACACCCCCAATTATTGACCCTCCAATAGTGCAGCATACCGTCAATTACTGACACTGCAATAGGGTAGCACCCCTCAATTACTGACTCTCCAATAGTGCAGCACACCCTGAATTACTGACCCTCCAATAGTGCAGCACACCCTCAATTACTGACACTCCAACAGTGCAGCACAGTCTCGATTACTAACAATACAATAGTGCACCAGCCTCAATTACTGACAATCCAACAGTGCAGCACAGCAACAATTACTGAACTCCAATAGTGAAGCACACCCTCAATTACTAACCCTCCAATACTGCAGCACACCCTCAATTACTTACACAACAATAGTGCAGCACACCTTCAATTACTGACATTCAATAATGCCGCACAACTTCAATTACTGACACTCCAACAGTATAGCACGGTCTCAATTACTGACACTCTAGTAGTGCAGCACACCCTCAATTACTGACACACCTTTTGTGCAGCATATCCTCAATTATTTACAATCCAATACTGCAGCACACCCACAATTACCGACGACCAATCATGCAGCACACCCTCAATTACTGACATGCAAGTAGTGCAGCAGACACTCAGTTACTTATGCTCCAATATTGAAGCACACTGTCAATTCCTGACAATCCATTAGTGGAGCCGGAGGAGGTTCCAGATATAAGGAGGGTTTAGGGTCTGGAGGAGATTACAGAGATAGGGTAGGTTGTAGGAGCAGGAGGAGGATACTGAGTTGGGGAGGGTTGTTGGGTCTGGAGGAGGTTACAGAGATCGGGTGGGTTGTGGTGAGTGGAGGAGTTTACAGAGATCAGGAGGGTTGTAGGGGCTGTAGGAATATACAGAGATAGGGAGGTGTGTAGGGGTTGGAGGTGGTTACAGAGATAGGGAGGGGTGTAGGAGCCGGAGGATTTTACAGAGATAGGGAGAGGTGTACGGGCTGGAGGAGGTTACAGAGATAGGGAGGGGTGTAGGGACTGGAGGAGATTACAGAGATAGGGAGGGATGTACGGGCTGGAGAAGTTTACAGAGATCGGGAGGGGTGTAAGCTTTGGAGCAGGTTACAGAGATAGGGAGGGGCGTAGGGGTTGGAGCAGGTTACAGAGATAGGGAGGGGCGTAGGGGCTGGAGGAGGTTACAGAGATAGGGAGGGGTGTTGGGGCTGGTGCAGGTTACAGAGTTAGGGAGGGGTGTAGGGGCTGGAGGAGGTTACAGAGATAGGGATGGTGTGTAGGGATTGGATGAGGTTACAGAGATAAGGAGGTGTGTAGGGGTTGGAGGTATTTACAGAGATAGGGAGGGGTGTTGCAGCTGGAGCAGGTTACAGAGTTAGGGAGGGATATAGGGGCTGGAGGAGGTTACAGAGATAGGGATGGTGTAGGGGCTGGAGTAGGTTACAGAGTTAGGGAGGTGTGTAGGGTTTGGAGGTGGTTACAGAGTTAGGGAGGGGTGTAGGGGCTGGAGGAGGTTACAGAGATATGGAGAGGTGTAGGGGCTGGAGGAGTTTACAGAAATAGGGAGGGGTGTTGGGGCTGGAGGGGGTTACATAGTTAGGGAGGAAGTTACAGAGCAAAGGAGGGGTGTAGGGCTGGAGGAGGTTACAGTGATAGGGCCGGAGTTACAGAGATAGGGAGCGGTGAGATGCTGGAGTCCGTTACAGAGATAGGGAGGGGTGTAGGAGCCGGAGGAGGTTACAGAGATAGGGAGGGGTGTAGGGGCTGGTGGAGGTTACAGATATAGGGAGCGGTGTAGGGGCTGGAGGAGGTTACAGAAATACGGAGGTAGTTATTGAGATAGTGAGCGGTGTAGGGCTGGAGGAGGTTACAGATAGGGAGCGGTGTACGGGCATGAGGAGGTTACAGAGATAGGGAGGAGTGTAGGGGCTGCAGGAGGTTACAGAGATAGGGAGGGCTGTAGGGGCTGGAGTATTTTACAGAGATAGGGAGCGGTGATAGGCTGGAGGAGGTTACAGAGATGAGGAGGAAGTTACTGAGATGGTGGGGTGATAGGCTGGATGAGGTTACAGAGATAGGGCGAGATGTAGGGTCTGGAGGAGGTTACAGAGACAGGGAGGAGTGTAGTGGTTGGAGCAGGTTACAGAGATAGGGAGGGGTGTAGGGGCTGGAGGAGGTTACAGAGAGAGGTTTGAAGGGGTTGGAGGAGGTTACAGAGATAGGGAGGGGTCTAGGGACTGGAGGAGGTTACAGAGATAGGGAGGGGTGTAGGGGCTGGAGGAGGTTTACAGACATAGGGAGGGGTGTAGGGATTGGAGGAGGTTACAGAGATAGGGAGGGGTGTATGGACTGGAGGAGGTTACAGAAATAGGGAGGGGTGCGAGGCTGGAGGAGGTTGCAGAGTTAGGGAGAGGTGTACGAGCCCAAGGAGGTTACAGAGATCGGGAGGGGTGTAAGGCTTGGAGCAGGTTACAGAGATAGGGAGGGTCGTAGGGGCTGGAGGAGGTTACAGAGATAGGGAGTGGTGTTGAGGCTGGAGCAGGTTACAGAGTTAGGGAGGCGTGTAGGGGCTGGAGGAGGTTACAGAGTAGAGAGGTGTTTAAGTATTGGAGGAGGTTACTGAGATAGGGAGGTGTGTAGGGGTTGGAAGTGGTTACAGAGATAGGGAGGGGTGTTGGGGCTGGAGCAGGTTACAGAGTTAGGGAGGGGTGTAGGGGCTGGAGCAGGTTACAGAGTTAGGGAGGGGTGTAGGGGCTGGAGGAGGTTACAGAGTAGAGAGGTGTTTAGGTATTGGAGGAGGTTACTTAGATAGGGAGGTGTGTAGGGGTTGGAAGTGGTTACAGAGATAGGGAGGGGTGTTGGGGCTGGAGCAGGTTACAGAGTTAGGGAGGGGTGTAGGGGCTGGAGGAGGTTACAGAGATAGGGTTGGTGTAGGGTCTGGAGGAGGTAACAGAGTTAGGGTGGTGTGTAGGTGTTGGAGGAGGTTACAGAGATAAGGAGGTGTGTAGCGGTTGGAGGTGGTTACAGCGTTAGGGAGGGGTGTAGGGGCTGGCGTAGGTTACAGTGTTAGGTAGTTGTGTAGGTGTTGGAGGAGGTTACAGAGATAGGGAGGGGTGTAGGGGCTGGAGGATTTTACAGAGATATGCAGAGGTGTAGGGGCTGGAGGACGTTACAGAGATCGGGAGGGGTGTAGGGGCTGGAGGGTGTTACAGAGATAGGGAGGGAGTTACAGAGCTAAGGAGTGGTGTAGGGCTGGAGGAGGTTACAGGGATAGGGCGGGAGTTACAGAGATAGGGAGTGGTGATAGGCTGGAGAGCGTTACAGAGATAGGGAGGGGTGTAGGAGCCTTAGGAGGTTACAGAGATAGGGAGGGGTGTAGGAGCCGGAGGAGGTTACAGTGATAGGGAGGGGTGTAGGGGCTGGAGGTGGTTACAAAGATAGGGGTGGGGGGAGGGGCTGGAGGAGGTTACTGAAATAGGGAGGGACTTATAGAGATAGTGAGCGGTGTAGGGCTGGAGGAGGTTACAGATAGGGAACGGTGTACGGGCATGATCAGGTTACATTGATATGGAGGAGTGTAGGGGCGGAAGGAAGTTACAGAGATAGGGAGGGTTGTAGGGGCTGGAGGAGGTTACAGAAATTGGGCGGGGTGCAGGGTTGGAGGATTTTACAGAGATAGGGAGTGGTGAGAGGCTGGAGGAGATTACAGAGATGGGGAGCAAGTTACAGAGATGGTGGGGTGATAGGCTGGAGGAGGTTACAGAGAAAGAGCGGGATGTAGGGGCTGGAGGAGGTTACAGAGATAGGGAGGTGTGTCGGGGTTGGAGGAGGTTAATTAGATAGGGAGGGTTCTCGTGACTGGAGGATGTTACAGAGATAGTTAGGGGTGAGAGGCTGAAGGAGTTTACAGAGATAGGGAGAGGATTAGGAGGCGGAGGAGGTTACAAAGATAGGGAGGGGTGTAGGGGCTGGAGGAGGTTACAGACATAGGGAGGGGTGTAGGGATTGGAGGAAGTTACAGAGATAGGGAGGGGTGTATGGACTGGAGGAGGTTACAGAGATAGGGAGGGGTGTAGGGGCTGAAGGGGGTTACAGAGATAGGAAGTTTCAGAGATAGGGAGGGAGTTACAGTGATAAGGAGGTTTGTAGGGCTGGAGGAGGTTACAGAGATAGGGAGGGGTGTAGTGGCTGGAGGAGGTTACAGAGATAGGGAGGGGTGTAGGGCTGGAGGAGGTTACAGAGATAGGGAGGGGTGTACGGGCTGGAGAAGCTTAAAGAGATAGCGAGGGGTGTAGGGGTTGGAGCAGGTTACAGAGATAGGGAGGAGCGTAGGGTCTGGAGGAGGTTACAGAGATAGGGAGGGGTGTAGGGGCTGGAGGAGTTTACAGAGATACGGAGGGGTGTAGGGGTTGGAGGAGGTTACAGAGATAGGGAGGGGTGTAGGGTGCAGCACACCCTCAAATGCGGACTCTCTAGTAGTGCAGCACACCCCCAATTATTGTCCCTCCAATAGTGCAGCATACCGTCAATTACTGACACTGCAATAGTGTAGCACCCCCTCAAATTCTGACACTCCAATAGTGCAACATACCCTCAATTACTGACACTCCAATAGTGCAGCATACCCTCAATTACTGACACTCCAATCATGCAGCACACCCTCAATTACTGACCCTGCAATAGTGTAGCACGCCCTCAATTACAGACACTCAAATAGTGCAGAATAATGTAAATTACTGACACTCCAATAGTGCAGTATACCCTCAATAACTGACTCTCCAATAGTGCAGCACACCCCCAATTATTGACCCTCCAATAGTGCAGCATACCTTCAATTACTGACAGTGCAATAGGGTCGCTCCCCTCAATTACTGACACTCAATAGTGCAGCACACACTGAATTACTGACCCTCCAATAGTGCAGCACACCCTCAAATACTGACACTCCAACACTGCAGCACAGTCTCGATTACTAACAATCCAATAGTGCAGCATAACCACAATTACTGAACTCCAATAGTGAAGCACACCCTCAATTACTGACCCTCCAATACTGGAGCACACCCTCAGTTACTTACACACCAATAGTGCTTCACACCCTCAATTACTGAAATTAAATAATGCCGCACAACTTCAACCACTGACAAACCAATAGTACAGCACACCCTCAATTACTGACCCTCCAATAGTGCAGCACACCCTCAATTACTGACCCTCCAATAGTTCAGCACACCCTCAATTACTGACCCTCCAATAGTGCAGCACACCCTCAATTACTGACCCTCCAATAGTTCAGCACACCCTCAATTACTGACACTCCAATAGTGCAGCATCCTCAATTACTGATCATCCAAAAGTGCACCGCACCCTCAATTACTGACACTCCAATAGTGCAGCACACCCTCAATTACTGACTCTCCAATAGTGCAGCACACTCTCAATTACTGACACTCCAATAGAGCAGCACACCCTCAATTATTGACACTCCAATATTGAAGAACACCGTCAATTCCTGACAATCCATTAGTGCAGCAAACCCTCAATTACTGACACTCCAACAGTATAGCACGGTCTCAATTACTGACACTCCAATACAGCAGCACACCCTCAATTACTAACACTCCAACAGTATAGCATAGTCTCAATTACTGACACTCCAATAGTGCAGCACACCCTCAATTACTGACACTCCTATTGTGCAGCATATCCTCAATTACTGACATGCAAGTAGTGCAGCAGACACTCAGTTACTTATGCTCCAATATTGAAGCACACTGTCAATTCCTGACAATCCATTAGTGCAGCCGGAGGAGGTTCCAGATATAAGGAGGGTTTATGGTCTGGAGGAGATTACAGAGATAGGAAGGTTTGTAGGAGCAGGAGGAGGATACTGAGTTGGGGAGGGTTGTTGGGTCTGGAGGAGGTTACAGAGATCGGGTGGGTTGTGGTGAGTGGAGGAGTTTACAGAGATAGGGAGGGTTGTAGGGAGTGGAGAAGTTTACAGAGATCAGGAGGGTTGTAGGGGCTGTAGGAGTTTACAGAGATAGGGAGGGATGAAGGATCTGGAGGAGATTACAGAGATAGGGAGTGGTGTAGGGGCTGAAGGAGGTAACAGAAACAGGAAGGGGATGAGGTGCTGGAGGAGGTTACAGAGATAGGGAGGGCTGTAGGGGCTGGAGGAGATTACAGCGATAGGGATGGGTGTAGGGGCTGGAGGAGGTTACAGAGATAGGGAGGTGTGTAGGGGTTGGAGGTGGTTACAGAGATAGGGAGGGGTGTAGGAGCCGGAAGATTTTACAGAGATAGGGAGAGGTCTAGGGACCTGAGGAGGTTACAGACATAGGTAGGGGTGAGAAGCTGGAAGAGGTTACAGAGATAGGGAGAGAAGTAGGAGTCGGAGGAGGTTATAAAGATAGAGAGGGGTGTAGTGGCTGGAGGAAGTTACAGACATAGGGAGGGATGTAGGGATTGGAGGAGGATACAGAGATAGGGAGGGGTGTATGGACTGGAGGAGGTTACAGAGATAGGGAGGGGTGTGAGGCTGGAGGAGGTTACAGTGTTAGGGAGAAGTTTAGGAGCCCGAGGAGGTTACAGAGATTGGGAGGGGTGTAGGGGCTGGAGGGGGTTACAGAGATAGGAAGTTACAGAGATAGGGAGGGAGTTACAGAGATAAGGAGGGGTGTAGGGTGGAGGAGGTTACAGAGTTAGGGAGGGGTGTAGGGGCATGAGGAGGTTACAGAGATAGGAGGGGTGTAGGGCTGGAGGAGGTTACAGAGATAGGGAGGGGTGTAAGGGCTGGAGAAGCTTACAGAGATAAGGAGGGGTGTAGAGGTTGGAGCAGGTTACAGAGATAGGGAGGGGCATAGGGGCTGGAGGAGGTTACAGAGATAGGGAGGGGTGTAGGGGCTGGAGTAGATTACAGAGTTAGTGAGGGGTGTAGGGGTTGGAGGAATTTACAGAGATACAGAGGGGTGTAGGGGTTGGAGGAGGTTACAGAGATAGCGAGGGGTCTTGGGACTGGTGGAGCTTACAGAGATAGGGAGGGGTCTAGGATGCAGCACACCCTCAAATGCGGACTCACCAGTAGTGCAGCACACCCCCAATTACTGACACTCCAATCATGCAGCACACCCTCAATTACTGACAGTACAATAGTGTAGCATCCCCTCAATTACAGACACTCAAATAGTGCAGAATACTGTAAATTACTGACTCTCCAATAGTGCAGCACACCCTCAATAACTGACACTCCAATAGTGCAGCACACACCCAGTTATTGACCCTCCAATAGTGCATCACACCCCCAATTATTGACCCTCCAATAGTGCCGCACACCCTCAATTACTGACACTCGAATAGTGCAGCACACCCTCAATTACTGACACTCCAACAGTGCACCACACCCTGAATTACTGACCCACCAATAGTGCAGCACACCCTCAATTACTGACACTCCAAAAGTGCAGCACAGTCTCGATTACTAACAATCCAATAGTGCACCAGCCTCAATTACTGACAATCCAACAGTGCAGCACAGCCACAATTACTGAACTCCAGTAGTGAAGCACACCCTCAATTACTGACCCTCCAATACTGGAGCACACCCTCAATTACTGACACACCAATAGTACAGCACACCCTCAATTACTGACCCTCCAATAGTGCAGCACACCCTCAATTACTGACTCTCCAATAGTGCAGCACACCCTCAATTACTGACTCTCCAATAGAGCAGCACACTCTCAATTACTGACACTCCAATAGAGCAGCACACCCTCAATTACTGACACTCCAATAGAGCAGCACACCCTCAATTACTGACATGCAAGTAGTGCAGCAGACACTCAGTTACTTATGCTCCAATATTGAAGAACACCGTCAATTCCTGACAATCCATTAGTGCAGCAAACCCTCAATTACTGACACTCCAACAGTATAGCACGGTCTCAATTACTGACACTCCAATAGAGCAGCACACCCTCAATTACTGACACTCCAACGGTATAGCACGGTCTCAATTACTGACACTCCAATAGAGCAGCACACCCTCAATTACTGACACTCCTATTGTGCAGCATATCCTCAATTATTTACAATCCAATACTGCAGCACACCCACAATTACCGACGACCAATCATGCAGCACACCCTCAATTACTGACATGCAAGTAGCACAGCAGACACTCAGTTACTTATGCTCCAATATTGAAGCACACTGTCAATTCCTGACAATCCATTAGTGCAGCCGGAGGAGGTTCCAGATATAAGGAGGGTTTAGGGTCTGGAGGAGATTACAGAGATAGGGTAGGTTGTAGGAGCAGGAGGAGGATACTGAGTTGGGGAGGGTTGTTGGGTCTGGAGGAGGTTACAGAGATCGGGTGGGTTGTGGTGAGTGGAGGAGTTTACAGAGATAGGGAGGGTTGTAGGGAGTGGAGGAGTTTGCAGAGATCAGGAGGGTTGTAGGGGCTGTAGGAGTTTACAGAGATAGGGAGGGATGAAGGATCTGGAGGAGATTACAGAGATAGGGAGTGGTGTAGGGGCTGAAGGAGGTTACAGAAACAGGAAGGGGATGAGGTGCTGGAGGAGGTCACAGAGATAGGGTGGGCTGTAGGGGCTGGAGGAGATTACAGCGATAGGGATGTGTGTAGGGGTTGGAGGTAGTTACAGAGATAGGGAGGGGTGTAGGAGCCGGAAGATTTTACAGAGATAGGGAGAGGTGTTGGGGCTGGAGGAGGTTACAGAGATAGGGAGGGTTGTAGGGGTTGGAGGAGGTTACAGAGATAGGGAGGGGTGTACGGGCTGGAGGAGTTTACAGAGACAGGGAGGGCTGTAGGGGTTGGAGGAGGTTACAAGGATAAGGAGGAGAGTAGGGACTGGAGGTTTTAACAGAGATAGGGGGATGTCTAGGGGCTGGAGGAAGTTACAGAGATAGGGAAGGGGGTAGGGGCTTGAGGAAGTTACAGAGATAGGGAGGGGTTTAGGCGCTGGTGGAGGTTACAGAGATACAGAGGTTTGAAGGGGTTGGAGGAGGTTACAGAGATAGGGAGGGGTCTAGGGACCTGAGGAGGTTACAGACATAGGTAGGGGAGAGAGGCTGGAGGAGGTTACAGAGATAGGGAGAGAAGTAGGAGTTGGAGGAGGTTACAAAGATAGAGAGGGGTGTCGTGGCTGGAGGAAGTTACAGACATAGGGAGGGATGTAGGGATTGGAGGAGGATACAGAGATAGGGAGGGGTGTATGGACTGGAGGAGGTTACAGAGATAGGGAGGGGTGTGAGGCTGGAGGAGGTTACAGTGTTAGGGAGAGGTTTAGGAGCCCGATGAGGTTACAGAGATTGGAAGGGGTGTAGGGGCTGGAGGGGGTTACAGAGATAGGAAGTTACAGAGATAGGGAGGGATTTACAGAGATAAGGAGGGGTGTAGGGTGGAGGAGCTTACAGAGTTAGGGAGGGGTGTAGGGGCATGAGGAGGTTACAGAGATAGGAGGGGTGTAGGGCTGGAGGAGGTTACAGAGATAGGGAGGGGTGTAGAGGCTGGAGGAGGTTACAGAGAAAGGGAGCGGTGTAGGGGCTGGAGTAGGTTACAGAGTTAGTGAGGGGTGTAGGGGCTGGAGGAGTTTACAGAGATACGGAGGGGTGTAGGTGTTGGGAGGTTACAGAGATAGGGAAGGGTCTTGGGACTGGTGGAGTTTACAGAGATAGGGAGGGATCTTGGGTGCAGCACATCCTCAAATGCGGACTCACCAGTAGTGCAGCACACCCCCAATTACTGACACTCCAATCATGCAGCACCCCCTCAATTAAAGACACTCAAATAGTGCAGAATACTGTAAATTACTGTCACTCCAATAGTGCAGCACACCCTCAATTACTGACACTCCAATATTGCAGCACACCCTCAATTACTGACACTCCAAGAGTGCAGCACACCCTCAATAACTGACACTCCAATAGTGCAGCACACCCCCAATTATTGACCCTCTAATAGTGCAGCACACCCCCAATTATTGACCCTCCAATAGTGCCGCACACCCTCAATTACTGACACTCGAATAGTGCAGCACACCCTCAATTACTGACACTCCAGCAGTGCACCACACCCTGAATTACTGACCCACCAATAGTGCAGCACACCCTCAATTACTGACACTCCAACAGTGCAGCACAGTCTCGATTACTGAACTCCAATAGTGAAGCACACCCTCAATTACTGATCCTCCAATACTACAGCACACCCTCAATTACTGACCCTCCTATAGTGCAGCACACCCTCAATTACTGACCCTCCAATACTGCAGCACACGCTCAATTACTTACACACCAATAGTGCAGCACACCCTCAATTACTGACACTCCAATACTGTAGCACACCCTCAATTACTTACACACCAATAGTGCAGCACACCCTCAATTACTAGCCTCCAATAGTTCAGCACACCCTCAATTACTGACACACCAATAGTGCAGCACACCCTCAATTACTGACAAACCAATAGTGCAGCACACCCTCAATTACTGGCCTTCAAAAGTTCAGCACACCCTCAATTACTGACACGCCAATAGTGCAGCACACCCTCAATTACTGACACTCCAACAGTGCAGCACACCCTCAATTACTGACACTCCAACAGTATAGCATGGTCTCAATTACTGACACTCCAATAGTGCAGCACACCCTCAATTACTGACACACCTATTGTGCAGCATATCCTCAATTATTTACAATCCAATACTGCAGCACACCCACAATTCCCGACGACCAATCATGCAGCACACCCTCAATTACTGACATGCAAGTAGTGCAGCAGACACTGTTACTTCTGCTCCAATATTGAAGCACACCGTCAATTCCTGACAGTCCATTAGTGCAGCCGGAGGAGGTTCCAGATATAAGGAGGGTTTAGGGTCTGGAGGAGATTACAGAGATAGGAAGGTTTGTAGGAGCAGGAGGAGGATACTGAGTTGGGGAGGGTTGTTAGGTCTGGAGGAGGTTACAGAGATCGGGTGGGTTGTGGTGAGTGGAGGAATTTACAGAGATAGGGAGGGTTGTAGGGAGTAGAGGAGTTTACAGAGATCAGGAGGGTTGTAGGGGCTGTAGGTGTTTACAGAGATAGGGAGGGATGTAGGATCTGGAGGAGATTACAGAGATAGGGAGTGGTGTAGGGGCTGAAGGAGGTTACAGAAGCAGGGAGAGGATTAGGTGCTGGAGGAGGTTACAGAGATAGGAGGGCTGTAGGGGCAGGAGGAGGTTACAGTGATAGGGATGGGTGTAGTGGCTGGAGGAGGTTACAGAGATAGGAAGGTGTGTAGGGGTTGGAGGTGGTTATAGAGATAGGGAGGGGTGTAGCAGCCGGAGTATTTTACAGAGATAGGGAGAGGTGTAGGGGCTAGAGGAGGTTAAAGAGATAGGGAGGGCTGTAGGGACTGGAGGAGATTACAGAGTTAGGGAGGGGTGTACGGGCTGGAGAAGCTTACAGAGATCAGGAGGAGTGTAAGGGTTGGAGCAGTTTACAGAGATAGGGAGGGGCTAAGGGGCTGGAGGAGGTTGCAGAGATAGGGAGGGGTGTAGGGGCTGGAGCAGGTTACAGAGTTAGGGAGGGGTGTAGGGGCTGGAGGAGGTTACAGAGATAAGGAGGTGTGTAGGGGTTGGAGGAGGTTACAGAGATAGGGAGGTGTGTAGGGGTTGGAGGTGGTTACAGAGATAGGGAGGGGTGTAGGAGCCGGAGGATTTTACAGAGATAGGGAGGGTTGTAGGGGCTGGAGGGTGTTACAGAGATAGGAAGAGAGTTACAGAGATAAGGAGGGGTGTAGACTGGAGGAGGTTTCAGGGATAGGGCGGGAGTTACAGAGATAGGGAGCGGTGAGAGGCTGGAGAGAGTTACAGAGATAGGGAGGGGTTTAGGAGCCGGATGAGGTTCCAGAGATAGGAAGGGGTGTAGGGGCTGGAGGTGGTTACAAAGATAGGTGTTGGGGGAGGGGCAGTAGGAGGTTACAGAAATAGGGAGGGAGTTATAGAGATAGTGAGTGGTGTAGGGCTGGAGGAGGTTACAGATACGAAGGGGTGTAGGGGCTGGAGGAAGTTACAGGGATAGGGAGGGTTGTAGGGTCTGGAGGAGGTTACAGACATTCGGGAGGGGTGTATGGGCTGGAGGAGGTTACAGAGATCGGGAGTGGTTTAGTGGTGGAGGAGATAACAGAGATAGGGAGGGGTGTAGGGCATGGAGGAGGTTACAGTGATAGGGGGCTTTGTAGGAGCTGGACAAAGTTGCAGACATAGGGAGTGTTTCAGGGGCTGGAGAAGGTTAAAGACATAGGCAGTGTTGTACTGAGTGGAGGAGGTTACAGAGATAGGGACGGGTGTAGGTGGCTAAAGGTGGTTACAGAGATATGGAGGGGTGTAGGGGCTGAGGGAGTTTACAGAGATAGGAGAGATGTAGGGGCTGGATGAGTTTACAGAGTTAGGGATGGGTGTAGGTGCTGGAGGAGGTTACAGAGATAAGGAGGGGTATAGGGGCTGTACGAGGTTACCGAGATAGGGATGGGTATAGGTTGCTGGAGGAGGTTACAGAGATAGGGAGGTTTGTAAGGGCGGGAGGAGCTTACAGAGATCTGGAGCGTTGTAGTGACTGGAGGAGGTATCCGAGATAGGGAATCTTGTAGGGTTTGACAGATGTTACATAGATAGGGATAGTTGTAGTGAGTGTAGGAGGTTATGGAGAAAGGGAGGGTCGTAGGGAGTGGAGGACATTGCTGACATAGGGAGCGTTGTAGGGGCAGAAGAATTTTACAGAGATAGGGATGCAGGGGCTGGAGGAGGTTACTGAGATACGGAGGTGTGAAGGGTCTGGAGGAGGTTACAGAGATAGAGAGGTGTATAGGTGCTGGAGGAGGTTCCAGATATAGGGAGAGGTGTAGGGGCTGGAGGAGGTTATAGAGATAGGAAGGTGTGTCGTTGCAGGAAGCTGTTACAGAGTTAAGGAGGGATGTAAGGGATGGAGGAGGTTACTGAGATAGGGAGGGATGTAGGATCTGGAGGAGATTACAGAGATAGGAAGTGGTGTAGGGACTGAAGGAGGTTACAGAAACAGGGAGAGGATTAGTTGCTGGAGGAGTTTACAGAGGTAGGGAGGGGTGTAGTGGCATGGAGGAGGTTACAGAGTTAGTGAGGGGTGTAGGGTTTGGAGGAGTTTACAGAGATAGGGTGGGTTGTAGTGAGTGGAGGAGGTTACAGAGATAGGGACGGGTGTAGGTTGCAGCACACCCTCAAATGCGGACTCTCCAGTAGTGCAGCACACACCCAATTATTGACCAT
The DNA here is from genome assembly GCA_026770705.1 of Isurus oxyrinchus. Taxonomy (NCBI): domain Eukaryota; kingdom Metazoa; phylum Chordata; class Chondrichthyes; order Lamniformes; family Lamnidae; genus Isurus; species Isurus oxyrinchus. The sequence continues at coordinate 432,485 of JANJGN010000290.1, read as the reverse complement.
CCAATAGTGCAGCATACCGTCAATTACTGACACTGCAATAGTGTAGCTCCCCTTCAAATACTGTCACTCCAATAGTGCAGCATACCCTCAATTACTGACACTCCAATAGTGCAGCACACCCTCAATTACTGACACTCCAATAGTGCAGCACACCCTCAATTACTGACACTCCAATCATGCAGCACACCCTCAATTACTGACACTCCAATAGTGCAGTACACCCTCAATTACTGACACTCCAACAGTGCAGCACACCCTCAATTACTGACACTCCAATAGTGCAGTACACCCTCAATTACTGACACTCAAATCATGCAGCACACACTCAATTACTGACACTGCAATAGTGTAGCACCCCCTCAATTACAGACACTCAAATAGTGTAGAATAATGTAAATTACTGAAACTCCAATAGTGCAGTACACCCTCAATAACTGACTCTCCAATAGTGCAGCACACCCCCAATTATTGACCCTCCAATAGTGCAGCATACCGTCAATTACTGACACTGCAATAGTGTAGCACCCCCTCAATTACTGACACTCCAATAGTGCAGCACACCCTCAATTACTGACCCTCCAATAGTGCAGCACACCCTCAATTACTGACACCATGTAATGCAGAACACCCTGAATTACTGTCCTTTCAATAGTCCAGCACACCCTCAATGACCCTCCAATAGTGCACCACACCCTCAATCACTGCCACACCTATAGTGCAGCAAACCCTGAATTACTGACCCTGCAGTAGTGCAGCACACCCTCAATTACTTGCACACCTCTAGTGCAGCACCCCCTCAATCACTGACATTCCAAAAGTGCAGCACACCCTCAATTGATGACTCTTCAATAATGCAGCACAATCTCAGTTACTGATCCTCCAATAGTACAGCACACCCTCAAACACTGACCCTCTAACAGTGCATCAGACCTTCAATTACTGACCTTCCGACATTGCGGAACACCCTCAATTACTGACCCTGCAATAGTGCAGCACACCCTCAATGACTTGCACACCTCTAGTGCAGCACACCCTCAATCACTGACATTCCAAAAGTGCAGCACACCCTCAATTGATGACTCTTCAGGAATGCAGCAGTCTCATTTACTGATCCTCCAATAGTGCAGCACACCCTCAATTACTGACACACCTATTGTGCAGCATTTCCTCAATTATTTACAATCCAATACTGCAGCACACCCACAATTACCGACGACCAATCATGCAGCACACCCTCAATTACTGACATGCAAGTAGTGCAGCAGACACTCAGTTACTTATGCTCCAATATTGAAGCACACTGTCAATTCCTGACAATCCATTAGTGCAGCCGGAGGAGGTTCCAGATATAAGGAGGGTTTAGGGTCTGGAGGAGATTACAGAGATAGGAAGGCTTGTAGGAGCAGGAGGAGGATACTGAGTTAGGGAGGGTTGTTGGGTCTGGAGGAGGTTACAGAGATCGGGTGAGTTGTGGTGAGTGGAGAAGTTTACAGAGATAGGGAGGGTTGTAGGGGCTGTAGGAGTTTACAGAGATCAGGAGGGATGTAGGATCTGGAGGAGATTACAGAGATAGGGAGTTGTGTAGGGGCTGAAGGAGGTTACAGAAACAGGGAGAGGATTAGATGCTGGAGGAGGTTACAGAGATAGGGAGGGCTGTAGGGGCTGGAGGAGGTTACGGCGATAGGAATGGGTGTAGGGGCTGGAGGAGGTTACAGAGATCGGGAGTGGTGTAGTGGCTGAAGGAGATAACAGAGGTAGGGAGGGGTGTAGGGCATGGAGGAGTTAACAGTTTTAGGGGGGTTTGTAGGGGCTGGACAAAGTTACAGACATAGCGAGTGTTGCAGGGGCTGGAGGAAGTTAAAGACATAGGCAGTGTTGTACTGAGTAGAGGAGGTTACAGAGATAGGGATGGGTGTAGGTGTCTGGAGGTGGTTACAGAGATATGGAGGGGTGTAGGGGCTGGAGGAGATTACAGAGATAGGGACGGGTGTAAGTGGCTGGAGGAGGTTACAGAGATAGGGAGCGGTGTAGCGGCTGGGGGAGTTTACAGAGATAGGAGAGATGTAGGGGCTGGATGAGTTTACAGAGTTAGGGATGGGTGTAGGTGCTGGAGGAGGTTACAGAGATAAGGAGGGGTATAGGGGCTGTACGAGGTTACCGAGATAGGGATAGGTATAGGTTGCTGGAGGAGGTTACAGAAATAGATAGGTTTGTAAGGGCTGGAGGAGCTCACAGAGATCGGGAGCGTTGTAGTGACTGGAGGAGGTATCCGAGATAGGGAGTCTTGTAGGGTTTGACAGAGGTTACATAGATAGGGATAGTTGTAGTGAGTGTAGGAGGTTATGGAGAAAGGGAGGGTTGTAGGGAGTGGAGGACATTGCTGACATAGGGAGGGTTGTAGGGGCAGAAGAATTTTACAAAGATAGTGATGCAGGGGCTGGAGGAGGTTACAGAGATATGGAGGTGTGTAGGGTCTGGAGGAGGTTACAGAGATAGAGAGGTGTGTAGGGTCTGGAGGAGGTTACAGAGATAGAGAGGTGTTATAGGTGCTGGAGGAGGTTCCAGATATAGGGAGAGGTGTAGGGGCTGGAGGAGGTTATAGAGATAGGAAGGTGTGTAGGGGCAGGAAGCTGTTACAGATTTAAGGAGGGTTGTAAGGGCTGGAGGAGGTTACAGAGATAGGGAGGGATGTAGGATCTGGAGGAGTTTACAGAGATAGGGAGTGGTGTAGGGACTGAAGGAGGTTACAGAAACAGGGAGAGGATTAGTTGCTGGAGGAGGTTACAGAGGTAGGGAGGGGTGTAGTGGCATGGAGGAGGTTACAGAGATAGGGTGGTTTGTAGTGAGTGGAGGAGCTTACAGAGATAGGGACGGGTGTAAATGGCGGGAGGTGGTTACAGAGATAGGGAGGTGTGTACAGCTGGAGGAGTTTACAGAGATAGGAGAGATGTAGGGGCTGGATGAGTTTACAGAGTTCGGGATGGGTGTAGGTGCTGGAGGAGGTTACAGAGATAGGGATGGGTGTAGGTGCTGGAGGAGGTGACAGAGATAAGGGGGGGTGTAGGGGCTGTAGGAGGTTTCTGAGATAGGGATGGATATAAGGTGCTGGAGGAGGTTACAGAGATAGGGAGGTTTGTAAGGGCTGGAGGGGCTTACAGAGATAGGGAGCGTTGTAGTGAGTGGAGGAGCTATCCGAGATAGGGAGTCTTGTAGGGTTTGACAGAGTTTACATAGATAGGGATGGTTGTCGTGAGTGTAGGAGGTTACGGAGAAAGGGAGGGTTGTATGGAGTGGAGGACATTGCAGACATAGGGAGGGTTGTAGGGGCTGGAGAATTTTACAGAGATAGGGATGCGGTGCAGGGGCTGGAGGAGGTTACAGAGATACAGAGGTGTATAGGTGCTGGAGGAGTTTCCAGATATAGGGAGGGGTGCAGGGATTGGAGGAGGTTACAGAGATAGGGAGGGGTGTAGGACTGGAGGAGGTTATAGAGATAGGAAGGGGTGCGAGGCTGGAGGAGGTTACAGAGATAGGAAGTTACAGAGATAGGGAGGGAGTTACAGAGATAAGGAGGGTTGTAGGGCTGGAGGAGGTTACAGAGATAGGGAGGGGTGTAGGAGGTGGAGGAGGTTACAGAGATAGGGAGGGGTGTAGGGGCTGGAGTAGGTTACAGAGATAGGAAGGGGTGTACGGGTTGGAGAAACTTACAGAGTTAGGGAGCGGTGTAGGGGTTGGAGCAGGTTACAGAGATAGGGAGGGGCATAGGGGCTGGAGGAGGTTACAGAGATAGGGAGGGGTGTAGGGGCTGGAGGAGGTTACAGAGTTAGGGAGGGAGTTACAGAGATGAGGAGGGGTGCAGGGCTGGTGGAGGTTACAGAGATAGGGAGGGAGTTAAAGAGATAGGGAGGGGTGAGAGGCTGGAGAGCGTTACAGAGATAGGGAGGAGTGTAGGAGCCGGAGGATGTTACAGAGATAGGGATGGTTGTAGGGATTGGAGTAGGTTACAGAGATAGGGAGGGGTGTAGGGACTGGAGGAAGTTACAGAGATAGGGAGGGGTGTACGGGTTGGAGAAGCTTACAGAGTTAGGGAGCGGTGTAGGGGTTGGAGCAGGTTACAGAGATAGGGAGGGGCATAGGGGCTGGAGGAGGTTACAGAGATAGGGAGGGGTGTAGGGGCTGGAGTAGGTTACAGAGATAGGGAGGGATGTAGGTTTGGAGGAGTTTACATAGATAGGGAGGGGTGAGAGGCTGTAGGAATTTACAGAGTTAGGGAGAGGTGTAGGAGCCCGAGGAGGTTACTGAGATAGGGAGTGTTGTAGGGGCTGGATGGGGTAACAGAGATAGGAAATTACGGAAATAGGGAGGGAGTTACAGAGGTAAGGAGGGGTGAAGCGCTTTGGAGGAGGTTACAGAGATCGGGAGGGGTGTACTGGCTGGAGGAGTGTACAGCAATAGTTAGGGGTGTATGGGCAGGAGGAGGTTACAGAGATAGGGAGGGGTGTACGGGCTGTAGAAGGTTACAGGGATAGGGAGGGGTGCAGGGGTTGGAGCAGCTGACAGAGATAGGGAGGGGCATTGGGTCTGGAGGAGTTTACAGAGATAGGGAGGTGTGTAGGAGCTGGAGGAGGTTAGAGAGTTAGGGAGGAGTGTAGGGGCTAGAGGAGGTTACAGAGATAGCGAGTTGTAGTGGCTGTAGGAGGTTACAGAGTTAGGGAGGGTTCTAGGGGCCGGAGGAGGTCTCAGAGATAGGGAGAGCTGTAGGGGCTGGAGGAGGTTACAGAGATAGGGAGGTGTGTAGGGGTTGGAGGAGGTTACAGAGATAGGGAAGTGTGTAGGGGTTGGAGGAGCTTACAGAGATAGGGAGGTTTGTTGTGGTTGGAGAGGGTTACAGAGTTCGGGAGGGGTGTACGGGTATGAGGAGGTTACAGAGATAGGGAGGGGTGTACGGGCTGGAGAAGCTTACAGAGTTAGGGAGCGGTATAGGGGCCGGAGGAGGTTACAGAGATAGGGAGGGTTGTAGGGGCTGGAGGAGTTTACAGAGATACAGAGGGGTGTAGGTGTTGGAGGAGGTTACAGAGATAGGGAGGGGTCTTGGGACTGGAGGAGTTTACAGAGATTCGGAGAGGAGTAGGAGCCGGAGGAGGTTACAAAGATAGGGAGCGGTGTAGGGGTTGGAGGAGGTTATAGAGATAGATAGGGGTGAGAGGCTGGAGGAGGTTACAGAGCTTGGGAGAGGAGTAGGAGCCGGAGGAGGTTACAGACATAGGTAGGGGTGTAGGGTTTGGAGGAGGTTACAGAGATAGGGAGGTGTGTCGAGACTAGAGGAGGTTACAGAGATAGGTAGGGGTGTGAGGCTGGAGGAGGTTACAGAGTTAGGGAGGGGTGTTGGGGCTGGAGGGGGTTACAGAGCTAGGGACGGAGTTAAAAGATAGGAAGTTACAGAGATAGGGAGGGAGTTACAGAGATAAGGAGGGGTGTAGCGGTTTGGAGGAGGTTACAGAGATAGGGAGGGGTGTACTGGCTGGAGGAGGGTACAGCGATAGGGAGGAGTTTAGGGGCTGGAGGAGGGTACAGCGATAGGGAGGAGTTTAGGGGCTGGAGGAGGTTACAGAGATAGGGAGGGAGTTAAAAGATATGAAGTTACAGAGATAGGAAGGGTGTAACGGAGATAAGGAGGGGTGTAGCGGTTTGGAGGAGGTTACAGAGATAGGGAGGGGTGTACTGGCTGGAGGAGGGTACAGCGATAGGGAGAAGTTTAGGGGCTGGAGGAGGTTACAGAGATAGGGAGGGGTGTACAGGCTGGAGAATGTTACAGAGATAGGGAGGGGTGTAGGGGTTGGAGCAGGTTACAGAGATAGGGAGGGGCATAGGGGCTGGAGGAGGTTATAGAGATCGGGAGGGGTGTCGGGCTGGAGGAGGTTAGAGAGTTAGGGAGGGAGTTACAGAGATGAGGAGGGGTGCAGGGCTGGTGGAGGTTACAGAGATAGGGAGGGAGTTAAAGAGATAGGGAGGGGTGAGAGGCTGGAGAGCGTTACAGAGATAGGGAGGAGTGTAGGAGCCGGAGGATGTTACAGAGATAGGGATGGTTGTAGGGATTGGAGTAGGTTACAGAGATAGGGAGGGGTGTAGGGACTGGAGGAAGTTACAGAGATAGGGAGGGGTGTACGGGTTGGAGAAGCTTACAGAGTTAGGGAGCGGTGTAGGGGTTGGAGCAGGTTACAGAGATAGGGAGGGGCATAGGGGCTGGAGGAGGTTACAGAGATAGGGAGGGGTGTAGGGGCTGGAGTAGGTTACAGAGATAGGGAGGGGTGTACGGGTTGGAGGGGGTTACAGAGATATGGAGGGAGTTACAGAGATAGGGAGGGGAGAGATGCTGGAGAGCGTTACAGATATAGGGTGAGGTGTTGGAGCCGGAGGATGTTACAGAGATAGGGAGGGGTGTAGGTTTGGAGGAGTTTACAGAGATAGGGAGGGGTGAGAGGCTGGAGGAGTTTACAGAGTTAGGGAGAGGTTTAGGAGCCCGAGGAGGTTACTGAGATAGGGAGTGTTGTAGGGGCTGGATGGGGTAACAGAGATAGGAAATTACGGAAATAGGGAGGGAGTTACAGAGGTAAGGAGGGGTGAAGCGCTTTGGAGGAGGTTACAGAGATCGGGAGGGGTGTACTGGCTGGAGGAGTGTACAGCAATAGTTAGGGGTGTATGGGCAGGAGGAGGTTACAGAGATAGGGAGGGGTGTACGGGCTGTAGAAGGTTACAGGGATAGGGAGGGGTGCAGGGGTTGGAGCAGGTTACAGAGATAGGGAGGGGCATAGGGGCTGGAGGAGGTTACAGAGATAGGGAGGGGTGTAGGGGCTGGAGGAGGTTACAGAGTTAGGGAGGGAGTTACAGAGATGAGGAGGGGTGCAGGGCTGGTGGAGGTTACAGAGATAGGGAGGGAGTTAAAGAGATAGGGAGGGGTGAGAGGCTGGAGAGCGTTACAGAGATAGGGAGGAGTGTAGGAGCCGGAGGATGTTACAGAGATAGGGATGGTTGTAGGGATTGGAGTAGGTTACAGAGATAGGGAGGGGTGTAGGGACTGGAGGAAGTTACAGAGATAGGGAGGGGTGTACGGGTTGGAGAAGCTTACAGAGTTAGGGAGCGGTGTAGGGGTTGGAGCAGGTTACAGAGATAGGGAGGGGCATAGGGGCTGGAGGAGGTTACAGAGATAGGGAGGGGTGTAGGGGCTGGAGTAGGTTACAGAGATAGGGAGGGATGTAGGTTTGGAGGAGTTTACATAGATAGGGAGGGGTGAGAGGCTGTAGGAATTTACAGAGTTAGGGAGAGGTGTAGGAGCCCGAGGAGGTTACTGAGATAGGGAGTGTTGTAGGGGCTGGATGGGGTAACAGAGATAGGAAATTACGGAAATAGGGAGGGAGTTACAGAGGTAAGGAGGGGTGAAGCGCTTTGGAGGAGGTTACAGAGATCGGGAGGGGTGTACTGGCTGGAGGAGTGTACAGCAATAGTTAGGGGTGTATGGGCAGGAGGAGGTTACAGAGATAGGGAGGGGTGTACGGGCTGTAGAAGGTTACAGGGATAGGGAGGGGTGCAGGGGTTGGAGCAGCTGACAGAGATAGGGAGGGGCATTGGGTCTGGAGGAGTTTACAGAGATAGGGAGGTGTGTAGGAGCTGGAGGAGGTTAGAGAGTTAGGGAGGAGTGTAGGGGCTAGAGGAGGTTACAGAGATAGCGAGTTGTAGTGGCTGTAGGAGGTTACAGAGTTAGGGAGGGTTCTAGGGGCCGGAGGAGGTCTCAGAGATAGGGAGAGCTGTAGGGGCTGGAGGAGGTTACAGAGATAGGGAGGTGTGTAGGGGTTGGAGGAGGTTACAGAGATAGGGAAGTGTGTAGGGGTTGGAGGAGCTTACAGAGATAGGGAGGTTTGTTGTGGTTGGAGAGGGTTACAGAGTTCGGGAGGGGTGTACGGGTATGAGGAGGTTACAGAGATAGGGAGGGGTGTACGGGCTGGAGAAGCTTACAGAGTTAGGGAGCGGTATAGGGGCCGGAGGAGGTTACAGAGATAGGGAGGGTTGTAGGGGCTGGAGGAGTTTACAGAGATACAGAGGGGTGTAGGTGTTGGAGGAGGTTACAGAGATAGGGAGGGGTCTTGGGACTGGAGGAGTTTACAGAGATTCGGAGAGGAGTAGGAGCCGGAGGAGGTTACAAAGATAGGGAGCGGTGTAGGGGTTGGAGGAGGTTATAGAGATAGATAGGGGTGAGAGGCTGGAGGAGGTTACAGAGCTTGGGAGAGGAGTAGGAGCCGGAGGAGGTTACAGACATAGGTAGGGGTGTAGGGTTTGGAGGAGGTTACAGAGATAGGGAGGTGTGTCGAGACTAGAGGAGGTTACAGAGATAGGTAGGGGTGTGAGGCTGGAGGAGGTTACAGAGTTAGGGAGGGGTGTTGGGGCTGGAGGGGGTTACAGAGCTAGGGACGGAGTTAAAAGATAGGAAGTTACAGAGATAGGGAGGGAGTTACAGAGATAAGGAGGGGTGTAGCGGTTTGGAGGAGGTTACAGAGATAGGGAGGGGTGTACTGGCTGGAGGAGGGTACAGCGATAGGGAGGAGTTTAGGGGCTGGAGGAGGGTACAGCGATAGGGAGGAGTTTAGGGGCTGGAGGAGGTTACAGAGATAGGGAGGGAGTTAAAAGATATGAAGTTACAGAGATAGGAAGGGTGTAACGGAGATAAGGAGGGGTGTAGCGGTTTGGAGGAGGTTACAGAGATAGGGAGGGGTGTACTGGCTGGAGGAGGGTACAGCGATAGGGAGAAGTTTAGGGGCTGGAGGAGGTTACAGAGATAGGGAGGGGTGTACAGGCTGGAGAATGTTACAGAGATAGGGAGGGGTGTAGGGGTTGGAGCAGGTTACAGAGATAGGGAGGGGCATAGGGGCTGGAGGAGGTTATAGAGATCGGGAGGGGTGTCGGGCTGGAGGAGGTTAGAGAGTTAGGGAGGGAGTTACAGAGATGAGGAGGGGTGCAGGGCTGGTGGAGGTTACAGAGATAGGGAGGGAGTTAAAGAGATAGGGAGGGGTGAGAGGCTGGAGAGCGTTACAGAGATAGGGAGGAGTGTAGGAGCCGGAGGATGTTACAGAGATAGGGATGGTTGTAGGGATTGGAGTAGGTTACAGAGATAGGGAGGGGTGTAGGGACTGGAGGAAGTTACAGAGATAGGGAGGGGTGTACGGGTTGGAGAAGCTTACAGAGTTAGGGAGCGGTGTAGGGGTTGGAGCAGGTTACAGAGATAGGGAGGGGCATAGGGGCTGGAGGAGGTTACAGAGATAGGGAGGGGTGTAGGGGCTGGAGTAGGTTGCAGAGATAGGGAGGGGTGTACGGGTTGGAGGGGGTTACAGAGATATGGAGGGAGTTACAGAGATAGGGAGGGGAGAGATGCTGGAGAGCGTTACAGATATAGGGTGAGGTGTTGGAGCCGGAGGATGTTACAGAGATAGGGAGGGGTGTAGGTTTGGAGGAGTTTACAGAGATAGGGAGGGGTGAGAGGCTGGAGGAGTTTACAGAGTTAGGGAGAGGTTTAGGAGCCCGAGGAGGTTACTGAGATAGGGAGTGTTGTAGGGGCTGGATGGGGTAACAGAGATAGGAAATTACGGAAATAGGGAGGGAGTTACAGAGGTAAGGAGGGGTGAAGCGCTTTGGAGGAGGTTACAGAGATCGGGAGGGGTGTACTGGCTGGAGGAGTGTACAGCAATAGTTAGGGGTGTATGGGCAGGAGGAGGTTACAGAGATAGGGAGGGGTGTACGGGCTGTAGAAGGTTACAGGGATAGGGAGGGGTGCAGGGGTTGGAGCAGCTGACAGAGATAGGGAGGGGCATTGGGTCTGGAGGAGTTTACAGAGATAGGGAGGTGTGTAGGAGCTGGAGGAGGTTAGAGAGTTAGGGAGGAGTGTAGGGGCTAGAGGAGGTTACAGAGATAGCGAGTTTTAGTGGCTGGAGGAGGTTACAGAGTTAGGGAGGGTTCTAGGGGCCGGAGGAGGTCTCAGAGATAGGGAGAGCTGTAGGGGCTGGAGGAGGTTACAGAGATAGGGAGGTGTGTAGGGGTTGGAGGAGGTTACAGAGATAGGGAAGTGTGTAGGGGTTGGAGGAGCTTACAGAGATAGGGAGGATTGTAGTGGTTGGAGAGGGTTACAGAGTTCGGGAGGGGTGTACGGGTATGAGGAGGTTACAGAGATAGGGAGGGGTGTACGGGCTGGAGAAGCTTACAGAGTTAGGGAGCGGTATAGGGGCCGGAGGAGGTTACAGAGATAGGGAGGGTTGTAGGGGCTGGAGGAGTTTACAGAGATACAGAGGGGTGTAGGTGTTGGAGGAGGTTACAGAGATAGGGAGGGGTCTTGGGACTGGAGGAGTTTACAGAGATTCGGAGAGGAGTAGGAGCCGGAGGAGGTTACAAAGATAGGGAGCGGTGTAGGGGTTGGAGGAGGTTATAGAGATAGATAGGGGTGAGAGGCTGGAGGAGGTTACAGAGATTGGGAGAGGAGTAGGAGCCGGAGGAGGTTACAAAGATAGGGAGCGGTGTAGGGGTTGGAGGAGGTTACAGACATAGGTGGGGGTGTAGGGTTTGGAGGAGGTTACAGAGATAGGGAGGTGTGTCGAGACTAGAGGAGGTTACAGAGATAGGTAGGGGTGTGAGGCTGGAGGAGGTTACAGAGTTAGGGAGGGTTGTTGGGGCTGGAGGGGGTTACAGAGCTAGGGACGGAGTTAAAAGATAGGAAGTTACAGAGATAGGGAGGGAGTTACAGAGATAAGGAGGGGTGTAGCGGTTTGGAGGAGGTTACAGAGATAGGGAGGGGTGTACTGGCTGGAGGAGGGTACAGCGATAGGGAGGAGTTTAGGGGCTGGAGGAGGGTACAGCGATAGGGAGGAGTTTAGGGGCTGGAGGAGGTTACAGAGATAGGGAGGGAGTTAAAAGATATGAAGTTACAGAGATAGGAAGGGTGTAACGGTGATAAGGAGGGGTGTAGCGGTTTGGAGGAGGTTACAGAGATAGGGAGGGGTGTACTGGCTGGAGGAGGGTACAGCGATAGGGAGAAGTTTAGGGGCTGGAGGAGGTTACAGAGATAGGGAGGGGTGTACAGGCTGGAGAATGTTACAGAGATAGGGAGGGGTGTAGGGGTTGGAGCAGGTTACAGAGATAGGGAGGGGCATAGGGGCTGGAGGAGGTTATAGAGATCGGGAGGGGTGTCGGGCTGGAGGAGGTTAGAGAGTTAGGGAGGGAGTTACAGAGATGAGGAGGGGTGCAGGGCTGGTGGAGGTTACAGAGATAGGGAGGGAGTTAAATAGATAGGGAGGGGTGAGAGGCTGGAGAGCGTTACAGAGATAGGGAGGAGTGTAGGAGCCGGAGGATGTTACAGAGATAGGGATGGTTGTAGGGATTGGAGTAGGTTACAGAGATTGGGAGGGGTGTAGGGACTGGAGGAAGTTACAGAGATAGGGAGGGGTGTACGGGTTGGAGAAGCTTACAGAGTTAGGGAGCGGTGTAGGGGTTGGAGCAGGTTACAGAGATAGGGAGGGGCATAGGGGCTGGAGGAGGTTACAGAGATAGGGAGGGGTGTAGGGGCTGGAGTAGGTTACAGAGATAGGGAGGGGTGTACGGGTTGGAGGGGGTTACAGAGATATGGAGGGAGTTACAGAGATAGGGAGGGGAGAGATGCTGGAGAGCGTTACAGATATAGGGTGAGGTGTTGGAGCCGGAGGATGTTACAGAGATAGGGAGGGGTGTAGGTTTGGAGGAGTTTACAGAGATAGGGAGGGGTGAGAGGCTGGAGGAGTTTACAGAGTTAGGGAGAGGTTTAGGAGCCCGAGGAGGTTACTGAGATAGGGAGTGTTGTAGGGGCTGGATGGGGTAACAGAGATAGGAAATTACGGAAATAGGGAGGGAGTTACAGAGGTAAGGAGGGGTGAAGCGCTTTGGAGGAGGTTACAGAGATCGGGAGGGGTGTACTGGCTGGAGGAGTGTACAGCAATAGTTAGGGGTGTATGGGCAGGAGGAGGTTACAGAGATAGGGAGGGGTGTACGGGCTGTAGAAGGTTACAGGGATAGGGAGGGGTGCAGGGGTTGGAGCAGCTGACAGAGATAGGGAGGGGCATTGGGTCTGGAGGAGTTTACAGAGATAGGGAGGTGTGTAGGAGCTGGAGGAGGTTAGAGAGTTAGGGAGGAGTGTAGGGGCTAGAGGAGGTTACAGAGATAGCGAGTTGTAGTGGCTGGAGGAGGTTACAGAGTTAGGGAGGGTTCTAGGGGCCGGAGGAGGTCTCAGAGATAGGGAGAGCTGTAGGGGCTGGAGGAGGTTACAGAGATAGGGAGGTGTGTAGGGGTTGGAGGAGGTTACAGAGATAGGGAAGTGTGTAGGGGTTGGAGGAGCTTACAGAGATAGGGAGGTTTGTAGTGGTTGGAGAGGGTTACAGAGTTCGGGAGGGGTGTACGGGTATGAGAAGGTTACAGAGATAGGGAGGGGTGTACGGGCTGGAGAAGCTTACAGAGTTAGGGAGCGGTATAGGGGCCGGAGGAGGTTACAGAGATAGGGAGGGTTGTAGGGGCTGGAGGAGTTTACAGAGATACAGAGGGGTGTAGGTGTTGGAGGAGGTTACAGAGATAGGGAGGGGTCTTGGGACTGGAGGAGTTTACAGAGATTCGGAGAGGAGTAGGAGCCGGAGGAGGTTACAAAGATAGGGAGCGGTGTAGGGGTTGGAGGAGGTTATAGAGATAGATAGGGGTGAGAGGCTGGAGGAGGTTACAGAGATTGGGAGAGGAGTAGGAGCCGGAGGAGGTTACAGACATAGGTAGGGGTGTAGGGTTTGGAGGAGGTTACAGAGATAGGGAGGTGTGTCGAGACTAGAGGAGGTTACAGAGATAGGTAGGGGTGTGAGGCTGGAGGAGGTTACAGAGTTAGGGAGGGGTGTTGGGGCTGGAGGGGGTTACAGAGCTAGGGACGGAGTTAAAAGATAGGAAGTTACAGAGATAGGGAGGGAGTTACAGAGATAAGGAGGGGTGTAGCGGTTTGGAGGAGGTTACAGAGATAGGGAGGGGTGTACTGGCTGGAGGAGGGTACAGCGATAGGGAGGAGTTTAGGGGCTGGAGGAGGGTACAGCGATAGGGAGGAGTTTAGGGGCTGGAGGAGGTTACAGAGATAGGGAGGGAGTTAAAAGATATGAAGTTACAGAGATAGGAAGGGTGTAACGGAGATAAGGAGGGGTGTAGCGGTTTGGAGGAGGTTACAGAGATAGGGAGGGGTGTACTGGCTGGAGGAGGGTACAGCGATAGGGAGAAGTTTAGGGGCTGGAGGAGGTTACAGAGATAGGGAGGGGTGTACAGGCTGGAGAATGTTACAGAGATAGGGAGGGGTGTAGGGGTTGGAGCAGGTTACAGAGATAGGGAGGGGCATAGGGGCTGGAGGAGGTTATAGAGATCGGGAGGGGTGTCGGGCTGGAGGAGGTTAGAGAGTTAGGGAGGAGTGTAGGGGCTGGAGGAGGTTACAGAGATAGGGAGTTGTAGTGGCTGGAGGAGGTTTCAGAGATAGTGAGGGGTGTAGGGGCTGGAGGAGGTTACAAAGATAGGGAGGTGTGTAGTGATTGGAGGAGTTTACAGAGATAGGGAGGGGTGTAGGAGCCGGAGGAGTTTACAGAGATAGAGAGGGGTTTAGGGGCATGAGGAGTTTACAGAGATAGTGAGGGGTGCAAATTCTGGAGGGGGTTCCCGAGTTTGGGAGGGGTGTACGGGCATGAGGATGTAACAGAGACAGGGAGGGGTGTAGGGACTGGAGGAGATGACAGAGATAGGGACGGGTGTACGGGCTGGAGAAGCTTACAGAGATAGGGAATGGTGTAAGGGTTGGAGCAGGTTACTGAGATAGGGAGGGGCATAGGGGTTGGAGTAGGTTACAGAGTTAGGGAGGGGTGTAGGGGCTGAAGGAGGTTACAGAGTTAGGGAGGGTTGTAGGGGCTGGAGGAGTTTAGAGCAATAGGGAGCGAAGAGAGGCTGGAGGAGGTTACAGAGATACAGAGGGGTGTAGGGGTTGGAGGAGGTTACAGAGATACGGAGGGGTTTTGGGACTGGAGGAGTTTACAGAGATTCGGAGAGGAGTAGGAGCCGTAGGAGGTTACAACGATAGGGAGGGGTGTAGGGGCTGGAGGAGGTTATAGAGATAGGTAGGGGTGAGAGGGTGGAGGAGGTTATAGAGATAGGTAGGGATGCGAGGCTGGAGGAGGTTACGGAGTAAGGGAGAGGTGTAGCAGCCGGAGGAGGTTACCGAGAGGGAGGGGTGTAGGGATTGGAGCAGGTTACAGAGATAGGGAGGGGCATAGGGGCTGGAGGAGGTTACAGAGATAGGGAGGGGTGTCGGGCTGGAGGAGGTTAGAGAGTTAGGGAGGAGTGTAGGGGCTGGAGGAGGTTACAGAGTTAGGGAGGTGTGTAGAGTTTGGAGGAGCTTACAGAGATAGGGAGGTGTGTAGTGATTGGAGGAGGTTACAGAGATAGGGAGGGTTGTAGAGGCTGGAGGAGTTTACAGAGATAGGGAGCGTTGAGAGGCTGGAGGAGTTTACAGAGATAGGGAAGGATGAGAGGCTGGAGGAGGTTACAGAGATACAGAGGGGTGTAGGGGTTGGAGGAGGTTACAGAGATAGGGAGGGGTCTTGGGACTGGAGGTGGTTATAGAGATAGGTAGGGGTGAGAGGGTGGAGGAGGTTATAGAGATAGGTAGTGGTGAGAGGCTGGAGGAGGTTACAGAGATTGGGAGAGGAGTAGGAGCCGGAGGAAGTTTCAGAGCTAGGGGGGGTTTGTAGGAGCTGGAGGAGGTTACAGACATAGGGAGTGGTGTAGGGATTGGAGGAGGTTACAGAGATAGGGAGGGTTGTGAGGCTGGTGGAGGCTACAGAGTTAGGGAGAGTTTTGGAGCCGGAGGAGGTTACAGCGATAGGGAGGGGTGTAGGGGCTGGAGGGGGTTACAGAGATTGGGAGGGAGTTAAAAGATAGGAAGTTACAGAGATAGGGAGGGATTTGCAGAGATAAGGAGGGGTGTAGCGGTTTGGAGGAGGTTACAGAGATAGGGAGGGGTGTACTGGCTGGAGGAGGGTACAGCAATAGGGAGGAGTTTAGGGGCTGGTGGAGGTTACAGAGATAGGGAGGGATGTACGGGCTGGAGAAGGTTACAGAGATAGGGAGGGGTGTAGGGGTTGGAGCAGGTTACAGAGATAGGGAGGGGGGTAGGGACTGGAGGATGTTACAGAGATAGGGAGGGTTGTAGGTGCTGGCGGAGGTTAGAGAGTTAGGGAGGGGTGTAGGGGCCGGGGGAGGTTACAGAGATAGGGAGGTTGTAGGGGCCGGAGGAGGTTACAGAGATAGGGAGGTTTGTAGGGGCTGGAAGAGGTTACAGAGATAGGGAGGTCTGTAGGGGGTTGGAGGAGGTAACAGAGATTGGGAAGTGTGTAGGGGCTGGAGGAGGTTACAGAGAAAGGGAGGGGTGTAGGAGCCGGAGGAGGTTACAGAGATAGAGAGGGGTGTAGGGGCATGAGGAGTTTACAGAGATAGTGAGGGATGTAGAGGCTGGAGGAGGGTACAGCGATAGGGAGGAGTGTAGGGGCTGGTGGAGGTTACAGAGATAGGGAGGGGTGTATGGGCTGTAGAAGGTTACAGAGATAGGGAGGGGTGTAGGGGTTGGAGCAGGTTACAGAGATAGGGAGGGGCGTAGGGACTGGAGGATGTTACAGATTTAGGGAGGGTTGTAGGTGCTGGAGGAGGTTACAGAGATAGGGAAGGGTGTAGGGACTGGAGGACATTACAGAGATAGGGAGGGGTGTAGGTGTTGGAGTAGGTTACAGGGATAGGGAGGGGCGTAGGGGTTGGAGGTGCTTACAGAGATAGGGAGTTGAGTAGGGGTCGGAGGTGTTTACAGAGATAGGGAGGGGTGTAGGTGCCGGAGGAGGTTACAGAGATAGGGAGTTGAAGTGGCTGGAGGAGGTTACAGAGTTAGGGAGGGTTATAGGGGCCGGAGGAGGTTTCAGAGATAGGGAGGGGTGTAGGGGCTGGAGGAGGTTACAGAGATAGGGAGGTGTGTAGGGGTTGGAGGAGGTTACAGAGATAGGGAAGTGTGTAGGGGTTGGAGGAGCTTACAGAGATAGGGAGGTGTTTAGTGTTTGGAGGAGCTTATAGAGATAGGGAGGTGTGTAGTGGTTGGAGGAGGTTACAGAGATAGGGAGGGGTGTAGGAGCCGGAGGTGCTTACAGAAAAAGGGAGAGGTGTAGGGGCTGGAGTAGGTTACAGAGAAAGGGAGGGGTGTAGGTGCCGGAGGAGGTTACAGAGATAGGGAGGGGTGTAGGGGCATGAGGAGTTTACAGAGATAGTGAGGGGTGTAGATTCTGGAGGGGTTTACAGAGTTCGGGAGGGGTGTACGGGCATGAGGAGGTTGCAGAGATAGGGAGGAGTGTAGGGACTGGAGGAGAGAGATAGGGATGGGTGTACGGGCTAGAGAAGCTTACAGAGATAGGGAGCGGTGTAAGGGTTGGAGCAGGTTAGAGAGATAGGGAGGGGTGTAGGGGCTGGAATAGGTTACAGAGTTAGGGAGGGGTGTAGGGGCTGGAGGAGGTTACAGAGATAGGGAAGGTGTAGGGGCTGGAGGAGGTTACAGAGATAGGGAGGGTTGTAGGGGCTGGAGGAGTTTACAGAGATAGGGAGCGTTGAGAGGCTGGAGGAGGTTACAGAGATACAGAGGGGTGTAGGGGTTGGAGGAGGTTACAGAGATAGGGAGGGGTCTTGGGACTGGAGGTGGTTATAGAGATAGGTAGTGGTGAGAGGCTGGAGGAGGTTACAGAGATTGGGAGAGGAGTAGGAGCCGGAGGAAGTTTCAGAGATAGGGGGGGTTTGTAGGGGCTGGAGGAGGTTACAGACATAGGGAGTGGTGTAGGGATTGGAGGAGGTTACAGAGATAGGCAGGGGTGTAGGGACTGGAGGAGGTTACAGAAATAGGGAGGGTTGTGAGGCTGGTGGAGGCTACAGAGTTAGGGAGAGTTTTGGAGCCGGAGGAGGTTACAGCGATAGGGAGGGGTGTAGGGGCTGGAGGGGGTTACAGAGATTGGGAGAGGAGTAGGAGCCGGAGGAAGTTTCAGAGATAGGGGGGGTTTGTTAGGGGCTGGAGGAGGTTACAGACATAGGGAGTGGTGTAGGGATTGGAGGAGGTTACAGAAATAGGGAGGGTTGTGAGGCTGGTGGAGGCTACAGAGTTAGGGAGAGTTTTGGAGCCGGAGGAGGTTACAGCGATAGGAAGGGGTGTAGGTGCTGGAGGGGGGTTACAGAGATAGGGAGGGAGTTACAGAGATAAGGCAGGGTGTAGGTTTGGAGGAGGTTACAGCATAGGGCTGGAATTACAGAGATAGGGAGCGGTGAGAGGCTGGAGAGCGTAACAGAGTTAGGGAGGGGTGTTGAAGCTGGAGGAGGTTACAGAGATAGGGAGTGGTGAGAGGCTGGAGGAGGTTACAGAGATGGGGGGGAGTTACAGAGATGGCGGAGTGATAGGCTGGAGGAGGTTACAGAGACAAGGCGGGATGTAGGGGCTGGAGGAGGTTACAAGGATAAGGAGGAGTGTAGGGCTGGAGGATGTTACAGAGATAGGGAGGGTTGTAGGGTCTGGAGGATTTTACTGAGATAGGGAGCGATGAGAGGCTGGAGGATGGTACAGAGATACAGAGGGATGTAGGGTTTCGAGGAGGTTACAGAGATAGGGAGGTGTCTAGGGACTGGAGGAGGTTACAGAGACTAGGAGAGGAGCAGGAGCCAGAGGAGGTTACAAAGATAGGGGGGTGTAGGGGTTGGAGGTGGTTATAGAGATAGGTAGGGGTGAGAGGCTAGAGGAGGTTATAGAGATAGGGAGGGGCATAGGGGCTGGAGGAGGTTACAGAGATAGGGAGTAGGGGCTGGAGCAGGTTACAGAGATAGGGAGGGGTGTAGGGCTGGAGGAGGTTACAGAGATAGGGAGGGGTGTAGGGGCCAGAGGATGTTACTGAGATAGGGAGGGGTATAGGGGCTGGAAGAGGTTACAGAGACAGGGAGATGAGTAGGAGCCAGAGGTGGTTACAAAGATAGGGAGGGGTTTAGCGGCTGGAGGAAGTTACAGAGATAGGGTGGGTTGTAGGTGCTGGAGGAGTTTACTGAGATAGGGAGCGATGAGTGGCTGGAGGAGATTACAGAGATACAGACGGGTGTAGGGGTTGGAGGAGGTTACAGAGATAGGGAGGGCCGTAGGGACTGGAGGAGGTTACAGAGACAGGGAGATGAGTAGGAGCCAGAGGTGGTTACAAAGATAGGGAGGGGTTTAGCGGCTGGAGGAGGTTACAGACATAGGGAGGGGTGTAGGGATTGGAGGAGGTTACAGAGATAGGGAGGGGTGCGAGGCTGGAGGAGGTTCCAGAGTTAGGGAGATTTTAGGAGCCGGAGGAGGTTAGAGTGAAAGGGAGGGTTGTAGGGGCTGGAGGGGGTTTCAGAGATAGGGAGGGAGTTACAGAGATAGGAAGTTACAGAGATAGGGAGGGAGTTACAGAGATAAGGAGGGGTGTAGGACTGGAGGAGGTTACAGAGATAGGGAGGGGTGTAGGGGCTGGAGGAGGTTACATAGATAGGGAGGGGTCTAGGACTGGAGGAGGTTACAGAGACAGGGAGAGGAGTAGGAGCCAGAGGAGGTTACAAAGATAGGGAGGGGTGTCGTTCTTGGAGGTGGTTATAGAGCTATGTAGGTGTGAGAGGCTGGAGGAGGCTTTGAGATAGGTAGGGGTGAGAGGCTGGAGGAGGTTACAGAGATAGGGAGAGGAGTATGAGCCGGAGGAGGTTACAAAGATAGGGAGGGGTGTAGGGGCTGGAGGACGTTACAGACCTAGGGATGGGTGTAGGGATTGGAGGAGGTTACAGAGATAGGAAGGGGTGTAGGGACTGGAGCAGGTTACAGAGATAGGGAGGGGTGCGAGGCTGGAGGAGGTTACTGAGTTAGGGAGAGTTTAGGAGCCGGAGGAGGTTACAGCGAAAGGGAGGGGTGTAGGGGCAGGAGGGGCTTACAGAGATAGGGAGGGAGTTACAGAGATAGGAAGTTACAGAGATAGGGAGGGAGTTAAAGAGATAAGGAGGGGTGTAGCTCTGGAGGAGGTTACAGAGATAGGGAGGGGTGTAGGGGTTGGAGCAGTTTACAGAGATAGGGAGGGGCGTAGGGGCTGGAGGATGTTACAGAGATAGGGAGGGGTGTAGGCCTGGAGGTGGTTACAGAAATAGGGAGGTAGTTACAGAGGTAGGGACGGGTGAGAGGCTGGAGAGGGTTACAGAGATAGGGCGGGGTGTAGGTGCTTTAGGATGTTACAGAGATAGGGAGGGGTGTAGGGAATGGATGAAGTTACAAAGATATGGAGGGGTATAGGTATTGGAGGATGTTACAGAGATAGGCAGGGGTGTAGGGATGGAAGAGTTTACAGAGATAGGGAGGTGTGAGAGGCTGGAGGAGGTTACAGAGTTTGGGAGAGGTGTAGGAGACGGAGGAGTTTACTGAGATAGGGAGGGTTGTATGGACTGGATGGGGTAGCAGAAATAGGTAGCTACAGAGATAGGGAGGGACTTACAGAGATAAGGAGGGGTGTAGGACTGGAGGAGGTTACAGAGATAGGGAGGGGTGTAGGGGCTGGAGGAGGTTACATAGATAGGGAGGGGTGTAGGGGCTGGAGGAGGTTACAGAGATGCAGAGTGGTGTAGGGGTTTCATGAGGTTACAGAGATAGGGAGGGGTCTAGCGACTGGAGGAGGTTACAAAGACAGGGAGAGGAATAGGAACCAGAGGAGGTTACAAAGATAGGGAGGGGTGTAGGGGTTGGAGGTGGTTATAGAGATAGGTAGGGGTGAGAGGCTGGAGGAGGTTATAGAGAGAGGTATGGGTGAGAGGCTGGAGGAGGTTACAGAGATAGGGAGAGAAGTAGGACACGGAGGAGGTTACAAAGATAGGGAGGGGTGTAGGGGCTGGAGGAGTTTACAGACCTAGGGATGGGTGTAGGGATTGGAGGAGGTTAAAGAGATAGGGAGGGGTGTATGGACTGGAGCAGGTTACAGAGATAGGGAGGGGTGCGAGGCTGGTGGAGGTTACTGAGTTAGGGAGAGTTAGGAGCCGGAGGAGGTTACAGCGAAAGGGAGGGGTGTAGGGGCTGGAGGGGGTTACAGAGATAGGGAGGGAGTTACAGAGATAGGAAGTTACAGAGATAGGGAGGGAGTTACAGAGATAAGGAGGGGTGTAGGTCTGGAGGAGGTTACAGAGATAGGGAGGGGTGTAGGGGCTGGAGGAGGTTACAGAGATAGGGTGGGGCGTAGGGGCTGGCGAAGCCTACAGATTTAGGGAGGGGTGTAGGGGTTGAAGCAGTTTACAGAGATAGGGAGGGGCGTAGGGGCTGGAGGATGTTACAGAGATAGGGAGGGGTGTAGGCCTGGAGGTGGTTACAGAGATAGGGAGGTAGTTACAGAGGTAGGGACGGGTGAGAGGCTGGAGAGAGTTACAGAGATAGGGCGGGTGTAGGTGCTTTAGGATGTTACAGAGATAGGGAGGGGTGTAGGGAATGGATGAAGTTACAACGATAGGGAGGGGTATAGGGATTGGAGGATGTTACAGAGATAGGCAGGGGTGTAGGGATGGAGGAGTTTACAGAGATAGGGAGGGGTGAGAGGCTGGAGGAAGTTACAGAGTTAGGGAGAGGTGTAGGAGCCGGAGGAGTTTACTGAGATAGGGAGGGTTGTATGGGCTGGATGGGGTAGCAGAGACAGGTAGCTACAGAGATAGGGAGGGACTTACAGAGATAAGGAGGGTTGCAGGGCTGGAGGAGGTTACAGAGATAGGGAGTGGTGTAGGGGCTGGAGGAGATTACACAGACAGGGAGGGGTGTAGTGGCTGTAGGATTTTACAGAGATAGGGAGGGGTGTAGGGGCCGGAGGAGGTTACAGAGATAGGGAGGGGTGTAGGGGTTGGAGGAGGTTACAGAGATAGGGAGGGGTGCGAGTCTGGTGGATGTTACAGAGTTAGGGCGAGTTTAGGAGCCGGAGGAGGTTACAGCGAAAGGGAGGGCTGAAGGGGCTGGAGGGGGTTACAGAGATAGGGAGGGAGTTACAGAGATAGGAAGTTACAGAGATAGGGAGGGAGTTACAGAGATAAGCAGGGGTGTAAGACTGGAGGAGGTTACAGAGATATGGAGGGGTGTAGGGGCTGGAGGAGGTACTAAGAAAGGGAGGGGTGTAGGGGCTGGCAAAGCTTACAGATTTAGGGAGGGGTGTAGGGGTTGGAGCAGGCTACAGAGATAGGGAGGGGCGTAGGGGCTGGAGGAGTTTACAGAGATAGGGAGGTGTGAGAGGCAGGAGGAAGTTACAGAGACAGGGAGAGGAGTAGGAGCCAGAGGAGGTTACAAAGATAGGGAGGGGTGTCGTTCTTGGAGGTGGTTATAGAGCTATGTAGGTGTGAGAGGCTGGAGGAGGCTTTGAGATAGGTAGGGGTGAGAGGCTGGAGGAGGTTACAGAGATAGGGAGAGGAGTATGAGCCGGAGGAGGTTACAAAGATAGGGAGGGGTGTAGGGGCTGGAGGACGTTACAGACCTAGGGATGGGTGTAGGGATTGGAGGAGGTTACAGAGATAGGAAGGGGTGTAGGGACTGGAGCAGGTTACAGAGATAGGGAGGGGTGCGAGGCTGGAGGAGGTTACTGAGTTAGGGAGAGTTTAGGAGCCGGAGGAGGTTACAGCGAAAGGGAGGGGTGTAGGGGCAGGAGGGGCTTACAGAGATAGGGAGGGAGTTACAGAGATAGGAAGTTACAGAGATAGGGAGGGAGTTAAAGAGATAAGGAGGGGTGTAGCTCTGGAGGAGGTTACAGAGATAGGGAGGGGTGTAGGGGTTGGAGCAGTTTACAGAGATAGGGAGGGGCGTAGGGGCTGGAGGATGTTACAGAGATAGGGAGGGGTGTAGGCCTGGAGGTGGTTACAGAAATAGGGAGGTAGTTACAGAGGTAGGGACGGGTGAGAGGCTGGAGAGGGTTACAGAGATAGGGCGGGGTGTAGGTGCTTTAGGATGTTACAGAGATAGGGAGGGGTGTAGGGAATGGATGAAGTTACAAAGATATGGAGGGGTATAGGTATTGGAGGATGTTACAGAGATAGGCAGGGGTGTAGGGATGGAAGAGTTTACAGAGATAGGGAGGTGTGAGAGGCTGGAGGAGGTTACAGAGTTTGGGAGAGGTGTAGGAGACGGAGGAGTTTACTGAGATCGGGAGGGTTGTATGGACTGGATGGGGTAGCAGAAATAGGTAGCTACAGAGATAGGGAGGGACTTACAGAGATAAGGAGGGGTGTAGGACTGGAGGAGGTTACAGAGATAGGGAGGGGTGTAGGGGCTGGAGGAGGTTACATAGATAGGGAGGGGTGTAGGGGCTGGAGGAGGTTACAGAGATGCAGAGTGGTGTAGGGGTTTCATGAGGTTACAGAGATAGGGAGGGGTCTAGCGACTGGAGGAGGTTACAAAGACAGGGAGAGGAATAGGAACCAGAGGAGGTTACAAAGATAGGGAGGGGTGTAGGGGTTGGAGGTGGTTATAGAGATAGGTAGGGGTGAGAGGCTGGAGGAGGTTATAGAGAGAGGTATGGGTGAGAGGCTGGAGGAGGTTACAGAGATAGGGAGAGAAGTAGGACACGGAGGAGGTTACAAAGATAGGGAGGGGTGTAGGGGCTGGAGGAGTTTACAGACCTAGGGATGGGTGTAGGGATTGGAGGAGGTTAAAGAGATAGGGAGGGGTGTATGGACTGGAGCAGGTTACAGAGATAGGGAGGGGTGCGAGGCTGGTGGAGGTTACTGAGTTAGGGAGAGTTAGGAGCCGGAGGAGGTTACAGCGAAAGGGAGGGGTGTAGGGGCTGGAGGGGGTTACAGAGATAGGGAGGGAGTTACAGAGATAGGAAGTTACAGAGATAGGGAGGGAGTTACAGAGATAAGGAGGGGTGTAGGTCTGGAGGAGGTTACAGAGATAGGGAGGGGTGTAGGGGCTGGAGGAGGTTACAGAGATAGGGTGGGGCGTAGGGGCTGGCGAAGCCTACAGATTTAGGGAGGGGTGTAGGGGTTGAAGCAGTTTACAGAGATAGGGAGGGGCGTAGGGGCTGGAGGATGTTACAGAGATAGGGAGGGGTGTAGGCCTGGAGGTGGTTACAGAGATAGGGAGGTAGTTACAGAGGTAGGGACGGGTGAGAGGCTGGAGAGAGTTACAGAGATAGGGCGGGTGTAGGTGCTTTAGGATGTTACAGAGATAGGGAGGGGTGTAGGGAATGGATGAAGTTACAACGATAGGGAGGGGTATAGGGATTGGAGGATGTTACAGAGATAGGCAGGGGTGTAGGGATGGAGGAGTTTACAGAGATAGGGAGGGGTGAGAGGCTGGAGGAAGTTACAGAGTTAGGGAGAGGTGTAGGAGCCGGAGGAGTTTACTGAGATAGGGAGGGTTGTATGGGCTGGATGGGGTAGCAGAGACAGGTAGCTACAGAGATAGGGAGGGACTTACAGAGATAAGGAGGGTTGCAGGGCTGGAGGAGGTTACAGAGATAGGGAGTGGTGTAGGGGCTGGAGGAGATTACACAGACAGGGAGGGGTGTAGTGGCTGTAGGATTTTACAGAGATAGGGAGGGGTGTAGGGGCCGGAGGAGGTTACAGAGATAGGGAGGGGTGTAGGGGTTGGAGGAGGTTACAGAGATAGGGAGGGGTGCGAGTCTGGTGGATGTTACAGAGTTAGGGCGAGTTTAGGAGCCGGAGGAGGTTACAGCGAAAGGGAGGGCTGAAGGGGCTGGAGGGGGTTACAGAGATAGGGAGGGAGTTACAGAGATAGGAAGTTACAGAGATAGGGAGGGAGTTACAGAGATAAGCAGGGGTGTAAGACTGGAGGAGGTTACAGAGATATGGAGGGGTGTAGGGGCTGGAGGAGGTACTAAGAAAGGGAGGGGTGTAGGGGCTGGCAAAGCTTACAGATTTAGGGAGGGGTGTAGGGGTTGGAGCAGGCTACAGAGATAGGGAGGGGCGTAGGGGCTGGAGGAGTTTACAGAGATAGGGAGGTGTGAGAGGCAGGAGGAAGTTACAGAGACAGGGAGAGGAGTAGGAGCCAGAGGAGGTTACAAAGATAGGGAGGGGTGTCGTTCTTGGAGGTGGTTATAGAGCTATGTAGGTGTGAGAGGCTGGAGGAGGCTTTGAGATAGGTAGGGGTGAGAGGCTGGAGGAGGTTACAGAGATAGGGAGAGGAGTATGAGCCGGAGGAGGTTACAAAGATAGGGAGGGGTGTAGGGGCTGGAGGACGTTACAGACCTAGGGATGGGTGTAGGGATTGGAGGAGGTTACAGAGATAGGAAGGGGTGTAGGGACTGGAGCAGGTTACAGAGATAGGGAGGGGTGCGAGGCTGGAGGAGGTTACTGAGTTAGGGAGAGTTTAGGAGCCGGAGGAGGTTACAGCGAAAGGGAGGGGTGTAGGGGCAGGAGGGGCTTACAGAGATAGGGAGGGAGTTACAGAGATAGGAAGTTACAGAGATAGGGAGGGAGTTAAAGAGATAAGGAGGGGTGTAGCTCTGGAGGAGGTTACAGAGATAGGGAGGGGTGTAGGGGTTGGAGCAGTTTACAGAGATAGGGAGGGGCGTAGGGGCTGGAGGATGTTACAGAGATAGGGAGGGGTGTAGGCCTGGAGGTGGTTACAGAAATAGGGAGGTAGTTACAGAGGTAGGGACGGGTGAGAGGCTGGAGAGGGTTACAGAGATAGGGCGGGGTGTAGGTGCTTTAGGATGTTACAGAGATAGGGAGGGGTGTAGGGAATGGATGAAGTTACAAAGATATGGAGGGGTATAGGTATTGGAGGATGTTACAGAGATAGGCAGGGGTGTAGGGATGGAAGAGTTTACAGAGATAGGGAGGTGTGAGAGGCTGGAGGAGGTTACAGAGTTTGGGAGAGGTGTAGGAGACGGAGGAGTTTACTGAGATAGGGAGGGTTGTATGGACTGGATGGGGTAGCAGAAATAGGTAGCTACAGAGATAGGGAGGGACTTACAGAGATAAGGAGGGGTGCAGGGCTGGAGGAGGTTACAGAGATAGGGAGGGGTGTAGTGGCTGGAGGAGATTACACAGACAGGGAGGGGTGTAGTGGCTGTAGGAATTTACAGAGATAGGGAGTGGTGTAGGGGCCGGAGGAGGTTACAGAGATAGGGAGGGGCGTAGGGGCTGGTGGAGGTTACAGAGATAGGGAGGGGTGAGAGGCTGGAGGAGGTTCCAGAGATGGGGAGGTGTGCAGGGTTTGGTGGAGGTTACAAGGATAAGGAGGAGTGTAGGGCTGGAGGATCTTACAGAGATAGGGGGAATTGTTGGCGCTGGAGGAAGTTACAGAGATAGAGAGGGTTGTAGGGGCTGGAGGAGTTTACTGAGATAGGGAGCGATGAGAGTTTGGAGGAGGTTACAGAGATGCAGAGTGGTGTAGGGGTTTCATGAGGTTACAGAGATAGGGAGGGGTCTAGCGACTGGAGGAGGTTACAAAGACAGGGAGAGGAATAGGAACCAGAGGAGGTTACAAAGATAGGGAGGGGTGAAGGGGTTGGAGGTGGTTATAGAGATAGGTAGGGGTGAGAGGCTGGAGGAGGTTATAGAGAGAGGTATGGGTGAGAGGCTGGAGGAGGTTACAGAGATAGGGAGAGAAGTAGGACACGGAGGAGGTTACAAAGATAGGGAGGGGTGTAGGGGCTGGAGGAGTTTACAGACCTAGGGATGGGTGTAGGGATTGGAGGAGGTTACAGAGATAGGGAGGGGTGTAGGGACTGGAGCAGGTTACAGAGATAGGGAGGGGTGCGAGGCTGGTGGAGGTTACTGAGTTAGGGAGAGTTAGGAGCCGGAGGAGGTTACAGCGAAAGGGAGGGGTGTAGGGGCTGGAGGGGGTTACAGAGATAGGGAGGGAGTTACAGAGATAGGAAGTTACAGAGATAGGGAGGGAGTTACAGAGATAAGGAGGGGTGTAGGTAGGAAGAGGTTACAGAGATAGGGAGGGGTGTAGGGGTTGGAGGAGGTTACAGAGATAGGGTGGGGCGTAGGGGCTGGCGAAGCCTACAGATTTAGGGAGGGGCGTAGGGGCTGGTGCATGTTACAGAGATAGGGAGGGGTGTAGGCCTGGAGGTGGTTACAGAGATAGGGAGGTAGTTACAGAGGTAGGGACGGGTGAGAGGCTGGAGAGAGTTACATAGATAGGGCGGGGTGTAGGTGCTTTAGGATGTTACAGAGATAGGGAGGGGTGTAGGGACTGGAGGATGTTACAACGATAGGGAGGGGTATAGGGATTGGAGGAGGTTACAGAGATAGGGAGCGGTGTAGGGATGGAGGATTTTACAGAGATAGGGAGGTGTGAAAGGCTGGAGGAGGTTACAGAGTTAGGGAGATGTGTAGGAGCCGGAGGAGGTTACTGAGATAGGGAGGGTTGTAGGGGCTGAATGGAGTAGCAGAGATAGGAAGCTACAGAGATAGTGAGGGACTTACAGAGATAAGGAGGGGTGCGGGGCTGGAGGAGGTTACAGAGATAGGGAGGGGTGTAGGGACTGGAGGATGTTACAACGATAGGGAGGGGTATAGGGATTGGAGGAGGTTACAGAGATAGGGAGCGGTGTAGGGATGGAGGATTTTACAGAGATAGGGAGGTGTGAGAGGCTGGAGGAGGTTACAGAGTTAGGGAGATGTGTAGGAGCCGGAGGAGGTTACTGAGATAGGGAGGGTTGTAGGGGCTGGATGGGGTAGCAGAGATAGGAAGCAACAGAGATAGTGAGGGACTTACAGAGATAAGGAGGGGTGCAGGGCTGGAGGAGGTTACAGAGATAGGGAGGGGTGTAGGGGCTGGCGAAGGTTACAGAGATAGGGAGGGGTGTAGGGGCTGGAGGAGATTACACAGACAGGGAGGGGTGTAGTGGCTGGAAGAGGTTTCAGAGATAGGGTGGGGTGTAGGGGCTGGAGGAGGTTACAGAGATAGGGAGCGGTGAGAGGCTGGAGGATGTTACAGAGATGGGGGGGAGTTACAGAGATGGGGAGGGGTTTTTGGCTGGAGGAGGTTACAGAGATAGGGTGGGATGTAGGGGCTGAAGGAGGTTACAGAGATAGGGAGGAATGAGAGGCTGGAGGGTGTTACAGAGATAGTGAGGGAGTTATAGTGATAATGAACGGTGTATGTCTGGAGGAGGTTACAGATTGTGACGGCTTTACGGGCATGAGGAGTTTACAGAGTTAGGGAGGGGTTTAGGGGCTGGAGGAACTTATAGAGATAGGGAGCGGTGTAGGGGTAGGAGGCGGTTATAGAGATAGGGAGGGGTTTAGGAGCCGGAGGAGATTACACAGACAGGGAGGGGTGTAGGAGCTTGAAGAGGTTTCAGAGATAGGGAGGGGTGTAGGGGCTGGAGGAGGATTCAGAGATAGGGAGCGCTGAGAGGCTGGAGGAGGTTTCAGAGATGGG
Source organism: Isurus oxyrinchus (assembly GCA_026770705.1). Lineage (NCBI taxonomy): Eukaryota > Metazoa > Chordata > Chondrichthyes > Lamniformes > Lamnidae > Isurus > Isurus oxyrinchus. The sequence continues at coordinate 404,974 of JANJGN010000290.1, read as the reverse complement.
GTGGTGTGCAGGGTTTGGAGGAGGTTACAAGGATAAGGAGGAATGTTGGGCTGGAGGATGTTACAGAGATAGGGGGAGGTGTAGGCGCAGGAGGAATTTACAGAGATAGGGCGGGTTGTAGGGGCTGGAGGAGTTTTCTGAGATAGGGAGCGATGAGAGGCTGGAGGAGTTTACAGAGATGAAGAGTGTTGTAGGGGTTGCAGGAGTTTACAGAGATAGGTAGGGGTCTAGGGATTGGAGGAGGTTACAGAGACAGGGAGAGGAGTAGGAGCCAGAGGAGGTTACAAAGATAGGGAGGGAGTAGGGGTTGGAGGACGTTATAGAGATAGGTAATGGTGAGAGGCTGGAGAAGGTTATAGAGATAGGTAGGGGTGAGAGGCTGGAGGAGGTTACAGAGATAGGGAGAGGAGTAGGAGACGGCGGAAGTTACAAAGATAGGGAGGGGTGTAGGGGCTGGAGGAGGTTACAGACATAGGGAGGGTGTAGGGATTGGAGGAGGTTACAGAGATAGGGAGGGGTGTATGGACTGGAGCAGGTTACAGAGATAGGGAGGGGTGCGAGTCTGGAGGATGTTACAGAGTTAGGGAGAGTTTAGGAGCCGGAGGAGGTTACAGCGAAAGGGAGGGCTGAAGGGGCTGGAGGGGGTTACAGAGAAAGGGAGGGAGTTACAGAGATAGGAAGTTACAGAGATAGGGAGGGAGTTACAGAGATAAGGAGGGGTGTAGGGCTGGAAGAGGTTACAGAGATATGGAGGGGTGTAGGGGCTGGAGGAGGTACTAAGATAGGGAGGGGTGTAGGGGCTGGATGGGGTAGCAGAGATAGGAAGCTACAGAGATAGTGAGGGACTTACAGAGATAAGGAGGGGTGCAGGGCTGGAGGAGGTTACAGAGATAGGGAGGGGTGTAGGGACTGGAGGATGTTACAACGATAGGGAGGGGTATAGGGATTGGAGGAGGTTACAGAGATAGGGAGCGGTGTAGGGATGGAGGATTTTACAGAGATAGGGAGGTGTGAGAGGCTGGAGGAGGTTACAGAGTTAGGGAGATGTGTAGGAGCCGGAGGAGGTTACTGAGATAGGGAGGGTTGTAGGGGCTGGATGGGGTTGCAGAGATAGGAAGCTACAGAGATAGTGAGGGACTTACAGAGATAAGGAGGGGTGCAGGGCTGGAGGAGGTTACAGAGATAGGGAGGGGTGTAGGGGCTGGCGAAGGTTACAGAGATAGGGAGGGGTGTAGGGGCTGGAGGAGATTACACAGACAGGGAGGGGTGTAGTGGCTGGAAGAGGTTTCAGAGATAGGGTGGGGTGTAGGGGCTGGAGGAGGTTACAGAGATAGGGAGCGGTGAGAGGCTGGAGGATGTTACAGAGATGGGGGGGAGTTACAGAGATGGGGAGGGGTTTTTGGCTGGAGGAGGTTACAGAGATAGGGTGGGATGTAGGGGCTGAAGGAGGTTACAGAGATAGGGAGGAATGAGAGGCTGGAGGGTGTTACAGAGATAGTGAGGCAGTTATAGTGATAATGAACGGTGTATGTCTGGAGGAGGTTACAGATTGTGACGGCTTTACGGGCATGAGGAGTTTACAGAGTTAGGGAGGGGTTTAGGGGCTGGAGGAACTTACAGAGATAGGGAGCGGTGTAGGGGTAGGAGGCGGTTATAGAGATAGGGAGGGGTTTAGGAGCCGGAGGAGATTACACAGACAGGGAGGGGTGTAGGAGCTTGAAGAGGTTTCAGAGATAGGGAGGGGTGAGGGGCTGGAGGAGGATTCAGAGATAGGGAGCGCTGAGAGGCTGGAGGAGGTTTCAGAGATGGGGTGGTGTGCAGGGTTTGGAGGAGGTTACAAGGATAAGGAGGAATGTTGGGCTGGAGGATGTTACAGAGATAGGGGGAGGTGTAGGCGCAGGAGGAATTTACAGAGATAGGGCGGGTTGTAGGGGCTGGAGGAGTTTTCTGAGATAGGGAGCGATGAGAGGCTGGAGGAGTTTACAGAGATGAAGAGTGTTGTAGGGGTTGCAGGAGTTTACAGAGATAGGTAGGGGTCTAGGGATTGGAGGAGGTTACAGAGACAGGGAGAGGAGTAGGAGCCAGAGGAGGTTACAAAGATAGGGAGGGAGTAGGGGTTGGAGGACGTTATAGAGATAGGTAATGGTGAGAGGCTGGAGAAGGTTATAGAGATAGGTAGGGGTGAGAGGCTGGAGGAGGTTACAGAGATAGGGAGAGGAGTAGGAGACGGCGGAAGTTACAAAGATAGGGAGGGGTGTAGGGGCTGGAGGAGGTTACAGACATAGGGAGGGTGTAGGGATTGGAGGAGGTTACAGAGATAGGGAGGGGTGTATGGACTGGAGCAGGTTACAGAGATAGGGAGGGGTGCGAGTCTGGAGGATGTTACAGAGTTAGGGAGAGTTTAGGAGCCGGAGGAGGTTACAGCGAAAGGGAGGGCTGAAGGGGCTGGAGGGGGTTACAGAGAAAGGGAGGGAGTTACAGAGATAGGAAGTTACAGAGATAGGGAGGGAGTTACAGAGATAAGGAGGGGTGTAGGGCTGGAAGAGGTTACAGAGATATGGAGGGGTGTAGGGACTGGAGGAGGTACTAAGATAGGGAGGGGTGTAGGGGCTGGCGAAGCTTACAGATTTAGGGAGGGGTGTAGGGGTTGGAGCAGGCTACAGAGATCGGGAGGGGCGTAGGGGCTGGAGGAGGTTACAGAGATATGGAGGTGTGAGAGGCAGGAGGAAGTTACAGAGACAGGGAGAGGAGTAGGAGCCAGAGGAGGTTACAAAGTTAGGGAGGGGTGTCGATCTTAGAGGTGTTTATAGAGATATGTAGGTGTGAGAGGCTGGAGGAGGCTTTGAGATAGCTAGGGGTGAGAGGCTGGAGGAGGTTACAGAGATAGGGAGAGGAGTAGGAGCCGGAGGAGGTTACAAAGATATGGTGGGGTGTAGGGGCTGGAGGACGTTACAGACCAAGGGATGGGTGTAGGGATTGGAGGAGGTTACAGAGATAGGAAGGGGTGTAGGGACTGGAGCAGGTTACAGAGATAGGGAGGGGTGCGAGGCTGGAGGAGGTTACTGAGTTAGGGAGAGTTTAGCAGCCGGAGGAGGTTACAGCGAAAGGGAGGGGTGTACGGACTGGAGGGGCTTACAGAGATAGGGAGGGAGTTACAGAGATAGGAAGTTACAGAGATAGGGAGGGAGTTAAAGAGATAAGGAGGGGTGTAGCTCTGGAGGAGGTTACAGAGATAGGGAGGGGTGTAGGGGTTGGAGCAGTTTACAGAGACAGGGAGGGGCATAGGGGCTGGAGGATGTTACAGAGATAGGGAGGGGTGTAGGCCTGGAGGTGGTTACAGAAATAGGGAGGTAGTTACAGAGGTAGGGACGGGTGAGAGGCTGGAGAGAGTTACAGAGGTAGGGCGGGGTGTAGGTGCTTTAGGATGTTACAGAGATAGGGAGGGGTGTAGGGAATGGATGAAGTTACAAAGATATGGAGGGGTATAGGGATTGGAGGATGTTACAGATATAGGCAGGGGTGTAGGGATGGAAGAGTTTACAGAGATAGGGAGGTGTGAGAGGCTGGAGGAAGTGACAGAGTTTGGGAGAGGTGTAGGAGCCGGAGGAGTTTACTGAGATAGGGAGGGTTGTATGGGCTGGATCGGGTAGCAGAGATAGGTAGCTACAGAGATAGGGAGGGCCTTACAGAGATAAGGAGGGGTGCAGGGCTGGAGGAGGTTACAGAGATAGGGAGGGGTGTAGTGGCTGGAGGAGATTACACAGACAGGGAGGGGTGTAGTGGCTGTAGGAATTTACAGAGATAGGGAGGGGTGTAGGGGACGGAGGAGGTTACAGAGATAGGGAGGGGCGTAGGGGCTGGTGGAGGTTACAGAGATAGGGAGGGGTGAGAGGCTGGAGGAGGTTCCAGAGATGGGGAGGTGTGCAGGGTTTGGTGGAGGTTACAAGGATAAGGAGGAGTGTAGGGCTGGAGGATGTTACAGAGATAGGGGGAATTGTTGGCGCTGGAGGAAGTTACAGAGATGGAGAGGGTTGTAGGGGCTGGTGGAGTTTACTGAGATAGGGAGCGATGAGAGTCTGGAGGAGGTTACAGAGATGCAGAGTGGTGTAGAGGTTTCATGAGGTTACAGAGATAGGGAGGGGTCTAGCGACTGGAGGAGGTTACAAAGACAGGGAGAGGAATAGGAACCAGAGGAGGTTACAAAGATAGGGAGGGGTGTAGGGGTTGGAGGTGGTTATAGAGATAGGTAGGGGTGAGAGGCTGGAGGAGGTTATAGAGAGAGGTATGGGTGAGAGGCTGGAGGAGGTTACAGAGATAGGGAGAGAAGTAGGACCCGGAGGAGGTTACAAAGATAGGGAGGGGTGTAGGGGCTGGAGGAGTTTACAGACCTAGGGATGGGTGTAGGGATTGGAGGAGGTTACAGAGATAGGGAGGGGTGTAGGGACTGGAGCAGGTTACAGAGATAGGGAGGGGTGCGAGGCTGGTGGAGGTTGCTGAGTTAGGGAGAGTTTAGGAGCCGGAGGAGGTTACAGCGAAAGGCAGGGGTGGAGGGGCTGGTGGGGGTTACAGAGATAGGGAGGGAGTTACAGAGATAAGGAAGGGTGTAGGTAGGAAGAGGTTACAGAGATAGGGAGGGGTGTAGGGGTTGGAGGAGGTTACAGAGATAGGGTGGGGCGTAGGGGCTGGCGAAGCCTACAGATTTAGGGAGGGGCGTAGGGGCTGGTGGATGTTACAGAGATAGGGAGGGGTGTAGGACTGGAGGTGGTTACAGAGATAGGGAGGTAGTTACAGAGGTAGGGACGGGTGAGAGGCTGGAAAGAGTTACAGAGATAGGGCGGGGTGTAGGTGCTTTAGGATGTTACAGAGATAGGGAGGGGTGTAGGGACTGGAGGATGTTACAACGATAGGGAGGGGTATAGGGATTGGAGGAGGTTACAGAGATAGGGAGGGGTGTAGGGATGGAGGAGTTTACAGAGATAGGGAGGTGTGAGAGGCTGGAGTAGGTTACAGAGTAAGGGAGATGTGTAGGAGCCGGAGGAGGTTACTGAGATAGGGAGGGTTGTATGGGCTGGATGGGGTAGCAGAGATAAGAAGCTACAGAGATAGGGAGGGACTTACAGAGATAAGGAGGGGTGCAGGTCTGGAGGAGGTTACAGAGATAGGGAGGGGTGTAGGGGCTGGCGAAGGTTACAGAGATAGGGAGGGGTGTAGGGGCTGGAGGAGATTACACAGACAGGGAGGGGTGTAGTGGCTGGAAGAGGTTACAGAGATAGGGAGGGATGTAGGGGCTGGAGGAGGTTACAGAGATAGGGAGCGGTGAGAGGCTGGAGGATGTTACAGAGATGCAGAGTGGTGTAGGGGTTTCATGAGGTTACAGAGATAGGGAGGGGTCTAGCGACTGGAGGAGGTTACAAAGACAGGGAGAGGAATAGGAACCAGAGGAGGTTACAAAGATAGGGAGGGGTGTATGGGTTGGAGGTGGTTATAGAGATAGGTAGGGGTGAGAGGCTGGAGGAGGTTATAGAGAGAGGTATGGGTGAGAGGCTGGAGGAGGTTACAGAGATAGGGAGAGAAGTAGGACACGGAGGAGGTTACAAAGATAGGGAGGGGTGTAGGGGCTGGAGGAGTTTACAGACCTAGGGATGGGTGTAGGGATTGGAGGAGGTTACAGAGATAGGGAGGGGTGTAGGGACTGGAGCAGGTTACAGAGATAGGGAGGGGTGCGAGGCTGGTGGAGGTTACTGAGTTAGGGAGAGTTAGGAGCCGGAGGAGGTTACAGCGAAAGGGAGGGGTGTAGGGGCTGGAGGGGGTTACAGAGATAGGGAGGGAGTTACAGAGATAGGAAGTTACAGAGATAGGGAAGGAGTTACAGAGATAAGGAGGGGTGTAGGTAGGAAGAGGTTACAGAGATAGGGAGGGGTGTAGGGGTTGGAGGAGGTTACAGAGATAGGGTGGGTCGTAGGGGCTGGCGAAGCCTACAGATTTAGATAGGGGCGTAGGGGCTGGTGGATGTTACAGAGATAGGGAGGGGTGTAGGCCTGGAGGTGGTTACAGAGATAGGGAGGTAGTTACAGAGGTAGGGACGGGTGAGAGGCTGGAGAGAGTTACAGAGATAGGGCGGGGTGTAGGTGCTTTTGGATGTTACAGAGATAGGGAGGGGTGTAGGGACTTAAGGATGTTACAACGATAGGGAGGGGTATAGGGATTGGAGGAGGTTACAGAGATAGGGAGCGGTGTAGGGATGGAGGAGTTTAGAGAGATAGAGAGGTGTGAGAGGCTGGAGGAGTTTACAGAGTTAGGGAGATGTGTAGGAGCCGGAGGAGGTTACTGAGATAGGGAGGTTTGTAGGGGCTGGATGGGGTAGCAGAGATAGGAAGCTACAGAGATAGGGAGGGACTTACAGAGATAAGGAGGGGTGTAGGGCTGGAGGAGGTTACAGAGATAGGGAGGGTTGTAGGGGCTGGCGAAGGTTACAGAGATAGGGAGGGGTTTAGGGGCTGGAGGAGATTACACAGACAGGGAGGGGTGTAGTGGCTGGAAGAGGTTACAGAGATAGGGAGGGGTGTAGGGGCTGGAGGAGGTTACAGAGATAGGGAGCGGTGAGAGGCTGGAGGATGTTACAGAGATGGGGGGGAGTTACAGAGATGGGGAGGGGTTTTTGGCTGGAGGAGGTTACAGAGATAGGGTGGGATGTAGGGGCTGAAGGAGGTTACAGAGATAGGGAGGAATGAGAGGCTGGAGGGTGTTACAGAGATAGTGAGGGAGTTATAGTGATAATGAACGGTGTATGTCTGGAGGAGGTTACAGATTGTGACGGCTTTACGGGCATGAGGAGTTTACAGAGTTAGGGAGGGGCTTAGGGGCTGGAGGAACTTACAGAGATAGGGAGCGGTGTAGAGGTAGGAGGCGGTTATAGAGATAGGGAGGGGTGAAGGAGCCGGTGGAGATTACACAGACAGGGAGGGGTGTAGGGGCTTGAAGAGGTTACAGAGATAGGGAGGGGTGTAGGGGCTGGAGGAGGATTCAGAGATAGGGAGCGGTGAGAGGCTGGAGGAGGTTTCAGAGATGGGGTGGTGTGCAGGGTTTGGAGGAGGTTACAAGGATAAGGAGGAATGTTGGGCTGGAGGATGTTACAGAGATAGGGGGAGGTGTAGGCCCAGGAGGAATTTACAGAGATCGGGCGGGTTGTAGGGGCTGGAGGAGTTTACTGAGTAAGGGAGCGATGAGAGGCTGGAGGAGTTTACAGGGATGCAGAGTGTTGTAGGGGTTGCAGGAGTTTACAGAGATAGGGAGGGGTTTAGGGATTGGAGGAGGTTACAGAGACAGGGAGAGGAGTAGGAGCCAGAGGAGGTTACAAAGATAGGGAGGGGTGTAGGGGTTGGAGGACGTTATAGAGATAGGTAATGGTGAGAGGCTGGAGGAGGTTATAGAGATAGGTAGGGGTGTAGTGGCTGTAGGATTTTACAGAGGTAGGGAGGGGTGTAGGGGCCGGAGGAGGTTACAGAGATAGGGAGAGGAGTAGGAGCCGGCGGAAGTTACAAAGATAGGGAGGGGTGTAGGGGCTGGAGGAGGTTACAGACATAGGGAGGGTGTAGGGATTGGAGGAGGTTACAGAGATAGGGAGGTGTGTATGGACTGGAGCAGGTTACAGAGATAGGGAGGGGTGCGAGTCTGGAGGATGTTACCGAGTTAGGGAGAGTTTAGGAGCCGGAGGAGGTTACAGCGAAAGGGAGGGCTGAAGGGGCTGGAGGGGGTTACAGAGATAGGGAGGGAGTTACAGAGATAGGGAGGGAGTTACAGAGATAAGGAGGGGTGTAGGGCTGGAAGAGGTTACAGAGATATGGAGGGGTGTAGGGGCTGGAGGAGGTACTAAGATAGGGAGGGGTGTAGGGGCTGGCGAAGCTTACAGTTTTAGGGAGGGGTGTAGGGGTTGGAGCAGGCTACAGAGGTAGGGAGGGGCGTAGCGGCTGGAGGAGGTTACAGAGATAGGGAGGTGTGAGAGGCAGGAGGAAGTTACAGAGACAGGGAGAGGAGTACGAGCCAGAGGAGGTTACAAAGATAGGGAGGGGTGTCGTTCTTGGAGGTGGTTATAGAGATATGTAGGTGTGAGAGGCTGGAGGAGGCTTTGAGATAGGTAGGGTTGAGAGGCTGGAGGAGGTTACAGAGATAGGGAGAGGAGTAGGAGCCGGAGGAGGTTACAAAGACATGGTGGGGTGTAGGGGCTGGAGGACGTTACAGACCTAGGGATGGGTGTAGGGATTGGAGGAGGTTACAGAGATAGGAAGGGGTGTAGGAACTGGAGCAGGTTACAGAGATAGGGATGGGTGCGAGGCTGGAGGAGGTTACTGAGTTAGGGAGAGTTTAGCAGCCGGAGGAGGTTACAGCGAAAGGGAGGGGTGTAGGGGCTGGAGGGGCTTACAGAGATAGGGAGGGAGTTACAGAGATAGGAAGTTACAGAGATAGGGAGGGAGTTAAAGAGATAAGGAGGGGTGTAGCTCTGGAGGAGGTTACAGAGATAGGGAGGGGTGTAGGGGTTGGAGCAGTTTACAGAGATAGGGAGGGGCGTAGGAGCTGGAGGATGTTACAGAGATAGGGAGGGGTGTAGGCCTGGAGGTGGTTACAGAAATAGGGAGGTAGTTAAAGAGGTAGGGACGGGTGAGAGGCTGGAGAGAGTTACAGAGATAGGGCGGGGTGTAGGTGCTTTAGGATGTTACAGAGATAGGGAGGGGTGTAGGGAATGGATGAATTTACAAAGATATGGAGGGGTATAGGGATTGGAGAATGTTACAGAGATAGGCAGGGGTGTAGGGATGGAAGAGTTTACAGAGATAGGGAGGTGTGAGAGGCTGGAGGAAGTGACAGAGTTTGGGAGAGGTATAGGAGCCGGAGGAGTTTACTGAGATAGGGAGGGTTGTATGGGCTGGATGGGGTAGCAGAGATAGGTAGCTACAGAGATAGGGAGGGACTTACAGAGATAAGGAGGGGTGCAGGGCTGGAGGAGGTTACAGAGATAGGGAGGAGTGTAGGGGCTGGAGGAGATTACACAGACAGGGATGGGTGTAGTGGCTGTAGGAATTTACAGAGATAGGGAGGGGTGTAGGGGACGGAGGAGGTTACAGAGATAGGGAGGGGCGTAGGGGCTGGTGGAGGTTACAGAGATAGGGAGGGGTGAGAGGCTGGAGGAGGTTCCAGAGATGGGGAGGTGTGCAGGGTGTGGTGGAGGTTACAAGGATAAGGAGGAGTGTAGGGCTGGAGGATGTTACAGAGATAGGGGGAATTGTTGGCGCTGGAGGAAGTTACAGAGATAGAGAGGGTTGTAGGGGCTGGAGGAGTTTACTGAGATAGGGAGCGATGAGAGTCTGGAGGAGGTTACAGAGATGCAGAGTGGTGTAGGAGTTTCATGAGGTTACAGAGATAGGGAGGGGTCTAGCGACTGGAGGAGATTACAAAGACAGGGAGAGGAATAGGAACCAGAGGAGATTACAAAGATAGGGAGGGGTGTAGGGGTTGGAGGTGGTTATAGAGATAGGTAGGGGTGAGAGGCTGGAGGAGGTTATAGAGAGAGGTATGGGTGAGAGGCTGGAGGAGGTTACAGAGATAGGGAGAGAAGTAGGACCCGGAGGAGGTTACAAAGATAGGGCGGGGTGTAGGGGCTGGAGGAGTTTACAGACCTAGGGATGGGTGTAGGGATTGGAGGAGGTTACAGAGATAGGGAGGGGTGTAGGGACTGGAGCAGGTTACAGAGATAGGGAGGGGTGCGAGGCTGGTGGAGGTTACTGAGTTAGGGAGAGTTTAGGAGCCGGAGGAGGTTACAGCGAAAGGGAGGGGTGTAGGGGCTGGAGGGGGTTACAGAGATAGGGAGGGAGTTACAGAGATAGGAAGTTACAGAGATAGGGAGGGAGTTACAGAGATAAGGAGGGGTGTAGGTAGGAAGAGATTACAGAGATAGGGAGGGGTGTAGGGGTTGGAGGAGGTTACAGAGAGAGTGTGGGGCGTAGGGGCTGGCGAAGCCTACAGATTTAGGGAGGGGCGTAGGGGCTGGTGGATGTTACAGAGATAGGGAGGGGTGTAGGCCTGGAGGTGGTTACAGAGATAGGGAGGTAGTTACAGAGGTAGGGACGGGTGAGAGGCTGGAGAGAGTTACAGAGATAGGGCGGGGTGTAGGTGCTTTAGGATGTTACAGAGATAGGGAGGGGTGTAGGGACTGGAGGATGTTACAACGATAGGGAGGGGTATAGGGATTGGAGGAGTTTACAGAGATAGGGAGGGGTGTAGGGATGGAGGAGTTTACAGAGATAGGGAGGTGTGAGAGGCTGGAGGAGGTTACAGAGTTAGGGAGATGTGTAGGAGCCGGAGGAGGTTACTGAGATAGGGAGGGTTGTAGGGGCTGGATGGGTTAGCAGAGATAGGAAGCTACAGAGATAGTGAGGGACTTACAGAGATAAGGAGGGGTGCAGGGCTGGAGGAGGTTACAGAGATAGGGAGGGGTGTAGGGGCTGGCGAAGGTTACAGAGATAGGGAGGGGTGTAGGGGCTGGAGGAGATTACACAGACAGGGAGGGGTGTAGTGGCTGGAAGAGGTTACAGACATAGGGAGGGATGTAGGGGCTGGAGGAGGTTACAGAGATAGGGAGTGGTGAGAGGCTGGAGGATGTTACAGAGATGGGGGGGAGTTACAGAGATGGGGAGGGGTTTTTGGCTGGAGGAGGTTACAGAGATAGGGTGGGATGTAGGGGCTGAAGGAGGTTACAGAGATAGGGAGGAATGAGAGGCTGGAGGGTGTTACAGAGATAGTGAGGGAGTTATAGTGATAATGAACGGTGTAGGTCTGGAGGAGGTTACAGATTGTGACGGCTTTACGGGCATGAGGAGTTTGCAGAGTTAGGGAGGGGTTTAGGGGCTGGAGGAACTTACAGAGATAGGGAGCGGTGTAGGTGTAGGAGGCGGTTATAGAGATAGGGAGGGGTGTAGGAGCCGGAGGAGATTACACAGACAGGGAGGGGTGTAGGGGCTTGAAGAGGTTACAGAGATAGGGAGGGGTGTAGGGGTTGGAGCAGTTTACAGAGATAGGGAGGGGCGTAGGGGCTGGAGGATGTTACAGAGATAGTGAGGGGTGTAGGCCTGGAGGCCTGGTTACAGAAATAGGGAGGTAGTTACAGAGGTAGGGACGGGTGAGAGGCTGGAGAGAGTTACAGAGATAGGGCGGGGTGTAGGTGCTTTAGGATGTTACAGAGATAGGGAGGGGTGTAGGGAATGGATGAAGTTACAAAGATATGGAGGGGTATAGGGATTGGAGGATGTTACAGAGATAGGCAGGGGCGTAGGGATGGAAGAGTTTACAGAGATAGGGAGGTGTGAGAGGCTGGAGGAGGTTACAGAGTTTGGGAGAGGTGTAGGAGCCGGAGGAGTTTACTGAGATAGGGAGGGTTGTATGGGCTGGAAGGGGTAGCAGAGATAGGTAGCTACAGAGATAGGGAGGGACTTACAGAGATAAGGAGGGGTGCAGGGCTGGAGGAGGTTACAGAGATAGGGAGGTGTGTAGGGGCTGGAGGAGATTACACAGACAGGGAGGGGTGTAGTGGCTGTAGGAATTTACAGAGATAGGGAGGGGTGTAGGGGCCGGAGGAGGTTACAGAGATAGGGAGGGGCGTAGGGGCTGGTGGAGGTTACAGAGATAGGGAGGGGTGAGAGGCTGGAGGAGGTTCCAGAGATGGGGAGGTGTGCAGGGTTTGGTGGAGGTTACAAGGATAAGGAGGAGTGTAGGGCTGGAGGATGTTACAGAGATAGAGGGAATTGTTGGCGCTGGAGGAAGTTACAGAGATAGAGAGGGTTGTAGGGGCTGGAGGAGTTTACTGAGATAGGGAGCGATGAGAGTCTGGAGGAGGTTACAGAGATGCAGAGTGGTGTAGGGGTTTCATGAGGTTACAGAGATAGGGAGGGGTCTAGCGACTGGAGGAGGTTACAAAGACAGGGAGAGGAATAGGAACCAGAGGAGGTTACAAAGATAGGGAGGGGTGTAGGGGTTGGAGGTGGTTATAGAGATAGGTAGGGGTGAGAGGCTGGAGGAGGTTATAGAGAGAGGTATGGGTGAGAGGCTGGAGGAGGTTACAGAGATAGGAAGTAGGACCCGGAGGAGGTTACAAAGATAGGGAGGGGTGTAGGGGCTGGAGGAGTTTACAGAGATAGGGAGGGGTGCGAGGCTGGTGGAGGTTACTGAGTTAGGGAGAGTTTAGGAGCCATAGGAGGTTACAGCGAAAGGGAGGGGTGTAGGGGCTGGAGGGGGTTACAGAGATAGGGAGGGGTGTACAGGCTGGAAGAGGTTACCGAGATAGGGAAGCGTGTAGGGCTGGAGGATGTTACAGAGAAAGGAGGTGGTGTCGGGTCTAGAGGAAGTTACAGAGATAGGGAGGGTTGTAGGGGCTGGAGGAGTTTAGTAAGATAGGGAGCGATAAGAGGCTGGATGAGGTTACAGAGATACAGAGGGGTCTAGGGATTGGAGGAGGTTACAGAGACAGGGAGAGGAGTAGGAGCCAGAGGAGGTTACAAAGATAGAGAGGGGTGTAGGGGTTGGAGGACGTTATAGAGATAGGTAATGGTGAGAGGCTGGAGGAGGTTATAGAGATAGGTAGGTGTGTAGTGGCTGTAGGATTTTACAGAGGTAGGGAGGGGTGTAGGGGCCGTAGGAGGTTACAGAGATAGGGAGGGGTGTAGGGGTTGGAGGAGGTTACAGACATAGGGAGGGGTGTAGTGATTGGAGGAGGTTACAGAGATAGGGAGGGGTGTATGGACTGGAGCAGGTTACAGAGATAGAGAGGGGTGCGATTCTGGAGGATGTTACAGAGTTAGGGAGAGTTTAGGAGCCGGAGGAGGTTACAGCGAAAGGGAGGGCTGAAGGGGCTGGAGGGGGTTACAGAGATAGGGAGGGAGTTACAGAGATAGGAAGTTACAGAGATAGGGAGGGAGTTACAGAGATAAGGAGGGGTGTAGGTCTGGAGGAGGTTACAGAGATATGGAGGGGTGTAGGGGCTGGAGGAGGTACTAAGATAGGGAGGGGTGTAGGGGCTGGCGAAGCTTACAGATTTCGAGCGGGGTGTAGGGGTTGGAGCAGGCTACAGAGATAGGGAGGGGCGTAGGGGCTGGAGGAGGTTACAGAGATAGGGAGCTGTGAGAGGCAGGAGGAAGTTACAGAGACAGGGAGGGGAGTAGGAGCCAGAGGAGGTTACAAAGATAGGGAGGGGTGTCGTTCTTGGATGTGGTTATAGAGATATGTAGGTGTGAGAGGCTGGAGGAGGCTTTGAGATAGGTAGGGGTGAGAGGCTGGAGGAGGTTACAGAGATAGGGAGAGGAGTAGGAGCCGGAGGAGGTTACAAAGATAGGGAGGGGTGTAGGGGCTGGAGGACGTTACAGACCTAGGGATGGGTGTAGGGATTGGAGGAGGTTACAGAGATAGGAAGGGGTGTAGGGACTGGAGCAGGATACAGAGATAGGGAGGGGTGCGAGGCTGGAGGAGGTTACTGAGTTAGGGAGAGTTTAGGAGCCGGAGGAGATTACAGCAAAAGGGAGGGGTGTAGGGGCTGGAGGGGCTTACAGAGATAGGGAGGGAGTTACAGAGATAGGAAGTTACAGAGATAGGGAGGGAGTTACAGAGATAAGGAGGGGTGTAGGTCTGGAGGAGGTTACAGAGATAGGGTGGGGCGTAGGGGCTGGCGAAGCCTACAGATTTAGGGAGGGGTGTAGGGGTTGAAGCAGTTTACAGAGATAGGGAGGGGCGTAGGGGCTGGAGGATGTTACAGAGATAGGGATGGGTGTAGGCCTGGAGGTGGTTACAGAGATAGGGAGGTAGTTACAGAGGTAGGGACGGGTGAGAGGCTGGAGAGAGTTACAGAGATAGGGCGGGGTGTAGGTGCTTTAGGATGTTACAGAGATAGGGAGGGGTGTAGGGAATGGATGAAGTTACAAAGATATGGAGGGGTATAGGGATTGGAGGATGTTACAGAGAGAGGCAGGGGTGTAGGGATGGAGGAGTTTACAGAGATAGGGAGGGGTGAGAGGCTGGAGGAAGTTACAGAGTTAGGGAGAGGTGTAGGAGCCGGAGGAGTTTACTGAGATAGGGAGGGTTGTATGGGCTGGATGGGGTAGCAGAGACAGGTAGCTACAGAGATAGGGAGGGACTTACAGAGATAAGGAGGGTTGCAGGCTGGAGGAGGTTACAGAGATAGGGAGGGGTGTAGGGGCTGGAGGAGATTACACAGACAGGGAGGGGTGTAGTGGCTGTAGGATTTTACAGAGATAGGGAGGGGTGTTGGGGCCGGAGGAGGTTACAGAGATAGGGAGGTGTGTAGGGGTTGGAGGAGGTTACAGACATAGGGAGGGGTGTAGGGATTGGAGGAGGTTACAGAGATAGGGAGGGGTGTATGGACTGGAGCAGGTTACAGAGATAGGGAGGGGTGCGAGTCTGGAGGATGTTACAGAGTTAGGGAGAGGTTAGGAGCCGGAGGAGGTTACAGCGAAAGGGAGGGCTGAAGGGGCTGGAGGGGGTTACAGAGATAGGGAGGGAGTTACAGAGATAGGAAGTTACAGAGATAGGGAGGGAATTACAGAGATAAGGAGGGTTGTAAGACCGGAGGAGGTTACAGAGATATGGAGGGGTGTAGGGGCAGGAGGAGGTACTAAGATAGGGAGGGGTGTAGGGGCTGGCAAAGCTTACAGATTTAGGGAGGGGTGTAGGGGTTGGAGCAGGCTACAGAGATAGGGAGGGGCGTAGGGGCTGGAGGAGGTTACAGAGATAGGGAGGTGTGAGAGGCAGGAGGAAGTTACAGAGACAGGGAGAGGAGTAGGAGCCAGAGGAGGTTACAAAGATAGGGAGGGGTGTCGTTCTTGGAGGTGCTAATAGAGATATGTAGGTGTGAGAGGCTGGAGGAGGCTTTGAGATAGGTAGGGGTGAGAGGCTGGAGGAGGTTACAGAGATAGGGAGAGGAGTAGGAGCCGGAGGAGGTTACAAAGATAGGGAGGGGTGTAGGGGCTGGAGGACGTTACAGACCTAGGGATGGGTGTAGGGATTGGAGGAGGTTACAGAGATAGGAAGGGGTGTAGGGACTGGAGCAGGTTACAGAGATAGGGAGGGGTGCGAGGCTGGAGGAGGTTACTGAGTTAGGGGGAGTTTAGGAGCCGGAGGAGGTAACAGCGAAAGGGAGGGGTGTAGGGGCTGGAGGGGCTTACAGAGATAGGGAGGGAGTTACAGAGATAGGAAGTTACAGAGATAGGGAGGG
Organism: Isurus oxyrinchus; assembly: GCA_026770705.1. NCBI lineage: Eukaryota > Metazoa > Chordata > Chondrichthyes > Lamniformes > Lamnidae > Isurus > Isurus oxyrinchus. The sequence continues at coordinate 389,706 of JANJGN010000290.1, read as the reverse complement.
AGTTAAAGAGATAAGGAGGTGTGTAGCTCTGGAGGAGGTTACAGAGATAGGGAGGGGTGTAGGGGTTGGAGCAGTTTACAGAGATAGGGAGGGGCGTAGGGGCTGGAGGATGTTACAGAGATAGGGAGGGGTGTAGGCCTGGAGGTGGTTACAGAAATAGGGAGGTAGTTACAGAGGTAGGGACGGGTGAGAGGCTGGAGAGGGTTACAGAGATAGGGCGGGGTGTAGGTGCTTTAGGATGTTACAGAGATAGGGAGGGGTGTAGGGAATGGATGAAGTTACAAAGATATGGAGGGGTATAGGGATTGGAGGATGTTACAGAGATAGGCAGGGGTGTAGGGATGGAAGAGTTTACAGAGATAAGGAGGTGTGAGAGGCTGGAGGAGGTTACAGAGTTTGGGAGAGGTGTAGGAGCCGGAGGAGTTTACTGAGATAGGGAGGGTTGTATGGGCTGGATGGGGTAGCAGAAATAGGTAGCTACAGAGATCGGGAGGGCCTTACAGAGATAAGGAGGGGTGCAGGGCTGGAGGAGGTTACAGAGATAGGGAGGGGTGTAGGGGCTGGAGGAGATTACACAGACAGGGAGGGGTGTAGTGGCTGTAGGAATTTACAGGGATAGGGAGGGGTGTAGGGGCCGGAGGAGGTTACAGAGATAGGGAGGGGCGTAGGGGCTGGTGGAGGTTACAGAGATAGGGAGGGGTGAGAGGCTGGAGGAGGTTCCAGAGATGGGGAGGTGTGCAGGGTGTGGTGGAGGTTACAAGGATAAGGAGGAGTGTAGGGCTGGAGGATGTTACAGAGATAGGGGGAATTGTTGGCGCTGGAGGAAGTTACAGAGATAGAGAGGGTTGTAGGGGCTGGAGGAGTTTACTGAGATAGGGAGCGATGAGAGTCTGGAGGAGGTTACAGAGATGCAGAGTGGTGTAGGGGTTTCATGAGGTTACAGAGATAGGGAGGGGTCTAGCGACTGGAGGAGGTTACAAAGACAGGGAGAGGAATAGGAACCAGAGGAGGTTACAAAGATAGGGAGGGGTGTAGGGGTTGGAGGTGGTTATAGAGATAGGTAGGGGTGAGAGGCTGGAGGAGGTTATAGAGATAGGGAGAGAAGTAGGACACGGAGGAGGTTACAAAGATAGGGAGGGGTGTAGGGGTTGGAGGAGTTTACAGACCTAGGGATGGGTGTAGGGATTGGAGGATGTTACAGAGATGGGGAGGTGTGTAGGGACTGGAGCAGGTTACAGAGATAGGGAGGGGTGCGAGGCTGGTGGAGGTTACTGAGTTAGGGAGAGATAGGAGCCGGAGGAGGTTACAGCGAAAGGGAGGGGTGTAGGGGCTGGAGGGGGTTACAGAGATAGGGAGGGAGTTACAGAGATAGGAAGTTACAGAGATAGGGAGGGAGTTACAGAGATAAGGAGGGGTGTAGGTCTGGAGGAGGTTACAGAGATAGGGAGGGGTGTAGGGGCTGGAGGAGGTTACAGAGATAGGGTGGGGCGTAGGGGCTGGCGAAGCCTACAGATTTAGGGAGGGGTGTAGGGGTTGAAGCAGTTTACAGAGATAGGGAGGGGCGTAGGGGCTGGAGGATGTTACAGAGATAGGGAGGGGTGTAGGCCTGGAGGTGGTTACAGAGATAGGGAGGGGTGTAGGCCTGGAGGTGGTTACAGAGATAGGGAGCTAGTTACAGAGGTAGGGACGGGTGAGAGGCTGGAGAGAGTTACAGAGATAGGGCGGGGTTTAGGTGCTTTAGGATGTTACAGAGATAGGGAGGGGTGTAGGGAATGGATGATTTTACAACGATAGGGAGGGGTATAGGGATTGGAGGATGTTATAGAGATAGGCAGGGGTGTAGGGATGGAGGAGTTTACAGAGATAGGGAGGGGTGAGAGGCTGGAGGAAGTTACAGAGTTAGGGAGAGGTGTAGGAGCCGGAGGTGTTTAATGAGATAGGGAGGGTTGTATGGGCTGGATGGGGTAGCAGAGACAGGTAGCTACAGAGATAGGGAGGGACTTACAGAGATAAGGAGGGTTGCAGGGCTGGAGGATGTTACAGAGATAGGGAGTGGTGTAGGGGCTGGAGGAGATTACACAGACAGGGAGGGGTGTAGTGGCTGTAGGATTTTACAGAGATAGGGAGGGGTGTAGGGGCCGGAGGAGGTTACAGAGATAGGGAGGGGTGTAGGGGTTGGAGGAGGTTACAGACATAGGGAGGGGTGTAGGTATTGGAGGAGGTTACAGAGATAGGGAGGGGTGCGAGGCTGGTGGAGGTTACTGAGTTAGGGAGAGTTAGGAGCCGGAGGAGGTTACAGCGAAAGTGAGGGGTGTAGGGGCTGGAGGGGGTTACAGAGATAGGGAGGGAGTTACAGAGATAGGAAGTTACAGAGATAGGGAGGGAGTTACAGAGATAAGGAGGGGTGTAGGTAGGAAGAGGTTACAGAGATAGGGAGTGGTGTAGGGGTTGGAGGAGGTTACAGAGATAGGGTGCGGCGTAGGGGCTGGCGAAGCCTACAGATTTAGGGAGGGGTGTAGGGGCTGGTGCATGTTACAGAGATAGGGAGGGGTGTAGGCCTGGAGGTGGTTACAGAGATAGGGAGGTAGTTACAGAGGTAGGGACGGGTGAGAGGCTGGAGAGAGTTACAGAGATAGGGCGGGGTGTAGGTGCTTTTGGATGTTACAGAGATAGGGAGGGGTGTAGGGACTTAAGGATGTTACAACGATAGGGAGGGGTATAGGGATTGGAGGAGGTTACAGAGATAGGGAGCGGTGTAGGGATGGAGGAGTTTAGAGAGATAGAGAGGTGTGAGAGGCTGGAGGAGTTTACAGAGTTAGGGAGATGTGTAGGAGCCGGAGGAGGTTACTGAGATAGGGAGGGTTGTAGGGGCTGGATGGGGTAGCAGAGATAGGAAGCTACAGAGATAGGGAGGGACTTACAGAGATAAGGAGGGGTGCAGGGCTGGAGGAGGTTACAGAGATAGGGAGGGGTGTAGGGGCTGGCGAAGGTTACAGAGATAGGGAGGGGTGTAGGGGCTGGAGGAGATTACACAGACAGGGAGGGGTGTAGTGGCTGGAAGAGGTTACAGAGATAGGGAGGGGTGTAGGGGCTGGAGGAGGTTACAGAGATAGGGAGCGGTGAGAGGCTGGAGGATGTTACAGAGATGGGGGGGAGTTACAGAGATGGGGAGGGGTTTTTGGCTGGAGGAGGTTACAGAGATAGGGTGGGATATAGGGGCTGAAGGAGGTTACAGAGATAGGGAGGAATGAGAGGCTGGAGGGTGTTACAGAGATAGTGAGGGAGTTATACTGATAATGAACGGTGTAGGTCTGGAGGAGGTTACAGATTGTGACGGCTTTACGGGCATGAGGAGTTTACAGAGTTAGGGAGGGGTTTAGGGGCTGGAGGAACTTAAAGAGATAGGGAGCGGTGTAGGGGTAGGAGGCGGTTATAGAGATAGGGAGGGGTGTAGGAGCCGGAGGAGATTACACAGACAGGGAGGGGTGTAGGGGCTGGAGGAGGATTCAGAGATAGGGAGCGGTGAGAGGCTGGAGGAGGTTTCAGAGATGGGTTGGTGTGCAGGGTTTGGAGGAGGTTACAAGGATAAGGAGGAATGTTGGGCTGGAGGATGTTACAGAGATAGGGGGAGGTGTAGGCGCAGGAGGAATTTACAGAGATAGGGCGGGTTGTAGGTGCTGGAGGAGTTTACTGAGATAGGGAGCGATGAGAGGCTGGAGGAGTTTACAGAGATGCAGAGTGTTGTAGGGGTTGCAGGAGTTTACAGAGATAGGGAGGGGTCTAGGGATTGGAGGAGGTTACAGAGACAGGGAGAGGAGTAGGAGCCAGAGGAGGTTACAAAGATAGGGAGGGTGTAGGGGTTGGAGGACGTTATAGAGATAGGTAATGGTGAGAGGCTGGAGAAGGTTATAGAGATAGGTAGGGGTGAGAGGCTGGAGGAGGTTACAGAGATAGGGAGAGGAGTAGGAGCCGGCGGAAGTTACAAAGATAGGGAGGGGTGTAGGGGCTGGAGGAGGTTACAGACATAGGGAGGGTGTAGGGATTGGAGGAGGTTACAGAGATAGGGAGGGGTGTATGGACTGGAGCAGGTCACAGAGATAGGGAGGAGTGCGAGTCTGGAGGATGTTACAGAGTTAGGGAGAGTTTAGGAGCCGGAGGAGGTTACAGCGAAAGGGAGGGCTGAAGGGGCTGGAGGGGGTTACAGAGATAGGGAGGGAGTTACAGAGATAGGAAGTTACAGAGATAGGGAGGGAGTTACAGAGATAAGGAGGGGTGTAGGTCTGGACGAGGTTACAGAGATATGGAGGGGTGTAGGTGCTGGAGGAGGTACTAAGATAGGGAGGGGTGTAGGGGCTGGCGAAGCTTACAGATTTAGGGAGGGGTGTAGGGGTTGGAGCAGGCTACAGAGATAGGGAGGGGCGTAGGGGCTGGAGGAGGTTACAGAGATAGGGAGGTGTGAGAGGCAGGAGGAAGTTACAGAGACAGGGAGAGGAGTAGGAGCCAGAGGAGGTTACAAAGTTAGGGAGGGGTGTCGTTCTTGGAGGTGGTTATAGAGATATGTAGGTGTGAGAGGCTGGAGGAGGCTTTGAGATAGGTAGGGGTGAGAGGCTGGAGGAGGTTACAGAGATAGGGAGAGGAGTAGGAGCCGGAGGAGGTTACAAAGATATGGTGGGGTGTAGGGGCTGGAGGACGTTACAGACCTAGGGATGGGTGTAGGGATTGGAGGAGGTTACAGAGATAGGAAGGGGTGTAGGGACTGGAGGGGCTTACAGAGATAGGGAGGGAGTTACAGAGATAGGAAGTTACAGAGATAGGGAGGGAGTTAAAGAGATAAGGAGGGGTGTAGCTCTGGAGGAGGTTACAGAGATAGGGAGGGGTGTAGGGGTTGGAGCAGTTTACAGAGATAGGGAGGGGCGTAGGGGCTGGAGGATGTTACAGAGATAGGGAGGGGTGTAGGCCTGGAGGTGGTTACAGAAATAGGGAGGTAGATACAGAGGTAGGGACGGGTGAGAGGCTGGAGAGAGTTACGGAGATAGGGCGGGGTGTAGGTGCTTTAGGATGTTACAGAGATAGGGAGGGGTGTAGGGAATGGATGAAGTTACAAAGATATGGAGGGGTATAGGGATTGGAGAATGTTACAGAGATAGGCAGGGGTGTAGGGATGGAAGAGTTTACAGAGATAGGGAGGTGTGAGAGGCTGGAGGAAGTGACAGAGTTTGGGAGACGTGTAGGAGCCGGAGGAGTTTACTGAGATCGGGAGGGTTGTATGGGCTGGATGGGGTAGCAGAGATAGGTAGCTACAGAGATAGGGAGGGACTTACAGAGATAAGGAGGGGTGCAGGGCTGGAGGAGGTTACAGAGATAGGGAGGTGTGTAGGGGCTGGAGGAGATTACACAGACAGGGAGGGGTGTAGTGGCTGTAGGAATTTACAGAGATAGGGAGGGGTGTAGGGGCCGGAGGAGGTTACAGAGATAGGGAGGGGCGTAGGGGCTGGTGGAGGTTACAAAGATAGGGAGGGGTGAGAGGCTGGAGGAGGTTCCAGAGATGGGGAGGTGTGCAGGCTTTGGTGGAGGTTACAAGGATAAGGAGGAGTGTAGGGCTGGAGGATGTTACAGAGATAGGGGGAATTGTTGGCGCTGGAGGAAGTTACAGAGATGGAGAGGGTTGTAGGGGCTGGAGGAGTTTACTGAGATAGGGAGCGATGAGAGTCTGGAGGAGGTTACAGAGATGCAGAGTGGTGTAGGGGTTTCATGAGGTTACAGAGATAGGGAGGGGTCTAGCGACTGGAGGAGGTTACAAAGACAGGGAGAGGAATAGGAACCAGAGGAGGTTACAGAGATAGGGAGGGGTGTAGGGGTTGGAGGAGGTTACAGACATAGGGAGGGGTGTAGGGATTGGAGGAGGTTACAGAGATAGGGAGGGGTGCATGGACTGGAGCAGGTTACAGAGATAGGGAGGGGTGCGATTCTGGAGGATGTTACAGAGTTAGTGAGAGTTTAGGAGCCGGAGGAGGTTACAGCGAAAGGGAGGGCTGAAGGGGCTGGAGGGTTTTACAGAGATAGAGAGGGAGTTACAGAGATTGGAAGTTACAGAGATAGGGAGGGAGTTACAGAGATAAGGAGGGGTGTAGGGCTGGAGGAGGTTACAGAGATATGGAGGGGTGTAGGGGCTGGAGGAGATACTAAGATAGGGAAGGGTGTAGGGGCTGGCGAAGCTTACAGATTTAGAGCGGGGTGTAGGGGTTGGAGCAGGCTACAGAGATAGGGAGGGGCGTAGGGGCTGGAGGAGGTTACAGAGATAGGGAGGTGTGAGAGGCAGGAGGAAGTTACAGAGACAGGGAGGGGAGTAGGAGCCAGAGGAGGTTACAAAGATAGGGAGGGGTGTCGTTCTTGGATGTGGTTATAGAGATATGTAGGTGTGAGAGGCTGGAGGAGGCTTTGAGATAGGTAGGGCTGAGAGGCTGGAGGAGGTTACAGAGATAGGGAGAGGAGTAGGAGCCGGAGGAGGTTACAAAGATAGGGAGGGGTGTAGGGGCTGGAGGACGTTACAGACCTAGGGATGGGTGTAGGGATTGGAGGAGGTTACAGAGATAGGAAGGGGTGTAGGGACTGGAGCAGGATACAGAGATAGGGAGGGTTGCGAGGCTGGAGGGGGTTACTGAGTTAGGGAGAGTTTAGGAGCCGGAGGAGGTTACAGCGAAAGGGAGGGGTGTAGGGGCTGGAGGGGCTTACAGAGATAGGGAGGGAGTTACAGAGATAGGAAGTTACAGAGATAGGGAGGGAGTTAGAGAGATAAGGAGGGGTCTAGTTCTGGAGGAGGTTACAGAGATAGGGAGGGGTGTAGGGGCTGGAGGAGGTTACAGAGATAGGGTGGGGCGTAGGGGCTGGAGAAGCCTACAGATTTAGGGAGGGGTGTAGGGGTTGAAGCTGTTTACAGAGATAGGGAGGGGCGTAGGGGCTGGAGGATTTTACAGAGATAGGGAGGGGTATAGGCCTGGAGGTGGTTACAGAGATAGGGAGGTAGTTACAGAGGTAGTGACGGGTGAGAGGCTGGAGAGAGTTACAGAGATAGGGCGGGGTGTAGGTGCTTTAGGATGTTACAGAGATAGGGAGGGGTGTAGGGAATGGATGAAGTTACAACGATAGGGAGGGGTATAGGGATTGGAGGATGTTACAGAGATAGGCAGGGGTGTAGGGATGGAGGAGTTTACAGAGATAGGGAGGGGTGAGAGGCTGGAGGAAGTTACAGAGTTAGGGAGAGGTGTAGGAGCCGGAGGAGTTTACTGAGATAGGGAGGGTTGTATGGGCTGGATGGGGTAGCAGAGACAGGTAGCTACAGAGATAGGGAGGGACTTACAGAGATAAGGAGGGTTGCAGGGCTGGAGGAGGTTACAGAGATAGGGAGGGGTGTAGGGGCTGGAGGAGATTACACAGACAGGGAGGGGTGTAGTGGCTGTAGGATTTTACAGAGATAGGGAGGGGTGTAGGGGCCGGAGGAGGTTTACAGAGATAGGGAGTGGTTTAGGGGTTGTAGGAGGTTACAGACATAGGGAGTGGTGTAGGGATTGGAGGAGGTTACAGAGATAGGGAGAGGTGTATGGACTGGAGCAGGTTACAGAGATAGGGAGGGGTGCGAGTCTGGAGGATGTACCAGAGTTAGGGCGAGTTTAGGAGCCGGAGGAGGTTACAGCGAAAGGGAGGGCTGAAGGGGCTGGAGGGGGTTACAGAGATAGGGAGGGAGTTACAGAGATAGGAAGTTACAGAGATAGGGAGGGAGTTACAGAGATAAGGAGGGGTGTAAGACTGGAGGAGGTTACAGAGATATGGAGGGGTGTAGGGGCTGGAGGAGGTACTAAGATAGGGAGGGGTGTACGGGCTGGCAAAGCTTACAGATTTAGGGAGGGGTGTAGGGGTTGGAGCAGGCTACAGAGATAGGGAGGGGCGTAGGGCATGGAGGAGGTTACAGAGATAGGGAGGTGTGAGAGGCAGTAGGAAGTTACAGAGACAGGGAGAGGAGTAGGAGCCAGAGGAGGTTACAAAGATAGGGAGGGGTGTCGTTCTTGGAGGTGGTTATAGAGATATGTAGGTGTGAGAGGCTGGAGGAGGCTTTGAGATAGGTAGGGGTGAGAGGCTGGAGGAGGTTACAGAGATAGGGAGAGGAGTAGGAGCCGGAGGAGGTTACAAAAATAGGGAGGGGTGTAGGGGCTGGAGGACGTTACAGACCTAGGGATGGGTGTAGGGATTGGAGGAGGTTACAGAGATAGGAAGGGGTGTAGGGACTGGAGCAGGATACAGAGATAGGGAGGGGTGCGAGGCTGGAGGAGGTTACTGAGTTAGGGAGAGTTTAGGAGCCGGAGGAGATTACAGCAAAAGGGAGGGGTGTAGGGGCTGGAGGGGCTTACAGAGATAGGGAGGGATTTACAGAGATAGGAAGTTACAGAGATAGGGAGGGAGTTATAGAGATAGGAAGTTACAGAGATAGGGAGGGAGTTACAGAGATAAGGAGGGGTGTAAGACTGGAGGAGGTTACAGAGATATGGAGGGGTGTAGGGGCTGGAGGAGGTACTAAGATAGGGAGGGGTGTAGGGGCTGGCAAAGCTTACAGATTTAGGGAGGGGTGTAGGGGTTGGAGCAGGCTACAGAGATAGGGAGGGGCGTGGGGGCTGGAGGAGGTTACAGAGATAGGGAGGTGTGAGAGGCAGGAGGAAGTTACAGAGACAGGGAGAGGAGTAGGAGCCAGAGGAGGTTACAAAGATAGGCAGGGGTGTCGTTCTTGGAGGTGGTTATAGAGATATGTAGGTGTGAGAGGCTGGAGGAGGCTTTGAGATAGGTAGGGGTGAGAGGCTGGAGGAGGTTACAGAGATAGGGAGAGGAGTAGGATTCAGAGGAGGTTACAAAGATAGGGAGGTGTGTAGGGGCTGGAGGACGTTACAGACCTAGGGATGGGTGTAGGGATTGGAGGAGGTTACAGAGATAGGAAGGGGTGTAGGGACTGGAGCAGGTTACAGAGATAGGGAGGGGTGCGAGGCTGGAGGAGGTTACTGAGTTAGGGGGAGTTTAGGAGCCGGAGGAGGTTACAGCGAAAGGGAGTGGTGTAGGGGCTGGAGGGGCTTACAGAGATAGGGAGGGAGTTACAGAGATAGGAAGTTACAGAGATAGGGAGGGAGTTAAAGAGATAAGGAGGGGTGTAGCTCTGGAGGAGGTTACAGAGATAGGGAGGGGTGTAGGGGTTGGAGCAGTTTACAGAGATAGGGAGGGGCGTAGGGGCTGGAGGATGTTACAGAGATAGGGAGGGGTGTAGGCCTGGAGGTGGTTACAGAAATAGGGAGGTAGTTACAGAGGTAGGGACGGGTGAGAGGCTGGAGAGGGTTACAGAGATAGGGCGGGGTGTAGGTGCTTTAGGATGTTACAGAGATAGGGAGGGGTGTAGGGAATGGATGAAGTTACAACGATATGGAGGGGTATAGGGATTGGAGGATGTTACGGAGATAGGCAGGGGTGTAGGGATGGAAGAGTCTACAGAGATAGGGAGGTGTGAGAGGCTGGAGGAGGTTACAGAGTTTGGGAGAGTTGTAGGAGCCGGAGGAGTTTACTGAGATAGGGAGGGTTGTATGGGCTGGATGGGGTAGCAGAGATAGGTAGCTACAGAGATAGGGAGGGACTTACAGAGATAAGGAGGGGTGCAGGGCTGGAGGAGGTTACAGTGTTTGGGAGGGGTGTAGGGGCCGGAGGAGGTTACAGAGATAGGGAGGGGTGTAGGGGTTGGAGGAGGTTACAGACATAGGGACGGGTGTAGGGATTGGAGGAGGTTACAGAGATAGGGAGGGGTGCGACTCTGGTGGAGGTTACCGAGTTAGGGAGAGTTAGGAGCCGGAGGAGGTTACAGCGAAAGGGAGGGGTGTAGGGGCTGGAGGGGGTTACAGAGATAGGGAGGGAGTTACAGAGATAGGAAGTTACAGAGATAGGGAGGGAGTTACAGAGATAAGGAGGGGTGTAGGTCTGGACGAGGTTACAGAGATATTTAGGGGTGTAGGTGCTGGAGGAGGTACTAAGATAGGGAGGGGTGTAGGGGCTGGCGAAGCTTACAGATTTAGGGAGGGGTGTAGGGGTTGGAGCAGGCTACAGAGATAGGGAGGGGCGTAGGGGCTGGAGGAGGTTACAGAGATAGGGAGGTGTGAGAGGCAGGAGGAAGTTACAGAGACAGGGAGAGGAGTAGGAGCCAGAGGAGGTTACAAAGTTAGGGAGGGGTGTCGTTCTTGGAGGTGGTTATAGAGATATGTAGGTGTGAGAGGCTGGAGGAGGCTTTGAGATAGGTAGGGGTGAGAGGCTGGAGGAGGTTACAGAGATAGGGAGAGGAGTAGGAGCCGGAGGATGTTACAAAGATATGGTGGGGTGTAGGGGCTGGAGGACTTTACAGACCTAGGGATGGGTGTAGGGATTGGAGGAGGTTACAGAGATAGGAAGGGGTGTAGGGACTGGAGGGGCTTACAGAGATAGGGAGGGAGTTACAGAGATAGGAAGTTACAGAGATAGGGAGGGAGTTAAAGAGATAAGGAGGGGTGTAGCTCTGGAGGAGGTTACAGAGATAGGGAGGGGTGTAGGGGTTGGAGCAGTTTACAGAGATAGGGAGGGGCGTAGGGGCTGGAGGATGTTACAGAGATAGGGAGGGGTGTAGGCCTGGAGGTGGTTACAGAAATAGGGAGGTAGATACAGAGGTAGGGACGGGTGAGAGGCTGGAGAGAGTTACAGAGATTTGGCGGGGTGTAGGTGCTTTAGGATGTTACAGAGATAGGGAGGGGTGTAGGGAATGGATGAAGTTACAAAGATATGGAGGGGTATAGGGATTGGAGAATGTTACACAGATAGGCAGGGGTGTAGGGATGGAAGAGTTTACAGAGATAGGGAGGTGTGAGAGGCTGGAGGAAGTGACAGAGTTTGGGAGACGTGTAGGAGCCGGAGGAGTTTACTGAGATAGGGAGGGTTGTATGGGCTGGATGGGGTAGCAGAGATAGGTAGCTACAGAGATAGGGAGGGACTTACAGAGATAAGGAGGGGTGCAGGGCTGGAGGAGGTTACAGAGATAGGGAGGTGTGTAGGGGCTGGAGGAGATTACACAGACAGGGAGGGGTGTAGTGGCTGTAGGAATTTACAGAGATAGGGAGGGGTGTAGGGGCCGGAGGAGGTTACAGAGATAGGGAGGGGCGTAGGGGCTGGTGGAGGTTACAAAGATAGGGAGGGGTGAGAGGCTGGAGGAGGTTCCAGAGATGGGGAGGTGTGCAGGCTTTGGTGGAGGTTACAAGGATAAGGAGGAGTGTAGGGCTGGAGGATGTTACAGAGATAGGGGGAATTGTTGGCGCTGGAGGAAGTTACAGAGATGGAGAGGGTTGTAGGGGCTGGAGGAGTTTACTGAGATAGGGAGCGATGAGAGTCTGGAGGAGGTTACAGAGATGCAGAGTGGTGTAGGGGTTTCATGAGGTTACAGAGATAGGGAGGGGTCTAGCGACTGGAGGAGGTTACAAAGACAGGGAGAGGAATAGGAACCAGAGGAGGTTACAGAGATAGGGAGGGGTGTAGGGGTTGGAGGAGGTTACAGACATAGGGAGGGGTGTAGGGATTGGAGGAGGTTACAGAGATAGGGAGGGGTGCATGGACTGGAGCAGGTTACAGAGATAGGGAGGGGTGCGATTCTGGAGGATGTTACAGAGTTAGTGAGAGTTTAGGAGCCGGAGGAGGTTACAGCGAAAGGGAGGGCTGAAGGGGCTGGAGGGTTTTACAGAGATAGAGAGGGAGTTACAGAGATAGGAAGTTACAGAGATAGGGAGGGAGTTACAGAGATAAGGAGGGGTGTAGGGCTGGAGGAGGTTACAGAGATATGGAGGGGTGTAGGGGCTGGAGGAGATACTAAGATAGGGAAGGGTGTAGGGGCTGGCGAAGCTTACAGATTTAGAGCGGGGTGTAGGGGTTGGAGCAGGCTACAGAGATAGGGAGGGGCGTAGGGGCTGGAGGAGGTTACAGAGATAGGGAGGTGTGAGAGGCAGGAGGAAGTTACAGAGACAGGGAGGGGAGTAGGAGCCAGAGGAGGTTACAAAGATAGGGAGGGGTGTCGTTCTTGGATGTGGTTATAGAGATATGTAGGTGTGAGAGGCTGGAGGAGGCTTTGAGATAGGTAGGGCTGAGAGGCTGGAGGAGGTTACAGAGATAGGGAGAGGAGTAGGAGCCGGAGGAGGTTACAAAGATAGGGAGGGGTGTAGGGGCTGGAGGACGTTACAGACCTAGGGATGGGTGTAGGGATTGGAGGAGGTTACAGAGATAGGAAGGGGTGTAGGGACTGGAGCAGGATACAGAGATAGGGAGGGTTGCGAGGCTGGAGGGGGTTACTGAGTTAGGGAGAGTTTAGGAGCCGGAGGAGGTTACAGCGAAAGGGAGGGGTGTAGGGGCTGGAGGGGCTTACAGAGATAGGGAGGGAGTTACAGAGATAGGAAGTTACAGAGATAGGGAGGGAGTTAGAGAGATAAGGAGGGGTCTAGTTCTGGAGGAGGTTACAGAGATAGGGAGGGGTGTAGGGGCTGGAGGAGGTTACAGAGATAGGGTGGGGCGTAGGGGCTGGAGAAGCCTACAGATTTAGGGAGGGGTGTAGGGGTTGAAGCTGTTTACAGAGATAGGGAGGGGCGTAGGGGCTGGAGGATTTTACAGAGATAGGGAGGGGTATAGGCCTGGAGGTGGTTACAGAGATAGGGAGGTAGTTACAGAGGTAGTGACGGGTGAGAGGCTGGAGAGAGTTACAGAGATAGGGCGGGGTGTAGGTGCTTTAGGATGTTACAGAGATAGGGAGGGGTGTAGGGAATGGATGAAGTTACAACGATAGGGAGGGGTATAGGGATTGGAGGATGTTACAGAGATAGGCAGGGGTGTAGGGATGGAGGAGTTTACAGAGATAGGGAGGGGTGAGAGGCTGGAGGAAGTTACAGAGTTAGGGAGAGGTGTAGGAGCCGGAGGAGTTTACTGAGATAGGGAGGGTTGTATGGGCTGGATGGGGTAGCAGAGACAGGTAGCTACAGAGATAGGGAGGGACTTACAGAGATAAGGAGGGTTGCAGGGCTGGAGGAGGTTACAGAGATAGGGAGGGGTGTAGGGGCTGGAGGAGATTACACAGACAGGGAGGGGTGTAGTGGCTGTATGATTTTACAGAGATAGGGAGGGGTGTAGGGGCCGGAGGAGGTTTACAGAGATAGGGAGTGGTTTAGGTGTTGTAGGAGGTTACAGACATAGGGAGTGGTGTAGGGATTGGAGGAGGTTACAGAGATAGGGAGAGGTGTATGGACTGGAGCAGGTTACAGAGATAGGGAGGGGTGCGAGTCTGGAGGATGTACCAGAGTTAGGGCGAGTTTAGGAGCCGGAGGAGGTTACAGCGAAAGGGAGGGCTGAAGGGGCTGGAGGGGGTTACAGAGATAGGGAGGGAGTTACAGAGATAGGAAGTTACAGAGATAGGGAGGGAGTTACAGAGATAAGGAGGGGTGTAAGACTGGAGGAGGTTACAGAGATATGGAGGGGTGTAGGGGCTGGAGGAGGTACTAAGATAGGGAGGGGTGTACGGGCTGGCAAAGCTTACAGATTTAGGGAGGGGTGTAGGGGTTGGAGCAGGCTACAGAGATAGGGAGGGGCGTAGGGCATGGAGGAGGTTACAGAGATAGGGAGGTGTGAGAGGCAGTAGGAAGTTACAGAGACAGGGAGAGGAGTACGAGCCAGAGGAGGTTACAAAGATAGGGAGGGGTGTCGTTCTTGGAGGTGGTTATAGAGATATGTAGGTGTGAGAGGCTGGAGGAGGCTTTGAGATAGGTAGGGGTGAGAGGCTGGAGGAGGTTACAGAGATAGGGAGAGGAGTAGGAGCCGGAGGAGGTTACAAAAATAGGGAGGGGTGTAGGGGCTGGAGGACGTTACAGACCTAGGGATGGGTGTAGGGATTGGAGGAGGTTACAGAGATAGGAAGGGGTGTAGGGACTGGAGCAGGATACAGAGATAGGGAGGGGTGCGAGGCTGGAGGAGGTTACTGAGTTAGGGAGAGTTTAGGAGCCGGAGGAGATTACAGCAAAAGGGAGGGGTGTAGGGGCTGGAGGGGCTTACAGAGATAGGGAGGGATTTACAGAGATAGGAAGTTACAGAGATAGGGAGGGAGTTATAGAGATAGGAAGTTACAGAGATAGGGAGGGAGTTACAGAGATAAGGAGGGGTGTAAGACTGGAGGAGGTTACAGAGATATGGAGGGGTGTAGGGGCTGGAGGAGGTACTAAGATAGGGAGGGGTGTAGGGGCTGGCAAAGCTTACAGATTTAGGGAGGGGTGTAGGGGTTGGAGCAGGCTACAGAGATAGGGAGGGGCGTAGGGGCTGGAGGAGGTTACAGAGATAGGGAGGTGTGAGAGGCAGGAGGAAGTTACAGAGACAGGGAGAGGAGTAGGAGCCAGAGGAGGTTACAAAGATAGGCAGGGGTGTCGTTCTTGGAGGTGGTTATAGAGATATGTAGGTGTGAGAGGCTGGAGGAGGCTTTGAGATAGGTAGGGGTGAGAGGCTGGAGGATGTTACAGAGATAGGGAGAGGAGTAGGATTCGGAGGAGGTTACAAAGATAGGGAGGTGTGTAGGGGCTGGAGGACGTTACAGACCTAGGGATGGGTGTAGGGATTGGAGGAGGTTACAGAGATAGGAAGGGGTGTAGGGACTGGAGCAGGTTACAGAGATAGGGAGGGGTGCGAGGCTGGAGGAGGTTACTGAGTTAGGGGGAGTTTAGGAGCCGGAGGAGGTTACAGCGAAAGGGAGGGGTGTAGGGGCTGGAGGGGCTTACAGAGATAGGGAGGGAGTTACAGAGATAGGAAGTTACAGAGATAGGGAGGGAGTTAAAGAGATAAGGAGGGGTGTAGCTCTGGAGGAGGTTACAGAGATAGGGAGGGGTGTAGGGGTTGGAGCAGTTTACAGAGATAGGGAGGGGCGTAGGGGCTGGAGGATGTTACAGATATAGGGAGGGGTGTAGGCCTGGAGGTGGTTACAGAAATAGGGAGGTAGTTACAGAGGTAGGGACGGGTGAGAGGCTGGAGAGGGTTACAGAGATAGGGCGGGGTGTAGGTGCTTTAGGATGTTACAGAGATAGGGAGGGGTGTAGGGAATGGATGAAGTTACAAAGATATGGAGGGGTATAGGGATTGGAGGATGTTACAGAGATAGGCAGGGGTGTAGGGATGGAAGAGTTTACAGAGATAGGGAGGTGTGAGAGGCTGGAGGAGGTTACAGAGTTTGGGAGAGTTGTAGGAGCCGGAGGAGTTTACTGAGATAGGGAGGGTTGTATGGGCTGGATGGGGTAGCAGAGATAGGTAGCTACAGAGATAGGGAGGGACTTACAGAGATAAGGAGGGGTGCAGGGCTGGAGGAGGTTACAGTGTTTGGGAGGGGTGTAGGGGCCGGAGGAGGTTACAGAGATAGGGAGGGTGTAGGGATTGGAGGAGGTTACAGAGATAGGGAGGGGTGCGACTCTGGTGGAGGTTACCGAGTTAGGGAGAGTTAGGAGCAGGAGGAGGTTACAGCGAAAGGGAGGGGTGTAGGGGCTGGAGGGGGTTACAGAGATAGGGAGGGAGTTACAGAGATAGGAAGTTACAGAGATAGGGAGGGAGTTACAGAGATAAGGAGGGGTGTAGGTAGGAAGTGGTTACAGAGATAGGGAGTGGTGTAGGGGTTGGAGGTGGTTACAGAGATAGGGTGCGGCGTAGGGGCTGGCGAAGCCTACAGATTTAGGGAGGGGCGTAGGGGCTGGTGCATGTTACAGAGATAGGGAGGTGTGTAGGCCTGGAGGTGGTTACAGAGATAGGGAGGTAGTTACAGAGGTAGGGACGGGTGAGAGGCTGGAGAGAGTTACAGAGATAGGGCGGGGTGTAGGTGCTTTAGGATGTTACAGAGATAGGGAGGGGTGTAGGGACTGGAGGATGTTACAACGATAGGGAGGGGTATAGGGATTGGAGGAGGTTACAGAGATAGGGAGGGGTGTAGGGATGGAGGAGTTTACAGAGATAGGGAGGTGTGAGAGGCTGGAGGAGGTTACAGAGTTAGGGAGATGTGTAGGAGCCGGAGGAGGTTACTGAGATAGGGAGGGTTGTAGGGGCTGGATGGGGTAGCAGAGATAGGAAGCTACAGAGATAGTGAGGGACTTACAGAGATAAGGAGGGGTGCAGGGCTGGAGGAGGTTACAGAGATAGGGAGGGTTGTAGGGGCTGGCGAATGTTACAGAGATAGGGAGGGGTGTAGGGGCTGGAGGAGATTACACAGACAGGGAGGGGTGTAGTGGCTGGAAGAGGTTACAGAGATAGGGAGGGGTGTAGGGGCTGGAGGAGGTTACAGAGATAGGGAGCGGTGAGAGGCTGGAGGATGTTACAGAGATGTGGGGGAGTTACAGAGATGGGGAGGGGTTTTTGGCTGGAGGAGGTTACAGAGATAGGGTGGGATGTAGGGGCTGAAGGAGGTTACAGAGATAGGGAGGAATGAGAGGCTGGAGGGTGTTACAGAGATAGTGAGGGAGTTATAGTGATAATGAACGGTGTAGGTCTGGAGGAGGTTCCAGATTGTGACGGCTTTACGGGCATGAGGAGTTTACAGAGTGAGGGAGGGGTTTAGGGGCTGGAGGAACTTACAGAGATAGGGAGCGGTGTAGGGGTAGGAGGCGGTTATAGAGATAGGGAGGGTTGTAGGAGCCGGAGGAGATTACACAGACAGGGAGGGGTGTAGGGGCTTGAAGAGGTTACAGAGATAGGGAGCGGTGTAGGGGCTGGAGGAGGATTCAGTGATAGGGAGCGGTGAGAGGCTGGAGGAGGTTTCAGAGATGGGGTGGTGTGCAGGGTTTGGAGGAGGTTACAAGGATAAGGAGGAATGTTGGGCTGGAGGATGTTACAGAGATAGGGGGAGGTGTAGGCGCAGGAGAAATTTACAGAGATAGGGCGGGTTGTAGGGGCTGGAGGAGTTTACTGAGATAGGGAGCGATGAGAGGCTGGAGGATGTTACAGAGATGAAGAGTGTTGTAGGGGTTGCAGGAGTTTACAGAGATAGGGAGGGGTTTAGGGATTGGAGGAGGTTACAGAGACAGGGAGAGGAGTAGGAGACAGAGGAGGTTACAAAGATAGGGAGGTGTGTAGGGGTTGGAGGACGTTATAGAGATAGGTAATGGTGAGAGGCTGGAGAAGGTTATAGAGATAGGTAGTGGTGAGAGGCTGGAGGAGGTTACAGAGATAGGGAGAGGAGTAGGAGCCGGCGGAAGTTACAAAGATAGGGAGGGGTGTAGGGGCTGGAGGAGGTTACAGACATAGGGAGGGTGTAGGGATTGGAGGAGGTTACAGAGATAGGGAGGGGTGTATGGACTGGAGCAGGTTACAGAGATAGGGAGGGGTGCGAGTCTGGAGGATGTTACAGAGTTAGGGAGAGTTTAGGAGCCGGAGGAGGTTACAGCGAAAGGGAGGGCTGAAGGGGCTGGAGGGGGTTACAGAGAAAGGGAGGGAGTTAGAGATAGGAAGTTACAGAGATAGGGAGGGAGTTACAGAGATAAGGAGGGGTGTAGGGCTGGAAGAGGTTACAGAGATATGGAGGGGTGTAGGGGCTGGAGGAGGTACTAAGATAGGGAGGGGTGTAGGGGCTGGCGAAGCTTACAGATTTAGGGAGGGGTGTAGGGGTTGGAGCAGGCTACAGAGATAGGGAGGGGCGTAGGGGCTGGAGGAGGTTACAGAGATAGGGAGGTGTGAGAGGCAGGAGGAAGTTACAGAGACAGGGAGAGGAGTAGGAGCCAGAGGAGGTTACAAAGTTAGGGAGGGGTGTCGTTCTTGGAGGTGGTTATAGAGATATGTAGGTGTGAGAGGCTGGAGGAGGCTTTGAGATAGGTAGGGGTGAGAGGCTGGAGGAGGTTACAGAGATAGGGAGAGGAGTAGGAGCCGGAGGAGGTTACAAAGATATGGTGGGGTGTAGGGGCTGGAGGACGTTACAGAGATAGGGAGGGTTGCGAGGCTGGAGGAGGTTACTGAGTTAGGGAGAGTTTAGGAGCCGGAGGAGGTTACAGCGAAAGGGAGGGGTGTAGGGACTGCAGGGGCTTACAGAGATAGGGAGGGAGTTACAGAGATAGGAAGTTACAGAGATAGGGAGGGAGTTAAAGAGATAAGGAGGGGTGTAGCTCTGGAGGAGGTTACAGAGATAGGGAGGGGTGTAGGGGCTGGAGGAGATTACACAGACAGGGAGGGGTGTAGTGGCTGTAGGAATTTACAGAGATAGGGAGGGGTGTAGGGGCCGGAGGAGGTTACAGAGATAGGGAGGGGCGTAGGGGCTGGAGGAGATTACACAGACAGAGAGTGGTGTAGTGGCTGTAGGAATTTACAGAGATAGGGAGGGGTGTAGGGGCCGGAGGAGGTTACAGAGATAGGGAGGGACGTAGGGGCTGGTGGAGGTTACAGAGATAGGGAGGGGTGAGAGGCTGGAGGAGGTTCCAGAGATGGGGAGGTGTGCAGGGTTTGGTGGAGGTTACAAGGATAAGGAGGAGTGTAGGGCTGGAGGATGTTACAGAGATAGGGGGAATTGTTGGCGCTGGACGAAGTTACAGAGATGGAGAGGGTTGTAGGGGCTGGAGGAGTTTACTGAGATAGGGAGCGATGAGAGTCTGGAGGAGGTTACAGAGATGCAGAGTGGTGTAGGGGTTTCATGAGGTTACAGAGATAGGGAGGGGTCTAGCGACTGGAGGAGGTTACAAAGACAGGGAGAGGAATAGGAACCAGAGGAGGTTACAAAGATAGGGAGGGGTGTAGGGGTTGGAGGTGGTTACAGAGATAGGTAGGGGTGAGAGGCTGGAGGAGGTTATAGAGAGAGGTATGGGTGAGAGGCTGGAGGAGGTTACAGAGATAGGGAGAGAAGTAGGACCCGGAGGAGGTTACAAAGATAGGGAGGGGTGTAGGGGCTGGAGGAGTTTACAGACCTAGGGATGGGTGTAGGGATTGGAGGAGGTTACAGAGATAGGGAGGGGTGTAGGGACTGGAGCAGGTTACAGAGATAGGGAGGGGTGCGAGGCTGGTGGAGGTTACTGAGTTAGGGAGAGTTTAGGAGCCGGAGGAGGTTACAGCGAAAGGGAGGGGTGTAGGGGCTGGAGGGGGTTAGAGAGATAGGGAGGGAGTTACAGAGAAAGGAAGTTACAGAGATAGGGAGGGAGTTACAGAGATCAGGAGGGGTGTAGGTAGGAAGAGGTTACAGAGATAGGGAGGGGTGTAGGGGTTGGAGGAGGTTACAGAGATAGGGTGGGGCGTAGGGGCCTGCGAAGTCTACAGATTTAGGGAGGGGAGTAGGGGCTGGTGGATGTTACAGAGATAGGGAGGGGTGTCGGCCTGGAGGTGGTTACAGAGATAGGGAGGTAGTTACAGAGGTAGGGACGGGTGAGAGGCTGGAGAGACTTACAGAGATAGGGCGGGGTGTAGGTGCTTTAGGATGTTACAGAGATAGGGAGGGGTGTAGGGACTGGAGTATGTTACAACGATAGGGAGGGGTATAGGGATTGGAGGAGGTTACAGAGATAGGGAGGGGTGTAGGGATGGAGGAGTTTACAGAGATAGGGAGGTGTGAGAGGCTGGAGGAGGTTACAGAGTTAGGGAGATGTGTAGGAGCCGGAGGAGGTTACTGAGATAGGGAGGGTTGTAGGGGCTGGATGGGGTAGCAGAGATAGGAAGCTACAGAGATAGGGAGGGACTTACAGAGATAAGGAGGTGTGCAGGTCTGGAGGAGGTTACAGAGATAGGGAGGGGTGTAGGGGCTGGCGAAGGTTACAGAGATAGGGAGGGGTGTAGGGGCTGGAGGAGATTACACAGACAGGGAGGGGTGTAGTGGCTGGAAGAGGTTACAGAGATAGGGAGGGATGTAGGGGCTGGAGGAGGTTACAGAGATAGGGAGCGGTGAGAGGCTGGAGGATGTTACAGAGATGTGGGGGAGTTACAGAGATGGGGAGGGGTTTTTGGCTGGAGGAGGTTACAGAGATAGGGTGGGATGTAGGGGCTGAAGGAGGTTACAGAGATAGGGAGGAATGAGAGGCTGGAGGGTGTTACAGAGATAGTGAGGGAGGTATAGTGATAATGAACGGTGTAGGTCTGGAGGAGGTTACAGATTGTGACGGCTTTACGGGCATGAGGAGTTTGCAGAGTTAGGGAGGGGTTTAGGGGCTGGAGGAACTTACAGAGATAGGGAGCGGTGTAGGGGTAGGAGGCGGTTATAGAGATAGGGAGGGGTGTAGGAGCCGGAGGAGATTACACAGACAGGGAGGGGTGTAGGTGCTTGAAGAGGTTACAGAGATAGGGAGGGGTGTAGGGGCTGGAGGAGGATTCAGAGATGGGGTGGTGTGCAGGGTCTGGAGGAGGTTACAAGGATAAGGAGGAATGTTGGGCTGGAGGATGTTACAGAGATAGGGGGAGGTGTAGGCGCAGGAGGAATTTACAGAGATAGGGCGGGTTGTAGGGGCTGGAGGAGTTTACTGAGATAGGGAGCGATGAGAGGCTGGAGGAGGTTACAGAGATGCAGAGTGGTGTAGGGGTTGCAGGAGTTTACAGAGATAGGGAGGGGTCTAGGGATTGGAGGAGGTTACAGAGACCGGGAGAGGAGTAGGAGCCAGAGGAGGTTACAAAGATAGGGAGTGGTGTAGGGGTTGGAGGACGTTATAGAGATAGGTAATGGTGAGAGGCTGGAGGAGGTTATAGAGATAGGTAGGGGTGAGAGGCTGGAGGAGGTTACAGAGATAGGGAGAGGAGTAGGAGCCGGCGGTAGTTACAAAGATAGGGAGGGGTGTAGGGGCTGGAGGAGGTTACAGACATAGTGAGGGTGTAGGGATTGGAGGAGGTTACAGAGATAGGGAGGGGTGTATGGACTGGAGCAGGTCACAGAGATAGGGAGGGGTGTGAGTCTGGAGGATGTTACAGAGTTAGGGAGAGTTTTGGAGCCGGAGGAGGTTACAGCGAAAGGGAGGGCTGAAGGGGCTGGAGGGGGTTACAGAGATAGGGAGGGAGTTACAGAGATAGGAAGTTACAGAGATAGGGAGGGAGTTACAGAGATAAGGAGGGGTGTAGGGCTGGAAGAGGTTACTGAGATATGGAGGGGTGTAGGTGCTGGAGGAGGTACTAAGATAGGGAGGGGTGTAGGGGCTGGCGAAGCTTACAGATTTAGGGAGGGGTGTAGGGGTTGGAGCAGGCTACAGAGATAGGGAGGGGCGTAGGGGCTGGAGGAGGTTACAGAGATAGGGAGGTGTGAGAAGCAGGAGGAAGTTACAGAGACAGGGAGAGGAGTAGGAGCCAGAGGAGGTTACAAAGATAGGGAGGGGTGTCGTTCTTGGAGGTGGTTATAGAGATATGTAGGTGTGAGAGGCTGGAGGAGGCTTTGAGATAGGTAGGGGTGAGAGGCTGGAGGAGGTTACAGAGATAGGGAGAGGAGTAGGAGCCGGAGGAGGTTACAAAGATATGGTGGGGTGTAGGGGCTGGAGGACGTTACAGACCTAGGGATGGGTGTAGGGATTGGAGGAGGTTACAGAGATAGGAAGGGGTGTAGGGACTGGAGCAGGTTACAGAGATAGGGAGGGGTGCGAGGCTGGAGGAGGTTACTGAGTTAGGGAGAGTTTAGGAGCCGGAGGAGGTTACAGCGAAAGGGAGGGGTGTAGGGACTGGAGGGGCTTACAGAGATAGGGAGGGAGTTACAGAGATAGGAAGTTACAGAGATAGGGAGGGAGTTACAGAGATAAGGAGGGGTGTAGGTCTGGAGGAGGTTACAGAGATAGGGAGGGGTGTAGGGGCTGGAGGAGTTTATAGAGATAGGGTGGGGCGTAGAGGCTGGCGAAGCCTACAGATTTAGGGAGGGGTGTAGGGGTTGGAGCAGTTTACAGAGATAGGGAGGGGCGTAGGGGCTGGAGGATGTTACAGAGATAGGGAGGGGTGTAGGCCTGGAGGTGGTTACAGAGATAGGGAGGTAGTTACAGAGGTAGGGACGGGTGAGAGGCTGGAGAGAGTTGCAGAGATAGGGCGGGGTGTATGTGCTTTAGGATGTTACAGAGATAGGGATGCGTGTAGGGAATGGATGAAGTTACAAAGATAGGGAGGGGTATAGGGATTGGAGGATGTTACAGAGATAGGCAGGGGTGTAGGGATGGAGGAGTTTACAGAGATAGGGAGGTGTGAGAGGCTGGAGGAGATTACAGAGTTAGGGAGAGGTGTAGGAGCCGGAGGAGGTTATTGAGATAGGGAGGGTTGTATGGGCTGGATGGGGTAGCAGAGATAGGTAGCTACAGAGATAGGGAGGGACTTACAGAGATAAGGAGGGGTGCAGGGCTGGAGGAGGTTACAGAGATAGGGAGGGGTGTAGGGGCTGGAGGAGATTACACAGACAGGGAGGGGTGTAGTGGCTGGAAGAGGTTACAGAGATAGGGAGGGGTGTAGGGGCTGGAGGAGGTTACAGAGATATGGAGCGGTGAGAGGCTGGAGGAGGTTACAGAGATGGGGGGGAGTTACAGAGATGGGGAGGGGTGTTTGGCTGGAGGAGGTTACAGAGATAGGGCGGGATGTAGGGGCTGGAGGAGGTTAAAGAGTTAGGGAAGTGTGTTGGTGCTGAAGGAGTTTACAGAGATAGGGAGGAATGAGAGGCTGGAGGGTGTTACAGAGATAGTGAGGGAGTTATAGTGATAATGAGCGATGTAGGTCTGGAGGAGATTACAGATTGTGACGGGTGTACGGGCATGAGGAAGTTACAGAGTTAGGGAGGGGTTTAGGGGCTGGAGGAACTTCCAGTGATAGGGAGGGGTGTAGGGGTAGGAGGCGGTTATAAAGGTAGGGGGGGGTGTAGGAGCCGGAGGAGATTACACAGACAGGGAGGTGTGGAGGGGCTCGAAGAGGTTACAGAGATAGGGAGGGGTGTAGGGGCTGGAGGAGGTTTCAGAGATGGGGTGGTGTGCAGGGTTTGGAGGAGGTTACAAGGATAAGGAGGAATGTTGGGCTGGAGGATGTTACAGAGATAGGGGGAGGTGTAGGCACAAGAGGAATTTACAGAGATAGGGAGTGTTGTAGGGGCTGGAGGAGTTTACTGAGATAGGGAGCGATGAGAGGCTGGAGGATGTTACAGAGATGCAGAGTGGTGTAGGGGTTGCAGGAGTTTACAGAGATAGGGAGGGGTCTAGGGATTGGAGGAGGTTACAGAGACAGGGAGAGGAGTAGGAGCCAGAGGAGGTTACAAAGATAGGGAGGGGTGTAGGGGTTGGAGGAGATTATAGAGATAGGTAGGGGTGAGAGGCTGGCGGAGGTTATAGAGATAGGTAGGGGTGAGAGGCTGGAGGAGGTTACAGAGATAGGGAGAGGAGTTGGAGCAGGAGGAGGTTACAAAGATAGGGAGGGGTGTAGGGCCTGGAGGAGGTTACAGAGATAGGGAGGGGTGCGTGGACTGGAGCAGGTTACAGAGATAGGGAGGGGTGCGAGTCTGGAGGATGTTACAGGGTTAGGGAGATTTTAGGAGCCGGAGGAGGTTACAGCGAAAAGGAGGGGTGTAGGGGCTGGAGGGGGTTACACAGATAGGGAGGGAGTTACAGAGATAGGAAGTTACAGAGATCGGGAGGGTGTTACAGAGATACGGAGGGGTGCAGGGCTGGAGGAAGTTACAGAGATAGAGCGGGAGTTACAGAGATAGGGAGCGGTGTTGGAGCTGGAGGAGGTTACAGAGATAGGGAGGGCTGTATGGGCTGGAGGAGGTTACAATATATGGTAGGGGGAGGGGCTGGTGGAGGTTACAGAGATAGGGAGGAATGAGAGGCTTGGCAGTCTTATAGAAATAGTGAGGGAGTTATAGTGATAATGAGCGGTGGAGTTCTGGAGGAGGTTACAGATAGTGATGGGTGTACGGGCATGAGGAGATTACAGAGATAGGGAGGGGTGAAGGTGCTGGAGGAAGTTACAGAGATAGGGAGGGTTGTAGGGGCTGGTGGAGTTTACAGAGATAGGGAGGGGTGTAGGAATGGAGGAGTTTACAGAGATAGGGAGGGGTGAGAGGCTGGAGGAGGTTACAGATTTATGGAGAGGTGTAGGAGCCAGAGGAGGTTACTGTGATAGGGAGGCTTGTAGGGACTGGATGGGGTTACAGAGATAGTTAGTTACAGAGACAGGGAGGGACTTACAGAGATAAGGAGGGGTGTAGGGCTGGAGGAGGTTACAGAGATAGGGAGGGGTGTTGGGGCTGGAGGAGATTACACAGACAGGGAGGGGTGTAGTGGCTGGAAGAGTTTACAGAGATAGGGAGGGGTGTAGGGGCTGGAGGAGGTTACAGAGATAGGGAGCGGTGAGAGGCTGGAGGAGGTTAGAGAGAAGGGGGGGAGTTACGGAGATGGGGAGGGGTGATAGGCTGGAGGAGGTTACAGAGATAGGGCGGGATGTAGTGGCTGGAGGAGTTTACAGAGATAGGGAGGTGTGCAGGGTTTGGAGGAGGTTACAATTATAAGGAGGAGTCTAGGGCTGGAGAATGTTACAGAGATAGGGGGAGGTGTAGGGTCTGGAGGAAGTTACAGAGATGGGGAGGGCTGTAGGGGCTGGAGGAGTTTACAGAGATAGGGCGAGTTTAAGGGGCTGGTGGAGGTTACAGAGATACAGAGGGGTGTAGGGGTTGGAGGAGGTTAGAGAGATAGGGAGGTGTCTAGGGACTGGAGGAGGTTACAGTGACAGGGAGAGGAGTAGGAGCCAGAGGAGCTTACAAAGAGAGGGAGGGGTGTAGGGGTTGGAGGTGGTTATAGAGATAGGGAGGAGTGAGAGGCTGGAGGAGGTTATAGAGTTACGGAGAGGTGTAGGAGCCGCATTGTTTAACACATGTGCATTAATTTGCTGCACTCTGTCTTTGGCAAATACATCGTTTCTTAGGTAGCATGACCAAACTGCAGACAATACTCCAGGTGTTGTCTCACCAACAACCTGTATTACATGAGTAAGGCATCCTTACTTATGATCTCAAATCCTCTTGCAATGAAGGCCAACATAGTATTTTCCTTCCGAATTGCTTGCTGCAGCTGCCTGTTTACTTTCATTGTCTGGTGCATAGGGACACCCAGATACTTTTTAGCATTCACATTTTCCAATATATCATCATTTATATAAAACTCTGCTTTTCTCCTTTTCACATCGAGATGTATAATTTCATTTAACTCCACAATCTACTGCATCTGCATTGAGTTTGCACACAAGCGCACATACTTAAATCGCCCTGAAGCCTCCTTGCATCCACCTCACAACTCACAACCTCTGCCAATTTTATGTCGTCAGCAAACCTGGATATATTGCATTTTGTTTATTCATCCAAGTCTTTTTTTTATATACATATATACAGTGAATAGCTGGGGCCCCAGCACTGATCCCTGCAGTGCACCACTAGTCACCGCTTGCCATCTGGAAAAAGTGCAATTTGTTCCCACGCTCGGTATCCGCTCTGTCAACCAATTCTAAATCCATGCCAGTATTTTTTCCCATGCATCCTTTGTGCTTTAGTTTTACCCATTTGCCTCTTTTGTGGGATCTTATTAAAATCTTTTTTGAAGTCCAAATGCATCTGTTCCACTGGTTCTCCTTTATCTATTCTACTAGTTACATCCTCAAAACACTCCAGTAGATTAGGAAAGATTGACTTCCCTTTCATTAACCCATGCTGACTTTGTGTAATCCCGTTGATGCTTTTCAAGTGTTCTGTTACCACGCCTTTTAAAATAGACTGTGGCATTTTCTGCACGACTGATGCTAGGCTAACTGGTCTGTAATTCTTCTAAATAGTGGGGTTATATTTGCCACCCTCCAATCTGTAGGTGCAGCTTCAGGGTCTATAAAGTTTGGAAAGATGACCACCAATGCATCCAATATTTCCAGGGTCACTTCCTTTAGTACTCTGGGATATAGGTTATCAGGTCGCGGGGAGGTCTCAGCCTTTAACCTCATTAATTTTTCTAGCAGCATCGTTTTTTTAAAATTAAAACTGATTTTCTTCAATTCCTCCCTCTAGCTAGACACTTGATGCCTAACATTTCTGGACAATTATTTCTGGACAATTGTTTGTGTCCCTTCCTGAAGGCAGAACCAAAATATGTGTTCAGTTCTTCTGCCACTTCCTTGTTCTCCATTATAATTTCCCCCGTTTCTGACTGTAACAGGATCTGCATATGCCTTTGCTAATCTTGTTCTCTTTACATATTTATAGAAGCTTTTACAGTCAGTTTTTATATTCCCTGCACGTTCAGTGTACATACTGCATTTCCCCCTTCTTGATCATTACTTTTGATTTGAATTTAGCAGACCTTCTTTATGTCAGGTACGAGCGACATTTATAATTTTCAAATTGCATTTATGCGTATATTTATAATTTAACAAAAAAAACTGTAGAGCCCTTTCACAGCAGTACAATTGCAATATAAACTCTCATTTAAAAACACAATTTCTCACCAACAAAACTCCCATATTTTCAGATTGATGTCAAAAGTTTCCAAACTCTTTAGCTTCTTATTCATATCAATTGTTTTAATCACTGATGTTTGCAAACAAAACCATCAACAATGCCTTGACACCAATATAAGTTAGACTCCCAGGTAAATGTGCTCCTTGATCGGGTTGTGCAACGTTCGTGGAGGATAACAGTGGAGGAGCCAGAGTCAACTAACAATAATTGTTCATGGTCTCACACCTTTCCACGCTCCTACCCCTCCATTTGCGCCTTATGTTCACTGTTACGCTCCTTGGTCATGCTCCGGGACATGGGGGCGGGTTGAGCGGGGTGGTGGGCAGTGGTGCTTTGGTCCGCTTAGGGGCCAGTAACATTTTGTTTGAAGTATTAAAGGTTGAGGTTAAAACACCTGCTTTAGAATAATGCTACAGGATTGCACTCGTTTTGTTCAAGCAACAGCTACAACAAAATAATATACTGTATGAAAATATAAAACAATTTACAAGTCATAACTTATGTACCTTATATAATCTGAAGTTCAGAAGTAACATGAGGTACACATTCATTAACAGTCAACCTGTGGTCGGACACATCACAATGCAGAGGAAATGACAGATGCAACCAAGACAAAGACCATTCATTACTCAAATGCCCACCCAGACTTTCGCCAACCACACTCACTGAAACTCCACCTGTCTCACGGTGATTTCCAATCTCCACCGTTGAAGATCCTGTCTTCGAATTGTCTCCACTAACCCTAACTGAACGAAGAAGATTTTTTCACTGTGAGTTCACACTTTTAAACTCCTTCTCCCTTTTTAGGGATGTCCAGTCTTCACTCAAATATTTAATCAGTGGCAAAATCTGAGCTCGTTAGGTACTCTAAGCAGAAAACTGCTGCTGGGGTTCTCCGTACTCCAATTCATCTCCTCCTCCAGTTGCACTAAGTAAAAGATGATCATTGGTTCACGTGAGCTTCTCCGAGTCCCAATCCCCCTGAGCAGCTTGGAGCCAGTGACCTTCCGCTGCCTTGTCAGCTCCCGACCGGCTTTTCCTAAAGTCCACCTGCACAGAACTACCAAATGGCTCTTGGGGCTTCACTCAGTTTCCTGCTGCTCAGGGGTCACAGTAGTTCAGGTTTATGGAGCTAACTACCTTCTGAATGCCCCTTCCTGACTAAATCGGTGACTAAAATTGGCTGTCATCTGCACTGCTCTTCGCTGAACCTTCAACTGTTCTAGCAAACTATCAACACACTTCCTTAAGTTACACCTTCATACTAGGGACAAACCAACGTGGCATCATCGGAAAATGTTGTATTTTTAGACTTTACAAACTCCATTTGGACACGCAAAAAACACAGATCATTGGATTACATAGCAGTAACAATCATAGAATCACTCTTTGAATGCAGTCGGGCCTTAGGTGACGGTGTGTTCTGTGCTAATTAAGCCTTTTTGAAAACTAATATTCTCTTCCGCTGGGGCCCTGCACAGCTCAGCCTCTAGTCATAGTCTCCCAGTCCACCTCTCGTTTTAATTTTAGATACCACGAAGCTCGGAGATTCTATTTAAATCTGCTTTCTCTCACTCTGTGTTCAGTCTTAAAACATTCGCACTCAGGCGTGACGAGACGGGGATGGAGCTCATGCCCTTCAAAACATCATGTTTCTATGTTTAGGGAGTCTACCGGACGCCTTATGAAACTGGAAAGGAGGCTCCTTCCAGCCATGCTTCAGACAAATCTTCCCCAACCTTTATCTTTCCAGTTTAAACCATTTAACTTCCCCAAAGCTCTTCATGCACTTCTCCTACATATTCGGCACTCCCTCATCCAACACATATACTGCTCCACTCTGCGTTTTCAAAGTTGCTTTTCATCTCTGTATTTCTTTCTGGCATCCTGCGTAATCGGTTCTTGCTTAATTTTCCTCCTGAACCTGCTGAAGGGATGCACTTTATGCAGCTGGGAAGTTTGTCAGCTGTCTGTCCAACTTCTCCCCCTCAATCTCATCTGATCACTTTCGTCCTTCCAGTATAGAACATGGGCTGATAATTCACACACTGTTATTCTAGAACCTCCAGCCAATTCTGATATTTATCAACTTTCATAACATTTATTTCCTTTTCTTCTAGCATTGAACATGTCAGCCTACCCGTCCTGTTCCCATTATATCTCGAAGTCCATCATTATCAGATTAACGACAGCCTCTGTATCTCTAGTTTTAATTTTGAGATGTTGCACCATTTGCTGACATGTCAGCTTCGCTACTTCTTGTTACTTTGCTTTTGGGACCTTAATGCCCATCACCAAGAGTGATAGTTGATACCACTACAGGGTCAGCTGGCCGAGTCCTAAAGAACATAACTGCCAGATAGGCTCTGTGGCAGGTGGTGGGGGCACCAACAAGAGGGAACATCCTACTAAATGAAGAGACATCCACGGTTGAGATAAACATGTAGCGTGGATCATCTTCCGAATGTGCTGGAGGCATTGCAGATGCCTTTGTAGTGAGGAGTTTGGTCATTGTTCCTCTGCTCTATATCCAGAAAGCAGGGAGTCCAATTTCTAGCCGAGCATGCACCGTGCAGGCTGACTCAGCACAAGGCCGAATGCTGCATTACCAGCCGACTCATCATGTGGAGGAGGTTTCAAACTGCAGCAGCCATGTGCCCCGTCTCCCTAAAGATCACATTTGGAGGATGAAGCACAGAATTATATCAATGTCACAGTTCTTAAGCACGGAAAAATTAGGTTAACTGGACATTTATTTCGAAGAATATTCGGAAAAAAATCAGGGTCAACGTTTCAAGCCAGTTCTTTCCCCTTCTCACCCACTTACCCCACCTTAAACAGCTCCAAGCTGGTCTTGCTTCCCTCCACCCACCCTCTATCACCATGCCGTCCTGGCTCCCCTTCCCCAATCTCCATGCTGGCCTGACTCCCCTTTCTTCCCCAATATCAAAATAATTATTTGCATTTCGCACTCCTCCCTCTCTTGGGATCCACATGTTCCAGCCTCGCCCTTCACCCGCGCCCGATTTAAAAGGGTTGGCCTCTCCTGGCTCGGGGCTGAGGCTCCAAGCTCTCATATTATCAGTCCTGCTCACTCCCCGATCCACATGAAACTGATTCAATTACCGATCACAAGCGGAAAAGGGGCACAGGCCAGCACAGGAACTAGAAATGCCCCTGGGAGCAGCAGGTACTGTGGGAGCGTCCTCTGGCCCACACAAAGGAATTTTAACGTCACCACCTCTGTGTGTGTGGGAAAAGTGGAGGCTATTGCTCTAATACTAACCGTCACAGACAGAGGCTGCATTCACCGTTCCTCTCCCAGAGCAAGAGAGGATTAGATGATGATTGCAAAACGAACAATGTGCAGGGTTATTGGAAGAAGGCAGGAGAATAGCACCAGGTGAATTGTTCATTTTGAAAATTCTCTATAAACTGGTTAGTTCGTCTGTCACTTTCAAATTTTAGCAGGCGGCGAAAAGCCCCCATTCAGAACATTTCCTGAACAGACACATTTTAGTTCAGTTTTTCCAAAAGTGACAAATGAGACCTGAACATCAGTCAAGGTAGGTCGGAAAGTAAGTATGACACAAGTATAATTAGGTAAGTAAGTTGTGAAGAGGAGATAAGGATATAGACAGGTTACCTGATTGGGCAAAGACCTGACAAATGCAGTGTTAAGTAATAAAAAGTGGAACAGTCCATTTTGACATGGTGAACAGAAAAAGGCATAAAATCTTAATGGTGAGAGATTGTAGAGCTCTGAGATGCAGAGGAATCTGGGTGTCCTAGTGCATGAATCATTTTGTTTCTTTCTGCTGCTAAACTCTCCAATGACATTGAAAGTTCAAGAGCCCAGAGTCCCAGAGTAGATTTTCCCTGTCTTTGAGACCAGAATGGTTGCTTTTGAAAAAGTCTCATTCGCTCAAAAAGCCTCCTTCGACTTAAACCTCATTAAATGCTGCAGAGGCCGTGCTCGCTCACCCATTCGCTGACACGTTCTCTACTTTCCCACTGAAATCTTAAAATCAACTAAATCTTTCCATTTAATTCTCACTTCAGAAATGAGTAAGGCAGCACGGTGATCCTGTGACAGGGAAATCATCGTCTTTTACGCAGGGGGGGACTGAGAAATCTGGCGATGAGAGCAGAAACAGAAACACAGGGGCATTATTCTAACCTGCCAGACCATTTCACACACACTCTCTGACACAATGTTCACGTCTGCACATACACAGGACAAACTTCCCCAGGTTGACAGTTCCCACGATAGGCTTCCCTCTCCACCCAGCCTGTTCTGTGGATTCTCGGGGGTTAGTTGTAGTTTCCCAGGTCTGCTCACAGTGTCTGTTCCCCAGTTTCCGGGCTGAAACCAATCACAGCTCTCGTTGGATTAGCACAGATCTAATTTTACATTATTAAATTGTTCACGGGCAGAAATATGTTTGATTCAAATGAAAATACAAATGGTACTCTCTGGTCCTTCTTAAGTGTATCACATTTTTTCTGACAGTACAGAAGAGAAATGAGAGAAGGCGGAGTGGGAATCAGAGCCAGGGTGAGTTCAGGCAGTGAGACACAGACGGTCAGACAGATTAACTGTTCCTGAAAACCTTGTAAAGCTTGGTTTTACCGAGAAAGCTTTAATTGGAGATGGAAAAGAGGCTGTCTCATCTCTCACTAATATTTTACCAGAGACAAAAACAGTACTAATCTCACACTCGGGTCGGTGCCAGTGGATGGTTCAAGTTCTCAGATTAAACCCTATCTCACCTCTTGCAATCTCTACAGTTTTGCAGATCAGGGTCGCTGGGTATTGCTCTCGGTGTCCGAATGTTTGACTCTGAATGAATGAATCTGGAGCTGTTCCTGTCGGATATTAGCTATTGCACGGTCCCAGAAATCTCTTTCTGTGTTGAGACCGTTCTATAATTCTAATTGAAAATTCTGGAGGAAATGAGTAGCGCTGGTAGTATCGAATCTTCGATCGTGGGACTATTCATTAAACATTCTTATAAACCTGAAATATGATTCCCCACTTCCTGTCTCCGCAAATGCTGCCGGACCTGCTGAGTGCTTCCAGTACTTTCGGTTATTATTTCAGATTCTCAGTGTGACAGTATCTCGCTTCCTGAACAATAAAACAATCCTTGTACAGGAATCGATATTCAGTGAAGAAATGGGAAGCAGCAGAGTGAAAAGAGAATCAGTGAATTGTACTAAATCCGAGGAATTCTATCCCGGCCGCTCACTGCAGCTCAGGGAAAACCTTCATTACCAGCAAGAAGGGACAAGCCTGAGTTACATTTTAAATGGAAGATAACTGGATGTTTGAAATAATTTTATTTGTGTTAAAATCACCCTGGTTTTCGAAGTAAAATCTCAAAGAAATGGATCAAATTCGGCTCCGACTTTGGGGTTTCTGATTTGAGACGCTTAAAAATAAACAAACTGCGACAGCCGATAACCGAACTTTGGTCAACTGTTTGGAAGGATAGCTACGCTCACCACTATACCTCCATTTTTACTACAGGGAGACTACTCATAGCAAAAAGCCCCAAGGCTCTTAACACGAGTGTTATCATTACAAATAATACAAAGTTGATGCTGAGCAACAGAAGGGGATATTAGGTCAGATGACAAAAGCTTGGTCAAAGATGTAGCTTATAAACAAACCCTTAAAGAGCAGCGAGCGCTAGATAAGGGGAAATGTTTAGGGAGGAGATACAGAATTTTAGACCAGGTCAGCTGAAAGCACGGGTGTCAACGTGCATAGATTTAAATCTAATCCCTAATTACCCGTGAAAATGTGGTGGTGAGCTGCCTTCTTCAATCCACGTGGTGTAGGTACCACCACAGGACCGTTACTGGTGGCCGCGGGGTGTGTGTGTGGGGGTGGGGGGGGGGGGGGGTGCACATTACTAGAGTGTTGATCGAAAGGCAGTGAAAGAATGGCTATATATTTCCAAGTCAGGATGGTGTCAGGTTTGGAGGGGAAATTCCAAGTACCGGTGTTTCCGTGCATCTGCTGCTATCTCTCCTCTCGGTGGTGGTTGTCGTGGATTTGGAATTTGCTGTTCAGTACCGTTGCTGAGTTCCTACAGTGCATCTTCTAGATGATGCCGACTGCTGCTATTCTACGGCGGTGATGGAGGGATGTTGGGTGAATGGGTTGCCAGCCAAACCGGTTATGTTGTCCTGTATGGTGACAAGCTTCTGGAGGGTTGTTGCTACACTCATCCAAGCCAGTGTAGAGTATTCCATCACCATCTTGACTTGTGCCATGTAGATGGTGGACTGTCCTTTGGGAATCATGAGGTGAGTTACTCGCAGCAGGGTTCCTAGACTCTGAACTTCTCTTGCAGCCACAGCATTTGTATGTCTAGCCCAGTTCAGTTTCTGGTCAATGATGACCCAGGAACTTGTTAGAGAGAGATTCAGCAGTGGTGATGCCATTGGACTCAAGTACCAATGGGTAGTTTTTCTCTTGCTGGATTTGGTCATTGTCTGACGTTTGTGTGGCACGAATGTTACTTGCGACTTGTCAACCCAACCCTGAATATTGTCCAGGTCGTTCTACATTTGGACATGGACTACTTCAGCATACGAGGAGCCGCAAATGGTGCTGAACATTGTGCCATCATCATTACACGTCCGAAATATGGCAAAGGGAATATCCTCCATGAGGCAGATGTAGATGTTTAGGCCGAGAACAATATCCTGAGGGGCTCATGCAGTGATATCCAAGAAATAAGATGATTGACGTCCAACAACAGCCTACCTTGTGCTAGGTATGACTCTAACCAGCGGAATGTTTTCTCCCTTCTTCCCATTGATTCCAGTTTTGCTAGCGATTCTTGAGTTTGCACTGTGTCAAAAGCTGAATTGTTGTCAAGGACAGTCACTGTCATCTCACCTGTAAAGGGGAAAGTGCTGAAGACAGAAATAAGGAA
This sequence comes from Isurus oxyrinchus, assembly GCA_026770705.1. Classification (NCBI taxonomy): domain Eukaryota; kingdom Metazoa; phylum Chordata; class Chondrichthyes; order Lamniformes; family Lamnidae; genus Isurus; species Isurus oxyrinchus. The sequence continues at coordinate 356,265 of JANJGN010000290.1, read as the reverse complement.
ATGAAATTAAGACGAAACGGAAAATGCTGGGCAGACTGAGCAGACCTTTCAGCTTCTCCGGAGAATGCAAGCTCGGGTTAACCGTTCAGAGCTCTGAATCTGCTCTAGATCTGAAAAAGCTAACATTCGCTTCCTCTGCACAGATACGTTGCAATGTTTTCCCTTTATCTCTTTGAAGTTTTAAAATTTTGATTGCAGAATTTTAGATTTTTTATTGAAATGCTCCATATGAATTCCCTGTGTGCAGTGAGTGCACACCGTGGCCCTTTCCATTGACAGCTCCATCTCTCTCTCTCGTGAATGCTGTAGCGTCATACCCGATTACGTGCTGACGTCACTACATGATAATACCGCCGGAGAGACTGCCCGCCTGCGCCGTGTCCTCAGGGAGCCGCGTTCCCAAGGTACCGGGGGCAGGGCCCGGGTCATGATGGAGGAGGCTGCTTTCGTTCAGAGGGCGGGGTCTGGGCCCCGAGTCCTGGGACTGGCGTTGTGAGGGGCGGCCCGAGCAGCAGCTTCCTCCGGCTCCACGTCGGGTGATGAGTGAGGGAGGTGAAGAGTCCCGGACACCAGAGATCTAGAAATAAGAAACCAAACCAGTTCAAAGGCTTTTAAATTCCGAGCCGCTGGGCTCTTCCCCCATTAGGAACAGGGGCTTGGAAACGGGGCCGCTCATGTGTGTCCCACAAACCCGAGGAATTTTAAATGTTTTTAAATATCGATCCAAACACCGACTGATCATCAATAAATAAATGTTTCCTTTCCAGTTTGTGAAGGTTACAGTGTTGGGGGACAGATCAGTCAGTCGAGTTGGTGGTGGGTTCAAGCTTTGGGTTTTTTTTGGGTGGTCTCGAGGTGACTGGACGCCCCCATGGAGGCTCCGCCTGGTCACAAAGTTCACTTTATCCCGGTTCATTTTGTCTGTGGGAGGGGAAGGATTTGAAACCAGCCGCTGTCCCGGGTAAAATTCCCTCTGGTGAATGACCGCCGGCCCCCTTAAGCCCAAGTCAGTTTGTACCGGGTTACCATGCCCTGTCTGGCCTGAGTTGCCGCCTTGTTACCCAGTTGTCGGCGAAATCCCGGAGGCGTCACCGTGGAAAGTGTCCGCTTCCGGGGGGACCCGTTATTCTGCAAGTCGGACCCGGGGCTGGGCCCGGGACAGCAGCTGGAGAGACAAACCCCCAACCCATCAACATGAATCAGCTAGCGAGGCGGCCCGGGCCCGAGTCCCTGTAAATCTGGACATTGTCAGTGACCCCAAAATAAACATACTGGACACAGCGGAGTCCGGTATCGGATAAGGGACAGAGCATCTGGAAACCCACTGTCCCATATAAAATCAGGCGAATAACCATCTCAGCCCAGCACCTAACGCCAGAAGCAAGTGCCGACCGTGAGCCCTGGGAATTGGATTGGAATCAAATCCCACGCGATATCCGTCCCTCCCTCCCAGTGGTGTTAATGCTGCTGCCTGCAGGATAAGCGAACTCTGGCAGCAGGAACAGGAGGTATCATTCCGCCCTTTTTGACATGTTCTGAACATTTTCTTCGATCATAACTGATCTGCGGGTTAAGTCAATCCACCCACCTTCACTCCATCTCATTCGGGAGCAATAATATCCCCATTTCAGGTTCACAGTTATTCACTGGGACAGTATCGGCTGTTTTGTGTGGGAAGGAATTTCCCAATTGCACCAGTCTTTGTGTGAAGAAATCTTTCTCCTCTCATGAATATCACTACTCTGATATTAAGAGATGTTTCCGCTTGCCATGAGCCCCAAGCCCAGCGATTATTTTTATTTGTTTTTGTGAGCTGGTCATTTGCTTACCAATTCTTCTAAAAAATATTCAAACCGAGAGTAATTCGGAATGGGGGCGGGAAGCGGTTTTTCTTGTATTATCCAGCGCTCTCCGTGAAATTCTGCAGTTGCAAGGGGCGGAAAGTTTTCCAGAATTATTTTGGAAGATGGAGAATGTGGTGACTGTGGATTCAGAGGGGGGAGGGGGTTGATGTTTCAGACTGACCCTGCTCTGCTCTAAGATCTCTTTTGTTCCACAACTTTCGAATCATATCTGTGAGCTGATTGGTGAAGTCTGTAAACTCGACTGCTGCCGTGACCCTGTTGTGAGGGCTGTGAGTGCTTGGAACTCACTGCTCGGAAGCCTGATTTTTCTAAGCCATTCAAAGGATGTGGGCTTCACTATCTAGGCCAGAATCTATTGCCCATCCCTATTCGTCCTTGAAAAAGTGATTGTGATCTGCCACTTTGAACCGCTGCATCCCATGTGGTGCAGGTACAGGCACGGTGCTGTGAGGGAGGAAGGTCCAGGATTTTGAGCCAGTAATAGATGCAGAAACCGTCATCACATAAAATAAACCTCGGATATGCCACTAAAGAGCCATAATTTACAGGGGTACCGACCAAGAAAGGGAAAGTTGAATGAGGCTGGAGGCCTTTTTTTCCATGAGCACTGACACATTGAACCGTATGACCTCGTTACTGCGCTGTACATTTCCTATGTTTCTGCGTGCAGGCCACTTGTACATTGAATGAGTGAAAGTATTTCCTGCTGATAAAGGCTACTTCTTGTTCTGCGGGAGCTTTAATAGCCTCATGTGTGCAGCCAATGTTACTAAGCACCTGGGCAATACAAAGATGGCCTCAATCCCTCCAGCCTGACTCTCGAGATCGCTATGATGGCCCGTGTATTTCAGGGTCTTCTTTAACAATGTGCTGATCACTATCTAGAAGCAGTGAGGAGCCAAATATTGGGAGAACACACAGGCACCTCGAGATGATCCCTGCAAATATCCTGAGGGGCAGATCTTCAGTGTCACGGTGACCTACTGTGTCTCAGGCATGGGGTGATCGCCACTTCTCATAGGGCTCAACTGGCCCTGCATCATCTCTCCAAATGAGATAACAAAAACATTGAAGAGGCGGTCGTCAGTAGCACTGTTGCTCTGACACTTACAAGCTGCTGAACTTCTGATGGTAAGCAACGACTGATGGGTAGCTTCATCAGTGTAGAAGGGACCATGAGCATTTCTGTGCCCTCCTCGTCTGTGCTTCTTTTAGCCTCGTGGCCCTGGTACCATTCTGCATGATGCTGCACCAGCTTCAAATTGCAGCTGAACTCTCCTCTCGGATGATCCTCCTCACTGAAGGGCTCAAAGGCTGAGCGAGTAAGGCCAATAGCAAATAGCTGCACTCACATTTCCAGGATGTTTCAGTAAACTTTACTCTTTTTATACAAGTTCAAAGTCATTGAGGCATTGAGGGCTCTCAACCAGAGTGCCCACACTATTTCAGTCAGCTTTGTGCTTTCACCAAGCTGTTGCTACCGCTGTGCAGCCAGTATCAGCGATGCTACCAAGCCATGTTTGCTCATACAACGGTTGCTGCTTGCAGCTAATCCTGAATTTCGCTTAGATTCTGTCCCATTACAGCTGGCGAAGTTCTGAAGCTCAGTTGCTCCAGTGCACCCTTCTTAAAATAGAAATAATGTCTTAGGAAATCACACTTAATTACCTATTTAGGAGCTTTAATTACATTTCCACCGGGTTCAAGTACAACTCATTCCCTCCAGCCAGGCACTCTGGTAATATCCGCTTGCAACATGAACATTTTGGGTTTTCCTTCCGACTTTTGCTACCATTTCACCATGGCTCCCACCTCACAGTCAGAAACTGTTGGCACTGTTTCCCTCCCCAAAGCTGAGTGTTGTCCTGCTGATTATTATCAGCATGTTGTGAGGAATTCTGACATGTTTCCTGCTGCTCTGGGTTGTGCTATGGGAGGAATTTGAGAGCATAATTAATTTAATGGCAGCGATTGCGATGCATCGCAGGGAGATGGCTGGGCTAGAAGCCGAACACTTGAACTCAAAGTGATCCCGGAGCTCAGGAAAAAGCTCAGTGCGTGACAAGGGAGCATGGCAGTTGGGGGGCGTGCTTGTGGGCGGAGATGGGTGCAAGGGCCACGCATGTGCAAAAATTGGCTTAAAATTTTATTTTAGCATAACAGACTGCTCCATGGTTTGAGGTTGAAAACACTGACCAGATTACAGGTTTTTTGTGACACGAGAGAAAAAGGGCCCATGTGCGATAAGTTGATTTTGCAGCTGAAGCTGGCCAGCTTCTTGCAGCTGGGCCTCAGTGAAGCCCATGGGGGAAATTAGGGCTCAGAGAAGCTCTGAACCAGTGATAGCTCCATGGTACTGGAGAGCTAGCCCTCAGGGAAGACCCAGAGCAGTAGAAGGTGTCTACTCTGTGAACCTGTCGGTTTGGGTTAGGAGACGAATGTCGTGAGCACTGGTTGCCCGCACAGTGCAGCTAGAGAGCTGGGATCGTGAAAGTTGTTAGATGCTGGGGTGCAGCTTGGCTAACACAGTGGAAAGCAGTCTTGAATGACGTGATTTAGGGCTTGGAGATAAGCTGTCATTGGGCGATCTGAGCTGGAGCCCAGTGGCTCACAACCCATTGCAGGAAAAATAATTAGGGCTGCTTCCAGGCTGATTTGGAGCTATTTTGCAGGGGAAGAAATGTTATCTCCTCGTAGGGAGAAACTGAAATATCTTTTCAGGGAAACAGAGGTTTAAATAATTTGCATGAGTCACAGTGATCACGGACACCTGGGTGGGTTGCTAAGCAATTTGTGGGGCCTGTCCTGGTGGAGTTGTCCATGTAACATAGAACTGGTGGTGTATTGAAACACAGGCTATCCGTTAACTCTTGTTTGTTTCATGTGAATTCGTATTGCTAGAGCACAAGGCAGATAGTATTGACCGTGTGTTTTTTTGACTGCTGTATAGCAGCATTTCCTCTAACCAGACTGAACAATCTCAACTTATTTATTTTCTTAATTAATATCATAAAAGCTCCCTAAGTGCTTCATCAGAGTGAACATTGCACAAAGAATGAGGGACACCGAGGTAAGGAAACAATTCACTAGGACAAAGAGAGGGTTGTGAAGGAAAGTCTCACAGGGAAAGTGAAGCCAGGAGACAGAGGTTTTTAGCGAGAACATTTGTACGTTACAAAACTCAGCCACGGGATATGGGCTTCACTGGCTGGGGGAACATTTATTGCCCATCGCTAGTTGCCCATAAAGAGGTAGCGGTGTACTGTTTAACATGTGAACAAACTCTTGTGTTTAAGTGTGATTGTGTTTTTGTTCCTCTATTCATTTTATTCATATTTACTTTGCTAGAAAGTTATTTCAATTAGTCGAGGACATCGTTCTCTGATTTCGGAAACTCTCCTCATACTCCATGAATTGCAAGAACCGTGTTTGCAGATGTTTGAAATTTCCCTCTTGGAGTTGTGCAGCTCGGCATTTACCATCCAACGTGCCGTAACAAAATGTTAGGGGTAACTTGCGGGCTATTCAAATAACAGTAATCCCTTAATTGGTTTGGAATTGGTGAAATGACAGTCACCGAGCGCAAGCAATGTTCTGAACTAGGAGTGGAATTGTGATATTTTAAATTAGAAGGCTGCAAAGTGGCTTTAATAGTTGCTACATATTATATGGGAGTAGAATTTTTAATTCTGGATGCTTTACAAACGTATTCTAAAGATAAGTTAATACAATTATCAGGTGAGTTGCAAATAGTATCTGTAGTGGCAAATAAGGCAAATAACATTGAAATAATAGCGTGACATTTGAAATTGGTATCGTTAATGGAGGGACCAGGTTCTTTAGTGGATGAGTCAGTTGAACTTGCAAAGATCCAATTGCATGTAAAGCAGCTTGACAATGAAAAGTATCTTAAGAAACTTGAATTGGAAGCGAAAGGAAAGGAAAAGGAGGGAGAAAACTCACTCCAATGGGGACAAGCAGAAAGGCAGGGCAGAGGAATAAAACATGAAAGGTAATGTGGGGGGGGAGCGAATGTTTGCGGGTGTGGCACCAATCAAGCGAGCTGCTTTGTCCTGGATGATGTAAAACTTCTTGATTTTTGTAGAAGCTGCACTCCTCCAGTTATTGAGGATTATTCCATTACTCTACTGAAGTGTGCCTTGCAGATTTTGGACAGCTAGTTCATGGAACTGAGTTCACATGGTCACGTTTGGGATACTGGATGTATTGCTTTCAGTGAGGATGCTGGAGTTTGTTCACCTGACTTCCAATGTGGGATGGGTCCTCTGCAGTCACGCCGCTGGTGGAAATTCTCCAGCACTTGGATGTGTCATTGGTAGGTGGCCCAAGTCTCACTGACATATATGGACTCAATGAGTTTTGTAATCAATGAATCGGAGAGGGTGGAATCCATTTGGTCCATCGTGTCTGAGCTATGCAGTAGCAATTATATATTTTCCCTCTTATCTGCTCTTTGCCAATAGTTCTGTAAATAATGCCCACTACACCCCCCACTATTCAGTGTTTACATACTTCGTTTTGACGTTCACGGTTGAATCAGCTTCCATTCTGTCATCAGGCATTGTATTCCAGATTCCAACAACTTGGTAAAAATATTTTATTTCTGTTTCCTCATGGTCTCTTTTACCAATTATTGTAAATTGTATTAAAGTTTCTTGTTCCAGTGTAAACAGTTTCTCCTTATATTATTGAAACTCTAAGATAAAATGGAGGTCTCTATTCAATTCCCCTTCACGATAACTCATGTAAGGATAACAACTCCAGCTTTTCCAGTTGCCCCGTGGAATTGAAAACCCTCATCCTTGACGCCATTCAAGTAAATCTCTTCAATAGTTTCTCTAAGAAATGGCAGCAGGCACATTGAAACTCCATCAACTGCAAGCTTAACTCCAAGTGACCATACTGTCCTGCAAATATATCGCCGTTCCTTCACTGTCGCTGGGACAAAATCCTGGAACTTCTTTCCTAACAGCATTGTGGGTGTGCCTACAGCTCAAGGAGTGCAGCCATTAAAGAAGGCAATTCACCGCCACCTCCCCAAGGGCAATTAGAGGTATGCAATCAATGCTAGAATAGCCAGCGAAGGCCACATTTGATTAATATTTTAATAAAAAATCAGTTCTAATATTTTCTCCCAGATTTTAGATTTTACAAATTTCCCCACTGTGTCACTTAAATAATTCTGAGAGTTCTGTAGTGCCATGGAGTATCACTCTATAATTTAAGAAAAATGTTGGAACATTAAAACACCGCCAGTCCTCTGAAACCAATCCCTTATCGACGGTGGATTGAAAAATAATGGCCAGAGCTTCAGCTATTTCCACCATTCCTTTCCTATGTGACCCCTATACAAGCCATCCAGACCATGTAAATGTTACACTTTATAGTGATATATAAGTGTCGGATTGAAAGGGGTTAACTGAACCTGTTTATTTAGTGGCTATAACTAATTTTAGACTCCATGGATCCTAATTGTGTCTCCGGAGAGTTTCGTTCTTCTATTAATAAGGGAATCTTTCCAATGTATTATCTCACAGTGTCAGCGGAAGCATCGCCTTCGGGACTAAGAGGTATCAGCAGTTAAGCAGAGAGGGAGAGGAGAAATCAGAATCAGAGAACCATAGATTGGATTGTTCCAGCAATGGGCAGGAGTTTATCCTGGGTTATTTTTTTGCTTTCACAAGGGACATTACCTTTAGCCTGGCGGATCCAATGCGTAATCCAAATTACTCAAGCAGGTTACTATCCCATCCTAGCTGTTGTCGGTTTCCCTGGTAAGTCTCTCCGTCCAGTTATTTATTCTATAAGGCATGTTTAACTATATTACTTTCTTTTTATTTAAAATTTTGAAAGATAGAAGCCTTTCTCTTCAGTTCCAGTTACTAAATCCATTGCCTTGCCTACAGCTCCAACTCCCCTCTCCAGCTGATAGCTGAGGCTTTTCACAACCTTCATGCTGCATTTGATGCTGAGCTGATTTCTGAACCTATAATCTCTCCATCTCCAATCCTGGCCAATGCATCTCAATCAGATCAACCAACAGCACCTCTCCCTCAGCCCAGCTGCTGAATAACCTCTCACTTTTGTTTTTATTTACAAAACCACACTCGGCTAATCCAATGTTATCCTGGCCACAAAATTCATATTACAAACCTCCATAAACTTCAGGTCATCCGGACCAGCACTGCCCCTATCCTAACTCACAAAAAATAACGTCCACCCATCATCACTGTGTTCATTCACCTACGTTAGTTCGTGCTCCTGAAGCAGATACATTTTAACATTCTGATTCATGAACTAGAATTTAGGCATGGACTCCTGCCAAAATATTAACATTATCTTCTCTGTTTCTATGATCTTGCAATTAATTTATTTTACCTTATTTACCCAATTCTGTGATTGAAATCTCTCTCCACCAGCCCGTTTCTCTCCACCGCCCCTCCCCTCCCCCTCCGCCCCCAAGATCACCACCATTAGGCATCTACGTGAAAATAACATACATATGCAGGTTTAATGCCGCCCCCGCCACCCCCCCCCCCCCCCTCCCACCAAGAGTATCGTGGGGCAAACCATCTCGTTGATTAAACAATGCTTGTTTCCTGAGCCACTCAGATAGAGCGCTCCAGTTCACATTGGAGAATGTGTTCAGGTTCAAGGCGTTCGCTGCGCTCTTCATATCACCACCATCATGAGCACACAAGCATTTTCACCAGGAATCCGGAGGACACCTCAGCAGGAGGAGGAGAATGCAGGAAGGAAACTGTCTTGATGCTTTCGACCTGGACAGGATTTAGGAGATATCCTGCTATGCTTCGTTTCCCATAAGACAACTTCCCTTTCCAAAATTGGATCCCCCAGTCTCCACTGTTGCATCTGCATGAGACGCCTTTTTACAGCTTCCCCTTGGATACGATCATGTAATTAAATCTAGCAACAAAAGCCTTTGTTTTTAAGCAACTTTATCATAAAAGACGTCCAATTACAGAAAAAAAAGCTGTACTATTCACACTTGTTTGTTCCCTCAGTGCCTGTTTATGTGTTCCCTCGAATTGCCTAGTGCACTTACACAGTGCATCCCCAGTTAATGCTGCATGGCTGGTGAAGAAATGTTGAATTTCACTGGTGGAGACAGCAAATGGCCTGGCAGGGAAGCCTCGAGAAGTTCTGTGGTTCAGGGCAAAGGTTCGGACCGCACCACCTCTACGTCGGTAGCAGCAGTGTGGGCTGGCTGATGGGTAACAGTAAGGATACTTGCGGAGCGGCAGTGACATGAGAACAAATACTGCCTCCCTGAGAGATGACCACAGGTTCGTGCTCCATGGAGAGCCTGTCATTCCCACGGGGCAGAACCTCAGTAATCCTAGCAACCTGCTGGAGCACAGATTGCTGCAATGCTGACAGAATTAGCAAGTCACTTTGAACACTAAAAAGTATAGCAATGATGAACAAAATCTGTGCCTGCATGGCAGCAAGCATACATCTCATGATCGCAGCTTGAGTTTCCACTGCAACACCTAGATATTGGATGGCTTCAGCCTGTGCTGCAGTGGTCGCTGTATTAATGCTCACCAGACAGCATATGTCTGATGGGCCCGCTAGTGATGTCATGTAGTTAGTGAGCACCTCCAGGGACCACTGTAAATTTATCATCCTCATCCCATCTTTCGGAACTCGGCTGTAATCACACCCTCCAGTGAGCTGGCACACGAGCTATCATTCGCCTGTCGCTTGGCTGAAGCCCACTGATGTTTGGCGATTTTCCACGTATTGGTTCCGACTGTGTACCAGTCACTAACTTACAGTGCAAGAATATGTGTTTGTGGCTTTTAGTGTCTGACAAAGTTACATGTCTTTATCATCAGTGGGGTGCTGTTTATCGCCTTATCTGCATTTTTCCTCCTGATCCCTCTTCCTCGCTACATTGTTACCCCCAACCATCTTGATTTCTTCCCTTCTTTCTGCACCTCTCCCACTCTTCCGCTCTCTCCCTCTCTCTATTCCTATGCTCTATCTGCAGTGACTAGGATCATGGCAGTTTCTTGTTTGGTATAAATTCAGGAGTGGAAGTTGGGGTGAGGGATTGAGGGTGTGGTGGAAAACATTATGCCCATTGTGCCACGCTCTGTAGGTGGCACATCATTCCAAAGAGCAAGGTGAGGGTCAGCTGGTAGTTGTGAACGGGCATTAGGCAACAATATAACATCACCCTGAATACTCTGGGTGACATCGAATGCCATAGGCTCTGTCACAGCAACTCCCATGTTAAAGAGGACCATCTGCTTCCTCAAAGTCAGGGGATGAAGGTTTGCCTGGTCCCTACCTATTCCTTGCCTCTTCCTGTGATTATGGGGCCACCTTGTCCTGCAAGAGGTAAGAGTGCAAATTGTCTCCAATCGAATGTGTGTCCTCCTGGAGACAGGGACAAGGACAGGAATTGACGGTAATTAGCGTGAAAATGTATAGGCATCCAATGGCCTGCATTTGTGCGTACTAGTAAATGACGTCGGCGGGGTCTGTCCACCACCTACAACCCCGCCCCTGACCATTACCCCATATCCTATAGTGTGCTGAATCACAGCTCTGCTGCTATTTTACCCAGTGCACGCGGGGTCCGATGCCAGCTGTGTAGACTGAGAAACAGCTTTAAAATACATGCTGATTCACGGGTGCAGGCCATCATTTGTGTGTAGTGCCTGTTCACATCTGATGTATCACCCTCAAGGTCATGCTCATTTTATGTATCTCCCTCGGTCTCTCAAGTCTACACACCATCTCTACATTAGCTTGCCTGGTCTAACATCCGGGCCTTGTTAATTTCCGGACTTGCCATCAGCCCGGTTTCCTTAGCGCCTCGTCTTTGGGTGCCGGCTGCCGACAGTATTTCCCTCCCAGAAAGTTGGGGTGGGGGGCGAGGTCTGTGGGGGATGGTGGTGTGGGGGACAGGAAACAGAAAACAGTGGGAAATAAGAATTCTGGTTCAAAATATTCTTGTGTCCCTTAAAATGGACCACCAAGAAGGAACGGGAAATAAGAGTGTATCGTTTTTCCTTCTGATCGAGCTGGGTGAAGGCGATGGTTTACTGCTAATGTCACAGCATGAGTAATACAGATGCCCAAGCATTTGACCTGGACATTTGGCTTCAAATCTCGTTAAAACAGAGCTAAATGTTCCAAAAATCCATTTGGTTCATTAATGTCCTTTAGGGTTCGTAAATCTGACGTCCTTACCTGGTCTGTTCTACATGTGACTCCTGGCACCATTGGCCCTGAAATCGCCAAGCAACCCATTCAGTTGTATCAAACTGCTTTGAACTCTAAAAATAATGAGGCATGATGTGCCACTGGACATTGACCCAGGCAATGGAAATGACAATCACAATCCCAGCTCTGTCAACTCTGCAATGCTATTCTTCCCAACATCTGGAGGGCTTGTGAAACAAATGAAAGAACTGCCTCACACGTGTGGTGATTGGGGTATTATGCCTCTCTTTGGGGAATTACGGATCCCGTGATGTATGGCATATGCTCCTTCCAGTGATCTCTTAGTGTGGGATACCCCGGATCCAGCAATTTTCTGATGAGAGCCTACATTGTGTGTGCAAACAATTGTAAATCTCTCTCCGTACTAAAGTAACTGTTTCTTCACAAAATCTGCCTGTTCTGTCGCGTCAATACAACAGACCAGTCAACAAACACCATGGCATAGTGACACTCATGGATTCATTCCTCACAGATAATGTCGCAGGCACCACGATCACCATCCCTGGGCATGCCCTTTCCCACTGGCATGTCAGGTCCAGCAGAGTTGGCGACACAGTGGTATACAATCAAGGAGGGATTTTTGTAGGAGCCCCAAATATTAACTCCAGACCCCATGAAGTCTCATGTCATCATGTCCAGCATCAGCAAGGCTAAAGCATGTTGATTAGCATCAATAGCCAAACTTTCCCAACCCCCACACCGTTAGCTGAGAATTAATAATACGCCAAGTTGCAAACCACTTGGAGGAAGCACTGAGGGTGGCAAAAGTGCAAAGATGTACTCTAGGTGGTGACATTCGACGTCCAGCACAAAGCATTACACGGTTCCACCAGTATTGACCCAGCTAACCGAGTCCAACGAAACATAGATGTTAGATGGGGTCTGCGGCAGGTGATCAAGGCACCAGCCAGAGGGAAAGAAAAACCTTAGTTGACCTCAGGGTAACATACTTGGCTGTCACAGGTGCATCTTCCCATTACAATATCGGCAAGTGTGGCTACCCCTGGACTTTCTGCAGGCGACGTCTAGCCTTAACATTGAGGATAGTCCCCATCGTGCTGTGTGGCAGTAACAACATGCTAAATGATGTAGAATTTTAATCAGGTCTAGCAGGTCAAGTATTGACACTGGTCCATCATCAGCAAGAGTGTCATGTTCAGATGAAAGCTATAAGTGCATGCCTGGCAGACCCCATCTCTACCATTACGAACTAAGCAGGGTTTGAAGTGGTCCAAGTAATTCTGCTGTAGGGCAGGCCAGAAGCAGCTCCAGGCATCCATACAAATGAGCAGTCCAGCTGTTGAAGCTGTAACTCAAAGCAACTGTGTGCTAAACAGCATGATCAGTAAGTGATAGATGTAAACTACCTCAGAACCAATGGGTCAGCTTTAAGCTCTGCAGTCCTGCCACATCCAGTCGTGAATGCAGATGGAGAATTATACAACTCACCGGAGGAGGTGTCTCCACAAATATCCACATCCCCATTGGCGGGAAAGCCCAGCACATTCGTGCGAAAGATAAGCCTCATGCACTTGCAACAAACATCAGCTGGAAGTGCTAAGTGGATGAAGCACCTTGGCCTCCTCCGGAGGTCCCCAGCATCACATACGACCGTCTTCAGACAATTGATGTCACTTTATCTGATATCAAGGAATGGGCTGAAGGCATTGGCACTGCAAGGACATTGGCCCGAGCAAGAGTCTGCAAAAGAACTGAAGATTTCTACTGCAGAACTGACCGCACTCAGACAAGCTAGGTGGGGGTTTTGTCGTGATGATTTTGCTGGAATAGTCATCAGAGGCCCAAACTAATTTGTTTGATAGGTGGAGTCAAATACCACCATTCCATGTTTTTCGAAATTATTAATCCAGAATTGAAAACTCTCTACAGCGATGATGACCATGAAACAGACATTAATAATTTTTTAAAAGCCATCCGAATCACTAAAGGGCTTAGATGAAGGGCATCTGCCGTCTTGGTCTGCCCTTCAGATGACTCCAGGCGCAGAACAATGTGGTTGCTTAAACGCCCTCTGAATGGCCTGAACAGCGCAGTTAAGGAAGGCTATCCAATCCCTTGCCTGATGCGCCCCCATTGCATTAACGCTTTAAAAAGAAACGACTCTTCAGCACAGATACAAATCTGGGATCCACTAGGCTACATGGAAATTTGCACAGGTATATCCTTCAAACTAAAAGATAGACAAATACAACCAAGCCACTTCTGCCCGATCAGTCTACTCTCGATCTTCAGCAAAGTGATGAAAGGGTTCACCGACCATACTATGAGGGCAATTGCTTCGAACTAAACTGGTCAATGACGCCCAGTTTGTTTCCCACTAGGGTCACTCATCTCCTGACCTCATTTCATTCTTGGTTCAAAAGTGGACAGAATAGCTGAAGTCCCGAGATGAAGTGACAGTAACTGTCATTGACATAATGGCATCTTTTGATCGAGAGAGGCATAAAGGAGCACTAGCATAACTGAAGTCAATGTGAATAAAGGGGGGAGCAAATATAAGCTGGTTTGAATCATACCTAGTTTAAAGGAAGATTGTTGTGGCTGTTGGATATCAATAATCTGAGTTCCACGATTTCATTGCAGACGTTACTCAATGTATTGTCCTACGAACAACAATCTTCAGTTACTTCATCAATGATCTTCCGTCCATAATATGGTTTGAAGTAGGGAATTTCAATGATGATTGCACAATGCTTAGTACAATTCCCTGCTCCACAAATAATGAAGAGGTTCATTTCCATAATAAGCGAGACCTGGGCAATACTCTGGTTTGGGCTGAGAAGTGGCTCGTAACATTTGTGCCAGATTAGTGCCAGTCAATTACATCTTCAACAAGCGAGAATCTATTATCATCACTTGACATTAATTAGCATCACCAATGCTGAATCTCCCACTCTCAATATCCTGGGGTTTGCCATTGAGTAGAAACTAAACTGGCTTGCCATACAAACACTTTTGCAAGAAGAGCAGGCCAGAGAATGAAAATCTCGCAGAGAGGGACATATCTGCTGACTCCATATTCACGATCTATACGGCACAATTCAGAAGTGTGATGGAATACTCTCCGATTGTCTGGATGAGAGCAGATCGAGCAACACTCAAGAAGCTTGACACCACCGAGGATTACTAGCCCGATTTATTGGCACCACACCTTCCAATCAGACAGGCTTAGGTGCAGCAGCAGCAGCGTGAAGAATGTCATGCACGAGAGTCCATAATTCGGAGGAAACCCAACGTCCAGTGTCTGCACGAAAGAGGTGTTTGAGATTCAGGCATTGCCCATTGCAAGGGGTGCACAGAAACAGGCTGAATTACCTAGACATGAGTGAGAGAACAGGAAAGAACTTTTTCGATTCTCCAGAGAGGTCGTATCTAAGTGGTGTGCCCTTCCGTACAGAGACATACAGGACAACCCATTCCAGAGACAAGCATTGTCATTGGCACTGAAGGTCACTGTGGCTTCGAAAGTTTTCACAAATGGGTACTTCCAAGGCTCCATGTCTGACTTGTGTGGAAGCTCCCAGTCAGCTCTACAAAGGGGGATCCACGCTATGACCGACGAACTTTTCTTCAGAGTGGCCCAGTTCATCTGTTATAACAATGACACAGCCTCTCAGGCAAAGATGGTGACAGGGTTTGCCTCCATAACTGGATTTCCACAGGTACATGATTTGGTCGACTTCAATCACGTTGTCATAAGGCATCGTACACAGATTTTAGACTGCAACAGAAACATAAAGGACCCCCACTCTTTGAAGGTGCAGCTGCTGTGTGAGCACCACAGCCCTTTTTCTTCATGTCTGCGCCTCTTACCGTGACAGTTTTCACAACTCGTGTATGCCTAATGAATCGGGGCTGCCTCGAACGTTTACGCCAAACCCAGAACTGCGCGGATGTGCACTCGGAGAAACGGGGAGGGGCCTGGTCAAACCCGTAAGTCATTATTAGCCAGTTTTTGAGACTCATTCAATAAACTGCCAAATTGTGATAATAATATAAATAATAATAGATTTCCTAGAATTATATTGGAATGGATATTTAAAGGCCAGTAGACAGCTCAGCAGAAAGCTTGTTCTCAGAAAGCATTTAAAAAGTTTCACATTGTACTGAAACACGTGTCAGTCTTTGTCTGCAGAATATTGAATTTGTAAATTAAAGAGATTCAAATAGGTTTTGTGTGGTCAGAGAGTCTGAGTTGTGAGTGAGAAGTGAAGCAATTGAATTGTTCTCCTTTGGTCACTAGCAGAGCTGTGCCAGCTGGAAAATAACGTTTTTTCTCAAGGTAGAGTATTTTACGGATAGACAGTAAATGATTCTTACTGCAGGGCACACAGAGATTAAAGTAGATTGACAATATTACAGATGAACAGTGGACACAACAGGGGCTAATGTTTTATCAAAATGAAATGTTCTTAATGGGCCAGCACTCATGGGACAACATTATTTCAGTCATCAGTGACATGGACAGTAAATACATACAATACAACGATCAGAATTCTCCAGCCAATAAGGCCGAATGCAGAAGCCCAGGCTCATGCCCTGGGGACATGGGTTAAACTCCCGTCACAGCAGCTGCTGGAGTTTAAAATAAATGAATGAAATCTGGAATTGAAACGTAGCCTAGGCAAGGTTTACAGTGGGGCTATCATCGATGGATGTAACAAGCCCTCTGGTTCACAAATGATCTTTAGGGAGGAAAACCTGTAATCCTGACATGGTCTGGTCGACATGTGAGTCCAGCCCCACAGTGATGTGGTTGGCACTTCAATGGTCTCTGAAATAGCCCATCAAGTGACTCAGTTCTAAGGCAATTCGGGATGTGCAACAAAGCTGGGCTTGCGAATGGCATCCATACTGCGTGAAAAAAAAAATCAATAGAACATCCAAATCCGAGCCCGTCTGAGTCCAAACCCTAGCCCAGAGCCAAACAGGAGTCACACAACACTCCAAAGTCTTTAGCCCTCCACGTCTCTCTGAGATTCAATGAGAGAAGGAATCCGGTGAGGAGATGTCAGCTGTCCGAAGTTGGGAATAGGTCCGACTCGTTTTTTTTTTCTGAACCAACAGCAAAGGAACCATCCCCCTCCCTCACTGCAACCAGTTTACTTTTTATTCAGTTGCAATTTTCACCTTCACATATTTGCCAATAACTGAATGTGTGTGTCCGTGTTTCTTTGCAGCCATCTGTGTTTGTGCATGTGTGTGTGAATGTGTGTGCTTGTGTGTGTGTCTGTGTTTGTGAATATGTTTGTGCATGTCTGCGGCTATGTGCACCTTTCTGTGTTTGTGTGTGCGTGTTTGCCTGTGTGCGTTAGTGTGTGCGCATTTATACGTGCATATGTGTTGATGTATGCCTTTGTGTGTGTCTGCGTTTTGTGTGTATGTGTGTATTTCTCTGTGGGTGTTGTATGTGTGAGAGTGAGTGTGTTTGTCTCTCTATGAGTGCATCTGTGTGTCTTTGCATGCGAGTATGTGTGTGAGAGGGGGCGTGCGCATGCTTGCGCGTGTTTTTGAGTGATTGCATATCTCTGTGTGTCAGTGTGTGTGTGTGAGAGAGATTATGTATGTTTTTCTGTCTGTGCGTGCCAGTGCGTGTATGTGCGTGTGACATTCCGTTTCTGTGTGTGTGTGTGTGTGTGTGTCTGTTTTGCGTGTGTTTATGTTTCTGTGTTTGTGTTCCTGTATACATGCATGTGTGCGCCTGTGAGTAACTGGATGTGTGAGCATGGGAGAGAGAGAGAAAGAGTAGGATCGGCTGTTCCGTTTTGTGGCGGGCGTCATGAGGTCGTGAAAGGACAATATGTTGGGAAGGCCAAAAATCGGTTTTACTCTGTCGGGAACCAAGTTGGCCACCGTCCATCCTGCCCGTCAATGGCAGGCCGAATTTCCTGCAGCCGAGTGGTTCAAACTTCATTTTAATACTCCTGCAGATCAATGTCAGGCCAGTTCGCTCGAATCACCCCGCACGCCCGGTCATACAAGCATGAAACATGCAGACGTGTTTCACAGCAACACAAATACAGTGTGCAGCTTGCGAGCTGCACTTCGATGGGGAAATTGAACGTGAGAGCACGCGAACATTAGGCAGCACTAAAGAGGGTCACCTGTTGGACAAAAAGGCTGAGGCGCCACAGATTCAGCTGGGGGCACATGGTGGTCTCTTCCTTCAGGTGGCTGGAAAGGCAGTGCTGAGGGAAGGGCTGCACTGCCGTTGATGTACATTGGGTTTAGGAGAAGTGCTACAATGCGGCTGAGGTACGTTTGGCGTGGAACAAGGGCTGCAATCTGGTTGAATTATGGTGAACGTTGGGGGAAGGTCTGCTCTGCGGCTGATATAAATTGGGCGTGAGGGAAAGGCTTCACTGCGGTGCCTGTAAGTTGGAGGTTGAGGAAGAGGCTCAATTGGTTGCCCTGGTCGTGGACTCCAACGGCTGCTTCCCAGATGTGCCTGCCAAGTAAAGGAGAGATAGTGCTTAGCAGCGGCTTGTGAAACAGGACACATCACATAGCATGGTTGCTTTAAGGGTGTTGCACCATTGGATCCTCACTTGGCGGAGCACGGCCAAACTCACTGAAAGGACATGAACAATCCAGAATTTGGCCAGCCAGCTGCGTAACAGCGTTTTCTTAACCCGTGTGGCTTTCATTTCAGGCATTTCCCCAGCAGTATGAGACATCTCCCTCTTGTTGCATGCCACCTGTCCCACATGAACAAAGAGTTAAGCAGGGCGCCTGCTAGGCCAGATGAGAAATATGGCGGACAATTGTGGGTGTGTGCAAATTCTGTGGACATGTGATGTGTTTGTGTGTGTGTGACTTGTGATTGCTGAGAAGATTGACTTACCCTGGTGGGACAGAGGAGTTCATTCCTCCTCTTGTGGCACGGGGTGGCTGTCCTATTTAGAGGGCATTTCAACTATTCATTGCTGCCAACGCCTCCCATGGCAGATTGGTAATGTTTTTGCTCCTTCGGCGGCCAGAGCAGAGGTCGAAGACATCATGGCGAGAGGCAATGTGTGCTCATGTGCGTGTGTTTGTGTGGTGTGCGTGCGTACGTGTGTGTGTGTGTTTCTGAGTAAGTTATTGATTTGCACAGACCTGTGATTGCATGTGTGTGAGTTTTTGTGTGCGATTACGTGCATGTTTGTGATTGTGTCACTGTGTGTAAGTTCTGTGTGTACCTATGTTTATTCATATAGGTGTGTTCCTGCATGTGTTTCTGCATGTGTGTTTGAGTGAGAACGTGCCATTGCACGTCAATGTATGTATGTGATTACATAAGTGTTTGTGGTTCTGTGCATCTGCGTAGATTCTCTGTGTATCTTTGTGTGTGAATATGTGTGAGGGGTTGTGTGAGAGATTGAGTATAAATGTGTGCGAGCATCTGTACGCCTATTAGTGCATATTCGCTGTGTGCATGTGTGTTTCCCTGTATGTTCCTCTGCTTTTCTGCGCTGCGGGTGCATGTGTTTGTGCAAGTGTGCGTATATTTAAGCTTGTGTTTGTCTGTGTGAATGTGTGGTTTTGTGTGTGTCAATTTGTGTGAGCGTGTGCATTTGTGTGTGTGTGTGTTCCAATGTGCTTATATGTTTCTGAGCCGGTGTGTTTTTGCTGAGTATGTGATTATGTCGGCACGTGTTTGTGAGTGTGTGTAACAGTTTATGTGTGATTACTTTTTGATTCATTGTGACTGCATGGACGTCTGTAAAGTCTATGTGTATCTATGAGTGCGTGTGATCGTGTATGTTTTTTAAGGGTGAGTCTGTGTCTGTGTGCATGAGAAAGGGAGAGAGAAAGAAATAGGGAGAGAGTTAGTGTTTCTGTGATTGAATGTGCATGTGTGTGTGAATGTCTGAGGGTGAATATGTATGAATTTGTGTAAATGTGTGTGTCTTTGTGTACGTATCTGTATGCATGCGGGCATGCATGTGTGTTCTGTTTGTAAATCTTTGTGGTAATGTGTGCTTATATGTGTCTTTCTGTGTGTGTAGCTCAGTGATGGCGTGTCTGTGCACGTCTATGTATGTGTATTGTAAATATGTGTGAGTGCCTGTTGTATGTTTTGGTTCTGTGTTTATCTCTGTGTGTGCATTTGAGTTGCGTGTGTGCATGTGAGTGTATGTGTGTATATGTGTCTGTGTGAAAGTGTGAATATAATTGTGAGTGAGCATTTGTGCGTCTATATGTGCGTGACATATGTGTGCACGTCCATGCTTCCATATATATTCGTGTGTGTTCCTCATCTGTGTATATCTGTGTGTGTATAATATGTGTGAATATGTGTGTGAGAGTGAGATATGGAGAGAGAGAGAGAGAGAGAGATAGAGAGAGAGTGCTTTGTTTGTGCCTGTGTGTATTCGTTTGTTCTATGTGTGTTCCTCTGCTTTTCTTTGTTAGTGTGTGTCAGCGTATGTGTGCGTGTGTGCATATTTCTGATGCTGTGCGAAGGTCTGAGTGTGTGTTTATGCATTTTGTCTGTATTTATGCTCTGTGTGTATTTCTTTGTGTATGTGAAAAATAGAGAGAAAGAGCGTAACCATATGTGTGCTCTGTTTCTGAGTGCATGTATTTGTGTGTGTTACATTGCTTGCGTGTGTCTGCATATGTGCATGTTGGTGTATTTTTGACTGAGTGTGCGTGTGTGTGTTTGTGTGTATGCGTCCGTGTGTGTGGGAGAGAGAGTTGTGTGTAAAAATGTTGGCATCCTCTCTGTCTGCATGTGTGTATTTATCTTTTTCTGTGTGTGCGTTCACCTGCATTTCTATGTCAGTGTATGCGTTTGTCTGTATGTATTTGTGTGGGAGCCTGTGTGTATCTGTGTGTGTGTGTGTGTGTGTGTGTATGTGTGTGTGTGTGTGTGTGTGTGAGTGTGCATTTGTGTGTGTTTTATTCACTAACGTGATGCGGGATTTGCTGCCTGGGACTGCATTTATTACGCATCCCTAGTTGTCGTTGAAAAGGTGGTGGTGAGCTGCCTTCCTGAACGGCTGCAGTCGATGTGGTGTACGTAGACCTGTAGTGCTGTTGGGGATGGATTTCCAGGATTTGGACGCATGGATAGTTTAGGAACAGTGGCAAATTCCCAAGTCAAGATGGTAAGCGATTTGGAGGGGAGCTTCCAGGTGATGGTTTTCCCTTTTATTTGCAGCTGTTGTCATTTTGGGTGGTAGTTGTCATAAATTTGGAAGGTGTTGTCAAAATGCCTTACATGGTGCAGTGTAGGTGTGCTTCTGCCTGTGTCTGTGTGCGTGTCTATGTGATTGTCTCTGTGTGTGAAACTACTTTTCCGTTAGTGTGCTTGCAGATTTCCAAATCACCTGAGGTTTGGGGAGGGTAAACAGGAAAATAGTCCCTCTGCTTGTAGGTCAATACATAAGGGCCGTGGATACAAAGTCATTGACCAAGAGATATACAGAGGACGTTAGCAGAGACATTTCCACTCAGTTGGTGGGATTTGCAACGCCCCACCTGAAAAGGTGGTACAAGATAATTTAGTGAATAATTTTAGAAGGAAATTGGAAAGGCTTTTGAAGGAGAGCATCTTAAAAAAGCACGATAAACAAGAACTACTCAGAAGCATTAAA
The DNA here is from genome assembly GCA_026770705.1 of Isurus oxyrinchus. Lineage (NCBI taxonomy): Eukaryota > Metazoa > Chordata > Chondrichthyes > Lamniformes > Lamnidae > Isurus > Isurus oxyrinchus. The sequence continues at coordinate 335,513 of JANJGN010000290.1, read as the reverse complement.
CAAAAACAATGCACAAAGGTACAGTACAAATGCATACACACATATGACCGTGCACAAAGTAAGACATTTATAATTCGACGTAAAGTGACTTTGCAGTGTGAGAGAGGGATGAAAAGGTGGGTCTCATTAATTTAGCTGATATTTTCTGTATTCATGACATGAATTTCGTGAATACACGCAGATGAATAAGAACAAGGAAACCGAATTCTGTTGTTGAAAGATGTGGGGTATCATCCCACCTAAGATATGATTCTTGTAAAAGGAACTTGGTCAAATTTTGAAACTGAGCAAGTAAAAGAAGCTCGCGTTAACCACAACTACATAACTTGGTATCAATAAACCACACAGATCTCCGCCCAAAACAACGCTCAGAAAGTGACCCTCTTTGGTGTGAGTTTGACTTATTGTGTTGAATATGTGTACTTTATCATTCTGCTGGTTACAGAGATCTGTATTTTCCTCATTCGGTCTGAATCTGTTTTGATGTGGAAATATTTTTTTCTGCCTGTTTCTTTTCTTTTCCCAATCACTCCTGAATATAGTTACACACAACGCAGGTACACTCAAGTGCATTGAGAGATAACACAGTTACACACATAATAATTCAGAACTGGCACACCAAGAGACACGAAATCCATTTTCAAACATTCCAATGTTACTTAAAAATATTGATACATTGAGAATCTGCCGTCACCCAATCCGCAACAGGAAATAAAGATTTTGTTGACAGAAACACAAAGAAAATCCATTTATATTCGACTATCATTTTCAAGTTTCGATTCATTCTGCAATCTAAATTTGGTAAACTACCAAGAAAAGTGCTTGTGGAGTCAATACAATGGATCGAAAGAATCTGCTTCCTCAGGCTGTGTGTGTGTATTTGGAACACAAGAGATGGAATGGGAAAACAATGGACAGTAGATGGAGAGCCAATCAGTAAAGGCATGGAGAATAGACAAGGAACATATCTTTCATGGACCAATTGAGAAATGAGAGTATTTTCTATATGGTGAGAAACAAGGGGCTGTAGAAAAGCAAAGGGATTTAATTCTCCAGGTACTGGGCTCACAAACACTCAGTGCACATGCACACAAAGAAGTCATTTGAAGACGACAATTTCCAGGCTGTCATATCTGAGTTAACACTCATTACAATCGATAATCAGACAACTGTCCTGTATTTGCTGCTGCAATTAGAGTACAAATGAATGCCACTAAAGGAGGCATAAAAACCAAGAAACAAGTTTTCTCATACAATGTTTTGAGTTGTAGCCTATTATTTGTGCAGTAGACATCATTGTTCACCTCTTCTGTGGCTTGAAATTGATCAGACATTCTTTATCGTTGATGGCGCTGTACGGCAGGGGGAATTGAGAATTCTCGGGAAGGTGCAGTTGAGGCAGAAGATCAACCAGAAAGATTGGGAATTGGTTGAGAAGCCATGAAATCTATGATACACCTGCTCCTGTTTCTCATGTTCTTACAGGCATTACTCAGAGGAACCACCAAGAGTATGTTGGCCTTGGAGTTGGAACAGTGCTGATTGACCAGTGGGATTTCAGAGTTCAGTCCGTTACTTCCGGAGTTCAGGTTTGATAATTATAGAAAGGTAGAACCGTAGAATGGATAGAGCACAAAACGTTTGTTCCATGTTGTCTGTGCTGGCTCTCTGAAGGAGAGATTCACCTATTGCCGCCTTGACCCGCACATTTTTTTTTCCTTTTCAGGGCTAATTCCTGCTTATTTCCTCTTGTGAAAAGAAGAATGAAGGTTGATCTGATCGAAGTTTCCATTCCATTTAAACCACAAGTTAGGTTAAAAAGAGAGAAACTGCTTTCCACGGTGGTAGGTTTGGGGTGAAATGAGGTCATACTTTTGTCACTAATTCCCTGCGATGGTGTCTAGGCCAACCAAAAGGAAAATGAAGATGCTCTTTTCATATTTAGGGCAGTTAGAAATCGAGAAATAATTCTTAGAAGTTGATCGAATCTACTATAATTTCCAGAAGGAAGTATTTATTTGCAATGAAGAACTATATGTCTCTTCTGCTGTCTTGAAGAATTCTGCATCCCTTACCCTTTTCCTCCCAGTAGCCTCACGGCGGGGGTGGGGGCTAGGGGCGCAGAGGGGGAAATCACGTGCAGTCAGAAGGCAGCGTTTGGACCGGGACTCGAACCACAGAGCCGCAGATTTTATGTTTTACTGTTTGAGATATCCAGCTGGATCAAACATGCTTATCACAGATGCCTTGATAATCTGACCTGAGGCACTGCAACCATATTTTGCTTGCATTCCCGTGCTTGGTAATTCTCCCTATTCAGCGCCTTTCCCTCACAGGAAGACCAGCAGCCTCCATTTGGCTTCATTTCACCAATCTCCAAATTGACACCGACTACTCACTCCTCACTCGAGGCTTGTGATGTGAGAACTGTTGTTACACAGCTGTCTGCACTGAACCTTCAACGTTTTGCAGATTGTGTTTATTGCACCGAAAAGTTAAGTTGAAGAAATTGGAGAGGAAAGCTCCAAGCTCACAGAGTTGGATTTTGCGAATGGTTAAAAAAAATATATATAGTGTTTGTTGTGGGAAAGTGAGATATTGACACTATTAAAGCAAGAAAGCTCGTTGGGAATAATGTTCTAAATTCTGAGACTCATAAAAATCCCAATGCCTTCCTCAAAAAACTCCAGCACTAAATCCAGCAGCAAGTTTAACCCCGAATTCCAAATGACTGGAATTTGTGTAGGGTTGTTTAATGCACACTCGGTCAAAAGCTGCTCTGATATAGAATGCAGTCACACTCATTTCACCCAGCGAACAGCAGTAGAGACAAGCACAACTTTGAATATTGCATGTTTTTTCGGAGAGATATTAAGTTGCAGAAATTCCACGAATATACAATGCCAGTGTGGTTTATTTCACCAGTGAGTAAACGATTTCATAAGGTCTTTGTTTTGGGAAAGTGTGATACCTTATTGCTGAAAGCAAGAAATCTCATTCGTAGCTTTGAACAGTTCCAATGAAAAGTCATTGGCTTGAACAGTTCGATTTGTTTGTCTTCAGTGATGTTCCCAGTGTGAGGTGGGAATGACTGCCCTGAATATCAAGGCAATATTTGACTAAGTGTGGCATAAAGGAGCACTTGCAAAATTGGGGTCAATGGGAACTAGGGGGAAAACTCTCTGCTGATTCGAGTCATTCCTCGCACAAATGAAGATGATTATGATTGTTGGAGGTCAATCATTTCAGTTCCAGGACATCACTGCAGAAATTCCCAAGGGCAGTGCTGTCGGCCCAACTATCTTCAGCTGCTTGATCAATGGCTTTCCTTCCACCAGGACGTCAGAAGTGGGGATGGTTGCTGATGATTGCACAGCTGCTTGATCAATGGCTTTCCTTCCACCAGGACGTCAGAAGTGGGGATGGTTGCTGATGATTGCACAATGTTCAGCACTATTTGCAACTCCTCAGATACTGAAGCAGCCCATATCCAATTGCAAAAAGACCTGGGCAATATCCAGGTTTGAGCTAACAAGTGGCAAGTAGCAGTCACGCCACACAAGCGCTAGGCAATGACCATCTCCAGAAAGATAGAATCTGTCCATTGCACCTTGGCATTTAATGGCAAAACGATAATGAATTCCACTCTATCAGCAACCTGGGAATTAATAATGAACAGAAATGAACTCGACTAACCATATAATTACTGTGCCTACGAGAGCAGGTCAGAGGCTAGGAATCCTGCGGCGAGTAACTCACTTCCTTTCTCCCCAAAGCCTGCCCACCATCAACAATGCTTATGCCAGGGGTGTGATGGAATACTCTCCGCTTTCCTGGATGAGTGCAGCTCAAATAACACTCAATAAGATTTGCACCATCCAATACAAAGTAGCCCGCTTGATTGGAACCCCATCCACAAATATTAATACCCAGCATCATCAAAGCAGATAAGCTGCAGTGTGGAACATCTATTAGATATAATGCAGAAATTCGCAAGGGCTCCTTAGCCATCACTGTCCAAACAAACGACCGCTACCAAATAGGATGGTAAATGCAGCGGATACATGAGAACAGCACTATCTGGATTTTCCCCTCCAAGCCGCTCACCATCCTGACTTTGAAATATATCGCCCTTCCTTCAATGTCGCTGAGTCAAAATCCTGGAATGCTATTCCTAACAACACTGCTGATGTACCTACATCACAAGGACTGTGGCGGTTCAAGAAGGCAGCTCACCAGTTTCTCAAGAGTAACTAAGGATGGGTAGTTAATGTTGGCCGATACAGTGAAGACAATATCTTGTAAATTAATTAAAATATTTATTGGCCATCACACCCAGGAGTGGGCTTGAAACCGGTGTTTCTGGCTGAGTCCACAAGTCCTTCTTATCAGCTATTTTAGAAGTGCTATTTCCATGCAACTTGATGTAGTTATTAATAACACTGACTGATACAAATGCAGTGATAAAGTGGAAGATTTTGAGATGCAGGAGTTCTAGTCAAACGAGTTGGCCATATCATTTCTAATTCGACTCTTACGTTCTTTCGCTCTGTGTTAATCATTTAAGCCCCCCAATTTCAGTAAAACTATGCTTTTTAGTGAACAGGATCAGTTCCCTGAAACAGTTTATTTCGAACCATGTTGTGTTGTGAACGGTTAGTCGTTAGAATAGCTAGAATTTCATTATGCCAAAGCTCAATATTTGAATTCAAGACTATTAAAGCATGATTACAGAAAAGAATATTTACTTCTGAAAGTGCTGGCGGGGGGCGAGGGTTGGGAGGGGTGGGAGGTGCGGGTGTGCTGCGGGTGCTGTGCTGTGGTGGCGGTATATAGCTGGGCTATCGCATTTCTTGATTGATCTCAATAACCTAGTACTGGATGTGCAAGGCATAGTTTCAGAATTTGAGTATGATGCAAGACTTGGAAGTATTGTGAACTTTGTGGTGATAATGATGGACTTCAGGAGGATATAGATAGGCTGGTGGGATGGGAAGACTCGGAGTAGGTGAATTTTAATGTGCAGGAGTGCGAAGTGATACATTTTGCTCAAATGAAAGAGGAGGGGTGACATAAAATGAAGGGCGTAAATCTAAATTAATGCAGGAGCAGAAGGACCTGGATGTGTATCTGCAAAAATCATTGAAGCTGTCAGGGCAGCTTGAGAAAGCAGCTATAGGCCCCGAATACTGGATTTATTAATCAGGGCATAGAGTACCAAAGGAACTAAGTTGTCAACATTCATAAAATACTGGTTCAACTTAAAAGAAGGTTTTGCAAAGGATTCAGAAAAGATTTACGAGAATGAATCCGAGGATGGTAGAGTTCAGATATGTGGATAGATGAGTGAAGCTGGGGCTGTTCTTCTTGGAGAAGAGAAGTTTGAGGGGAGATTTTTTAGACGTACTCAAAATCATGAGGGATCTAGATAGTTAACATGGTGAAATTGCTCCCATCGGCGGGAGGTTGAGAAGCCTAAACTGATTTCAAAAATTACCAGAGGCGACATGAAGATAAACTTCTTTATGCAACAAGTGATATGGTGTGGAAGCTACTGGCTGAGTGTGTGGTGGAGGCAGATTCAATTGCAGTAGATAATTATCTGAAAACATAATATTTTCAGGGCCACATGGAAAAAAGCGAAGGAATGGGACTGGCTGAGTTGCTGTTGCAGAGAACCGGCAGGCAGACACTGTGCTGAATGGCCTCCTTCTGTCCTATGACCACTATATAAATCTATGGGTAACCTTGCTTTAATGCCCTGTTACCCAAACTACGCAATAACTGGGGACAAAATAACTGATTGCACTACACCTAAGAATCAGGACAATGGAAGACAGGCACACTCCGAGGGATTAGCACACATTTTATGTATAAAGTGCATCCAAATCATTTATTTCAGATTATTTATACACAACCAATAGGGAATAATTTGCTTTATAGATGCACACAATGTAAGACATGACTAGAAGTTTCCCGCAACACCAGCTTCCCCACGTACCCCTGTCATCCGCCCCCAGCAATCTAGAAACCTAATCGTGATGGTAAGTAATTCCTCAGCGTGATTTTTGGACAGTCAAACTTGCGGCACACTCCCCACAAAGACGAAATAAATCTGTCAGTTCTGACCAAGCCCATCGACCTAAAAACTTTAACTTTGTTGTCTCTCATCACAGAAGCTGCCAGACCCGCGGAGTATTCCCAGGATTCTCTGTTTCTTTTTAACCTGTAAGGACAGTTGCGGCCAGTCTTTTCCTGTATGTTTCTGAGGGATGAAGAATTCTCCCGCTCCGCCGCCACACCGCACCCCACCAACCCCCTCTCTTTTTTGATCGGTTTACAGAACAAACCATAGGAGGCGTGAAATAGCAGTTTTCTTACTTTGCTGAGGCCTGTTTTGCAAGCAATGACAATTATCCAAGATGGGCTCTCTGTTGACGAGCTCCGTGCGTCACTACAGGGTTGACAATGAAAATTATATTGACGCAGAAATTGATACAAGCATCGCCTCCGATGTTGTAAAGCCAGTAACAAGTGCGGCAAACACAACTTAAATACGGTTGACACTCGCCACTCACAATGGCTTTGAATTATAGCAGGTGGAATGAAGAAACAACAGTTAAATGAAAGAATTAGTGATCGCTCGCTTCTAAAACACAAGGAGCCTTTTCACCTGGTTGCAAGATGTGGAGAGCAGAGTCCTTGAATTAACCGCTGTCACATGCCACAAATGGCTGCTTCACAACAAACTAAACACGTGTTACGTAATTGGTGTATGAGTGAGAAACATGTGGAGTTTGTTCTCCTACCCGCTATATATTGGATAACTGATAGCTATTGGCAGATAGGTGCAGCTGTCCCTTGCATCTGCTCTTAGTTCAATAGCTACATTTATCCGCTCTCTTTAAAGCGACTATTGTCGTTCGTAAATCCATTCTGCTTAAGTGAATTATTACTGTTTTGTTCGCAGTCGATTGGTGTGATACACAAGCGGTGTCTCGCCAGTTGGAAGCAGTTATATTCTCCATAGGTTGACGTGCTGTTTCATTTTGTGGCTCCGCTTTGTGTGTGCGGTGTAAACGTCAATATCAACTGTGCATATTCAAGGATAAAAACATTCCTCCTGCATTAAATTTGAGCTAATAATACATTGCTCTGATCTATCAACATTTTTTCAGTGACATGTCATGCCACCCTTTCACTCTCCAAGCCCAGCTACAACCTAAATGTATCTGAGAATGTTCCTTATTCCTCTTTTAGTTATGCCCAAGAGTACGTGTGTCATGATACTTAACCAAAGCATTAAAAATATTCCAAGTGTGAAATAGAGGATTGTCAGAAGTTCGCTTTCATATAATAGGGGCTTTCCCATTTTATCAAGAGTATGGATTAAAATATAACTTCATTAATTACGGCGATGCGGAATTTTAATTTATAATCGGGCGCACTGATTTAGGGAGGAAATAAAACAAAACAGGAAAAAGACTTGGAGGCACTGGATCACCTCCAGCAATGTTTGAGTGATTTCATCACGAATAACATAGCGTAGGGGCCTCAAAAGTAACGTTAGAGTAGGGTTACAGCTCGAAATACTGTAATGATTCTCTGCACGGACACAACTATTAATGCTGGAGTAGGGTCTTCCTCAGTAATACTAAATTCACCGTAAGAAAAGCTACGGTAACCTCACCAACGGTAATGTTAGTGAAAGGAAATCACGAGTAAGAGTTGAGCAGCAGCCTGTCCTGTAACCCGACAGCTGGGTTACCACCACTGATGTTATGCCAATATCACCATCAACACTAGAATAGAGTCACCGTGAAAATTCTGGAATAGGATGAAAAACAATAATCCAAAAACAAAATACAGCGATGCTGGAAACCTGAATTTGAAAAAGTCAATGCTGACCGTTACCTGAAATATTAACTCTGATTGACTCTCCACTGATGCTGCAGGATCTGCTGAGCATTCCCAGCATTTTCTGCTCGTATCTCCCAACTAATAATGTTGGAGCAGGGCATCCCGATGTTTGAGTGGAGTTTGCATTGCTAATGATAGATTAAAGTCAGCACTGATTATTTTCCAATTTGTTTCCCACTATTAATGTTAGAGTTTATAATGAGTAGTAGCTGACATAGCAACAGCATAAATATACGGACATCGCCAGTATTCTTAATGTCAGAGCAATATCATCGTCAGCAAAAATAACGCCGATTCATCACGAGGTTTCGCCAGAGAAGACAGGAAGTTTAAGTTTAAGAATTACAGTCTATAACACGTTTACATTCTGCAATGGATGAGTCACGATCGCAGAAGAATAATATGAAGCCCCAGGAATCCAACACTGTACAGAGGCGTATTCCTTTCCACTTTCAAGGGGAGCATGCGCAGAACACTTTCCACCTGGGGTTGCTTCCTGATCATTAATTTAAATGACGAAGTTTCTGGAACTGAGCTGGCCAATTTCCCCATTGACGGACCGGGGTCTGTAAGAGGAAAATTACTCGCTTGTTTGTTAAGTGACTATAACTGACACGAATTATTGTGTAAGCTGATTTCCTCACCGCGACATGAATTGGCCTATAAAGGGGAAAACAGTTACGGATCTTTAATGCAATTCAGAAAACTGAGTGATCCATCGCATTCTTCTACAAAAATGATCCTGCCAACGATTCTACAAGTAAAGCAAATTTACTACCCAATGCTAGCAGCCTTTTGTATTCCTGGTAAGTCATTGTTGCCTGGTATCTGCTGAGAATTTCACTGCTAGTGATTATGTGGCTGATTGTGGGAATGTCTCACTGCCGAGTCATATTTCTACCAGGATGAATGCTGAATATCAACGGGAAATATAGGTGTTCACAGGGCCTGGGAGCCGTGGTTCAGCTCAGCAGATTGTGGGCACCTGGAGTTTAATTTTCCTGCTCACCCTGAAAGAGCGGGGGTTTGAATTGCCGCCACTCCAACAGTTCATAGATCATTTAGCAATGTGTTGCTCAGTGTCTATATTAACAATCTCAGATGTCCTGCTGCCCATTGTCGACATTACAGTGATAAGTCCAAGTACTGCAGCGTCCTCCACCCAGCAGGGAACAAGAAGATATTTTGAGGAACAGGAAGTTGCTCCTCATTCCTCCCTCGCAAAGAATCTTTGCGGATCCATCTGTTCCTGTTTAGTTCATGACCGGGTCCTTCAGAGCGATTATAAAAAGTCAAAGAGTGCTGTGTTGAATTCAAATGGATAGTTGCTTTCTTCAGCTGAATATTTTATTTCAATTTATTGCTTCCTGTAATGGATTGGAAATTAAATTAAACACCGCTGGCACCTGATGTCCTTCTCGAGATTCCCATCACCAAATATTCAGGAGGAACCGTTTGTAAAATTCTCTTTAGTGTAACATGGAGCCTCAATGGCAATTTATCAAATTCACTCAGTGTTTCACATGGGAACGGCTTGATGACAGGCAGATTACATGTCAGGAAATCTGTTTATTATTTGACCTTTTAAATACAACAAGTTATAGAAATATCCCATTTTCCCCTTACGAAACTTTTTATCGGTAAGTGGACAGTCTCCATGAGGTACTCACGGGTGACCTGCACTGTACAGTTTAAATGCAAATTGAGCCTCAATCCAATGCCAGTGGCGATGGTCTTTGGAAGGGAATCAGGAGAGATGTTTGACGGACGGTTGATCAGATTTTGCCGGTTTTACACTATTAACCGAAGTCAACATTAGCTCCAGTTGAGGCATCAATGCATCAGTGTCGGTGAGAGTAGGAGTCAGCTTGGGGCGACTCTCCGTTGCCATCCTGTGAACTGAATTCGAGTGACCCTTCTCTCAGCACTATGAAACCATCAGACTGAAACTTACCGGGAGGACGACAGAGTCCCAGTTCCTGTACATAGTGTTACAGTCCACTTGAGAATCAATTACCTGATGGAAAATAAATTCTCATAGGACTCCGGTGGAAGGAAACAATGGACAAGATTTCACTTCTTTCAACATTTACTGTAAAAAAATCAAACCATAGACAAAAATATATAATTAATTGATAACTGTATTCAGTAGAAAGCGTTTATTATTATTATAGTAGCTGATACAACAATGGTAAGCCTGATGGATTTCTCGGCCAGTCCTCAGCACATATTTGGCTCTGTGTTCAGTCTCAATGTCTCTCACAACTCCACCTTGCTCCAACAGTGCTCAACTACTCTTCTTCCCGCAGGGTCTGATTCTCAATTGGCCTCCAACAGCCAATTGACTCCATCCAAGCTCCACGGGTATGATTATCATCAACGAGGCACACTTCCGTGTAGCATCTTTCACTCGGGTCACAACGCTCCTGATGGCAGAGTTTTCCCAGAGGGACTGTCACCCCACCATTCAATGGCTCTCTCGTACACAGTATGATCAGCTCTGGTTAAAAAGAAATAACTGCCAGCTCTTCAGCTTGCCTGGTTGGCTCACAGATTGTCTCAGGTTACAGTCTTTTAAGATTGCTCCCATTCACAGATTCAGCGAGAGCGCCTGGGCCTGCATCGCCTCTGCTGAAAAGCAATTGAATTTTTTATACTCTGCTTTTTTTGAACACAGATGAAATCCTATCTCCCAATCTGTTTATACTTCCTAATTAGATGCACAGGTTCATTTCTCAGAAGTCCGGTATCCAATTTGTAGATCCCACCGCCAGAAACCTGTTTCCGGTCGCTGCTTCAGCTAGGGGCCATCTCAAAAATACTGCTCTTAAAAATGAGCACACGAGAGTGCATATTCGTTTACTTATTTTAGGAATTTCATGAACACTTTACAATATTATAAATCGATAGGTGTATATAACGCTAGGTAGAAATGCACAGTACTATTTCCTGTAATATTCTGTGAAATGTTTGTGAGCATTCATGTTACCTACTTTCCCTTCCCTTTTCCCACAGCAAAACTCATGACAATGGTGATTCTCTTCAGAGGAAATTGCGGCCTTTCAAAATGTTTTTATTTCTATATGGTGTCCATGGCAATAGCTGATTTACTGGTCATGCTCAATAATGTTCTCGTGTATAACATCCTTAGTAAGCATTTTCCACCTATAATCCTGTCCTTTACACCAATTTGCAAGTTCATAATGTACACAAATAATGTCAACCTCTATTTAACGGTGTGGTTTACAGTCTCCCTCACATTTGACCTATTTGTATCTATCTGTACTCACCAATTTAAGGCGAGGTATTGCACAGTGTGAACTGCGGTGACAGTTCTAACAGCAATCTCTGTCCTCTCATGTTTACAGGTCATCCCTTTTTGGTTTGCATTTGACCCTAAGCGAATGGTTCACAATGTTCACTGGGGTTTCCAACCCAGCCTGGAATTTTATACATCTCCTATTGGTGTAACATTCACTTGGCTACAAAGTGTTTTATTGACTTGAATTCCTTTCACTTTGATATTACTGTTTAATTGTTTGACGGTCAGACGAATTTAAGTAGCCAGTGGAGCCCAGAAGAAGCTCCGGGGTCACAGCAGCGAGAATCACAGTGATCCGGAAATGCAGAACCGAAGGAAATCGATTATATTACTGTTCACTGTATCGGCTAATTTTATACTGTTGTGGCTGACAGCAGTCGTTTGTTCGTTAGTCAGTGGTGCGGTCATTCATGTACGACCGGATTATACAGCTCCCGCATACATCGCCACTCAAACTGGACAAATGCTTATGTATTTGAGTTACTGCACAAACGCGTTTATTTATGCACTACACAAACTAAATTCCGGGAAAAGCTGAAGCAGATAGTGAAATCTCCTTGGACAATTATTCTGATACTAATAAACAAAATGCAAAATGAAAGTAAAACTCTTCCTATTCTGACCATAGTTAAATTTTCTCCAGTGTTCCCGGTTTGATTGTGCACTTTCTGCTGCCACGACAACATGTTGCTTTATTTAAATAATATCCGAAAACATTGACCACTTTGTGTCATGTGTTTCATGTTTGCTCATTTTGAACGTGGATTAGAATTGTTTCTTCCAATTGAAGCGCGCTTGCTCCTCATGGTACGTGGAGAACAGTCATCAACATGTTACAACAGTGGAGTAAACCCTGTCTGCTTTGGCCTTAACTCCGGTGCACGGCAGAAACTGCAATAAGAAGCTCCAGTTTAGTAAACAGCTAAGGTCCCAAAACTTCCAATGTCCACTGCAGTGAATTTAAGTTGCTGTTACACATCCCAAACTGCGCGGACGTCCTGACACGTTTTTGACAAAATTTTCTATCGACAACTAAGCCCTGATCCATCATAAATTGTTCCTCTGCGGAAGGAGAGCAGGGGTGTTTAGGGACCAGAAAGAGGATTGCAGGGACAGCAGGGCATGTGAGATAATAAATGAATGCTTTGCACCTGTTTTTACGAAGGAAGAATATGCTGGCTAGGCCATAGGGCAAAAGGAGGGTATAAGTCAATAAAAGGCTAAAAATTGATAAGGAGGAAGTATTGGATAGGTTAGCTGCACCGAAAGCCGTCAAATAAGGGAAGCGAGAGTAAATATTGAAGCGGCACTGGCTATAAAGTTTCGGTCTTATATAGATTCAAGGGTCGTCCTAGCGAATGGAAAGTTGCAAACAATGCACCCTTATTCAAAGAAGCGTCAAGGGATTAAGTGACAGAATTGTCAGTTTAAATTCGCTGATCAGAAACTTCTAGAAAGTACAATTAGAGACAGGATTAATAGAGGTGGACATATGCGAGTTAATTAAGGAAACCATCATAGAATTCTGAATGGGAAATCATAGCTAACTAACTTACTTTTAAAAAAGTAGCACGAAGGAACGATAAAGGCAAAACTGTTGGTGTACATGGACTCCCGAACACATTTGATACAGTACCACACAACAGTCAAGTGAGGAAAAACATGTAGCTAATGGAAAAAATGGGACAGTAGCAACATGTTTACAAAACTGGCTGAGTGACAGGAGGCAGATAGTAATGCTTTATGCATATCTTTCAAGCTGGAAGATGACTTGTGTTGGAATTCCCCAGACGTCCGCATGGCACCCTTGCTTTCGCCTGAAAAATATTAATGATCTATACTTTAGTGCACAGGGAACAATTTCAAAATTTTCGGATGATACAAAACTTGAAAGCCTTGTACACTGTGGGGAGTGCAGTTTAGAGCTGCAAAAGGACATATACAAGTTGTTGGAATTGGTTTATAAGTGGCAGATGAATTCAACGTCGCAAAATGTGAGCCGGTACACTTTGGTAAAAAGACCATATAAGGTAAGGCATACAAGTGCAAGGGAGGTTCTGGATCAGTGGGATATAGGTGTATATGTGTATATATAGTTGAACGTGGCAGGATAAGTTGAGAGGGCAATTAATAAAGTGTAAAGTTTCTTTGCCATTTTTAATAAGAACACAGAGTACAAAACCAAGGAGGTTATGTTGAGCTGTGTTTAGACCTCAACTAGAGTTCTGCGGTCAGTTCTGGGCTCACATTTTAGGAAGGATTTATGTCATTGGAGAGAGAGAGCAGTAGAGGTTTAAAGGAATAAGGTGTTGGATTCATTACTTATGAAGAGAGGTAGGAGAAATTGGAACACTTTTCTTTGGATAAAAGAAGCTGGGAGGAGCTTTGATAGAAGTATCCAAAACCCTGAGGAGACTGGAGAGGGAGGTTAGGGATAAAGTGTCCCACTTGGTGGAAGGAATATAATAAAAAAGAGCACAGATTTATGCTAATTGGCAAAACAAAACAAAAGTAATTGAAATAAATAACTTTTTTAACCAGTGAGTGGATGGGTCTGGAATGGACTTCATGAAGGTGGAGGCAGGTTCAATCGATGCATTCAAGAGGGAATTGGGTGCTTCCTTCGAAAATAAATAATTTCACTTACGAGGAGAAGGCAGGAGAATGGCATTAGATAAAGTGCTCATTCACAAAGCCGTTGCAGACATGATGAGTCGAATGGCCTAATTTTTGCACTGTAACAATTCTGTGATTCTCTCTCTACACCGCAAAACATGTGAATATGCGAGGCAGAATCTGGTATCACCCTGCAGCACCGCACATCTACCAAAACGCTCATCTCTGCCTAAATCTTCTATCAACCAATACAAATTCTCAGGCCAGTCATCATCATACTCAACGTCGGTCCTCTCCATTCCACACGTTGCCTAAAAGACTTGATTGTTCAGCTTTGGACAATATATTAGGAATCACAACAAGCAACTTTTGATCATTCCCCATGAATTTCTAGGGGCCAATCGTCTCCACTGCCATTCGAGGCCCACCTTTGCTCAGATTCCAAAATTGGCTAAAAGAGCAACCACCTTCAGTCTGCCTATCATCAACTCTGTAGTTGCACTGATGCCAGCACCTACGTTCAGTCGATCTCCAAATTCAGCAATCATGGAGGCCTCCATACTTTTAATCAATGCAGAAGCGTCTGCATTTGAACTGAAAATGGTCGGAAATGAATGAATTCCCGCCTTCTTTTTAGGAAGGTCGCCATTTGTTCTAAGAGAGTCTCCTCCGTGAAATGGAAACCCCGTCAGTTCTAGAAATATGTGAAATTTGGGTACAGTCTCGTAATTTTAATAGAAACACAGACTCGGAACATCTAGGGCAAACTTTGTCGATCTCTGATAACACCTATTAAACTCTAGAAAATACTCGTCCATGGACTGATGGTCTGTCATCGCAAATTTATCAAACGTTGACCACGCTACGTAGTCTTCTAACAAATCACCTTCAATATAAAACCTATCCACCAATTCTCACAGAAGACTTAGTCCCTCCTTAATGTCCAAACCAGCTCCAAAAATAATTGACTCCTAATCTTATTGCTTCCTGCTGCTGCCGAATTCAAAGCGGTGCCCTTCTTCCTCTTGGAAAACGTGGTAACTCGAGTGCTCATTTCCACCTCATTTTCCGCTGCTTCTACCGTTCAAATAACCGAAAAAACAGTTGCAATCAAAGGTTGAAAAGTCGCTTCTGGCTTCAGCCATTTTTCACCAGAGATTTCCTGGAGCAATACATTTGTCAAAAAAAGATACAAAGAATGCTTATTCACCTTACAGCCACTACAGCTCGACGCTCATTCTCTGGAACCATGGTGCGATTTGATACTCATTCCCTGAATAAAGGAAGAATATGGAGCCAGTCGTTCTTAACATTGGTTTAGTCACAAAACCCAGAGAACACAGGCACAAAGTTAATTTTCCTTCCATCCACATGGGTGGAAACCAAATATTTTATATGCTTAATAATATTGCACCACCATTTCTCCCAACTAATAAAAGAACCTTATAACTAGAGCATGCCCTTCAAGTGACAAAATTAGAACATTAAGTATGATAACCGTACGTACTTCAGAATTGGTGTGCGGTCAAAGACAGGAGGGTGTGACTACAAGTGAGGCAAGTAACTGGATCCAGCAAGTAGCATTGGACGAGCCTCAGCCCTTGTGCTTGTCCAACAGGAATTAATTGCTTGCAGCTTACATAAAAGACAGCAGTGACTACACCGTGGATGAATTCACACCTAAAGGGTCTCATTCCACGAGGCAGAGTAAAAGAATTGAAATTAGCTGTAGAAGAGGACAGCATAGTCAGGCATATAGATACTAATCTTTGCAGCATGAGCTAAGAGCTGTAAGTCCTGCTGCCCGCAAAATGTCCGTTTTAAGGCTGGAGAGGAACCTGGAATAGGAGGGGGAGGATACAATTGTTCTGATCCATGTGATATATCCCTTTGAGGCTCAACATTAACTTTGCTTTATTTTTTAATGTTAACTCCCTTGTTAAGAGGCTTGGAACTTTCCAGGCCATTGTGCCCTGGGCAGCCAGTGATGGGGGTATAGTGGTAAGCATAGCTCCCTTCTAATTAATTGACCCGGGTTCGGTTCTCGGCCGCCGCAGTCTGTTCATTTCTAAACCCCTGAGATATGAAGTTCGCAGGTAAATTTCATCTGATTTGGTGAAACTTCCAAAAATACGAGCTGGTTTATTTTTTATAAAAAACATATTTCCAACCTCCACGTCTCTTCCATTTAAAATGTAGCTTAGGTTTATTCCTTGTTGCTGATAATGAAAGGTTTTCTTGAACTGTGGTATGGAGTCATGATAGAATGACTATGATTTAGTAAAATTCGCCGATTATATGAATTTTTCTCCTCTGTTGTTTCCCATTTCTTATTTGAATATGGATTCCTGCACAGGGATTCTTTTATTGTTCAAAAAGCGAGACACTGCTCAATTTGGGAATCTGAAATAATGACTGTATTTGCTGAAATACTCATCTGTGCTCCGACAGTATCTGTGGAGAGAGGAAAGGAGGATTCACACTTCAGGTCGAATGAAGTTTTAACGAATAGACCTGATATCGGAACGTCGAAATTGCCAGAGCTACTAAGTTCTTCCAGTTCTTTTTTTCCATTTGAATCATGGAATATCAACAACACAGAAAGAGGCTATTCGGGCTGTCCATTCTGTGCTGGCCCTCTGAAAGAGCAATTCACCGAATGCTGCTCTCTGTAATCCTGCAATGTTTCACTATTCATCTGAGTGCGGATTGATTCTATCAATATCAGACTCTGGCACTATCTGTGATTGTGGAATGGATTCTGATGCTACCTGCGATTGTGGGATTCGTTCTATCAATGTCAGTCTCTGGTACTATCTGTGATTGTGGGATTAGTTGTGTAAATATCAGTCTCACTTACTACCTGTGAGTGTGGTATTGATTCTGTATTTGTCAGTCTCTGACTCACGAACAATCAGCGTTCGGGTTGCACTAAGTAACTCATGTGCAGTTTTCTGCTGTAAATCAGCAACTAGAATCAACTTTTTCTGCAATTCACTTAGATCATTATCTGAGCCAAAGGATTGGGATTGGGAAACGTTCACAGATCATTGAAAAGTGAGGGGCTTGAAGCTTTACCAACTCCAAATTGGCATCATTCCCTGCAGGGGATTTGTTGTTCACGAGCCCATCTTCACAAAGCAATCCTGCAGAAACATGGGAGGAATGAGGGAGGTAGTGATTTCTTGGGACCGTGCAATAGTTAATATCTGACAGGGAGACCCCAGATTCATTTAATCGAAGTGAAACACTCCGTGACTGAGAGCAATACCTAGCAATCATGTCCTGCAAGACTGCAGAGATTACAACAGGGGAAATGGGCAATAATATGAGGCTTTGGATCACTCTCTGGCACTGGCCCTGAGTGTGTGATTAATAATGTATTTTTCTCCAGTAAAATATCAGTGAGAAATGAGACAGCAACTTCTACCATTCCAATTGTACCTTCGTAAAACTGGATTGAACAATGTATTCTGCAATCGATACTTTGCCTGTCTGTCTGTGTCTCATTGCCTGAACTCACCCTGACTTTATCTTTTACTCCGTCCTCTCTCACTTTTCTCCCTTGCCCTATAAAACAACGTGGGATACGCTTACTGAAGGGCCAGAGCACAACATTTGTATTTCCATATTAATTAAACATATTGCTGGTTTTGAATCATCTAATAATGTAAAATTAGACCTGTCTTAATCCAGCCAGAGCTATGATGCGTTTCAGCCCCTGAATCTGGGGACACCGTGAGCAGAGCTGCAAAACTATAAATAACCCTGGAGAATACATAGCAGAGGCCGAGCGGAGTGGGAAGCCTATCCCTGGAACTGTCAGTCTGAGGAAAGTTTGTCCTGTGAATGTGCAACTGTGACCATTATGCAAGGGAGAGTGTGTTAAAGGGATTGGCGGGTTTAAATGATGTCCCTGTGCTTCTGTGTCTGCTCTCAGTGCCTGATTTCTGTGCCCCTCTTGTGTGAAACAAAATGATTTCCCTGCCATAGGATCACTCTGCTGCTAGCTCTGAAGTGAGAATAAAACGGGAAGATTGAGTTGATTTTGAGATTTCAGTCGAAAAGAAGAGAGCGTGTCAGCGAATGGATGAGACAGCGTGACCAGTGCAGAAGTGAAAGAGGTTTAAAACGAAACTGAGGCTTTTTCAGTGAATGAAGCCGTTTTCAAGAACAACCATTTTGGCACTCTTGGAGTTTCCGAATTGCAATGGCTTTGGACAGTTTAACAGCAGAAAGGAACAAAATATCTCATGCATTAGGACACACAGTTCCCTCTAACTCCGAGCTCTGCAATCTCTCAGCGTTTATACTATGTGCCTCTTTTTTGTTTGTCCTGCCAAAATGGTCAAACTCACATTTTCCTACTTTACACCCCATTTGCCATCTCTAATCACGTAACCTATCTATATCCTTCCATCCCCTTCACAACTAATTTTCCTACCTCCATTTGTTTGATCCTTACTTCCCCATCTACTTTGACGGTTGTTCAAGTCTCATGTGTCGCTTTTAGAAATGTTTCTGCTCAAGGATTGTTGTGAATGGGGAATTATGCCTGCCTGGTAAAGTTTGAAAGTAATAGCAGAGTGAATCACAATCAAGGAAGTATTTTGGAATATAAGCATTTCAACAAGGTCCATTCTATTGCTATCTCCCCGCATCCCTGCGCATTGATGGTTTTCCAACCATCATCTCATCGCCTCTTGCACCTGGACAGGCAGTGGGAATGCAGCCTATAGCTTGGAAGGTGGGTAATGGAGGGGTGGACTTTGCTCCTCCCAGCCGCACAAAGGTGGACACATTAAAAATCCATTGTGTGGTCCCGAGGCCACTTCCTCAGTACCTGCTGCTCCCAGGTGTATTTCCATTTCCTGTGCTGGTGTATGCCACGTTACTGCTTCTGATCGGTAAGTGGAACAGCGCCATATGGATCAGGAGTGAGTGGGGTCGAGAATGAGAGAGATTGGGGCCTATAATGGAGTTTCTGGGGAAGGGGTGGGCAGGCTAGCATAGAAATGGGGAGGGGGGAGTCAGGCCAGCACGAATATAGGAGGTGGGAAGATGGAAGCTAGGCTAGCATGGAGTTGGCTTCAGAGGGTCCGGCGGTGGGGGTGGGGGGGTGGGTTTGTGGGGGCAGGGGTGAGCAGTGAGGGGGTGGGGGGAAGAATTGGCTTGAGGCAAACATCGTGTTTTTCTTCGGATTTTCTTTGAAATAAATGGTCCATTAACTTGATACTTCAAGGTAAGATAATTCTCTGCTTTTAACTTGGAACGTGATCTTTAAGGAGGTGGGGTACATGGCTACTGTAATTTGGAACCTCATCCACACGATGAGGCCTCTGGCAATGCAGCACTCGGCCCTGTGCTGAGTCAGCCTGCATCGTGCTACCTGGGCTAGAACTTGGACTCTCTGCTTTCTCGATGCAGGGCAAAAAAAAAATGACCACAGGCCAGTCCTCATCACAAAGGGACCTGCAATATCTCCAGCACATTCGGGAGATGTTCCTCGCTACATATTTTAATCTCAACTGTAGGAGCCTCTTCAAATGCTGCTCGATATTTGTTCAAACATTATAATAGTTTGCAACATTTCTCCGTACTATCTCTGGACATAGAGAGATGTTTTCTTCAACTACGTTTATAGTGGACAGACTGTTTCCCAGTCAAGAGTAGACAGACTGTTTTTACCTGCTTGAAGTCTAATAATTATATCCAGCTAAAAATGGCCTAGAAACATTTGCGTTCCAATCGAGGTCACAAAATATGTTACAGTCACCCAAATTCTTCTCATTAAGTGTTCCCAGATGTTTTTGCTTCCCGCCACTAATTTTCAGTCCTTTCTGTCATTGACAATTCTCACTCCATCAGTTGCTTCTTACCACACTTCTCCGCTTTTATTATCATCTGTTACAGCCATATCAGGGCCTCTCAAATGGATTTCAGTGACCTGATTGCTGCCGAGAGTTCGGCGCTCCCAGCAGAGCGAGCCGCAGCGAGCCGAAAGTTATGTCTGGTTTTCTGGATCGCGGAGATGCTGACCAGGATGAGCCGCTGTCTGCCATGAGTGAGCAGAAGGATAGAGAGGAAGGTTGGATGGGCTTGGTCAAATGGAAGGGAAGAGGGAAGTTCTTCGGGAAAACTTTGAATGTAAGTGGTAGGATTTTTATTTCCTTCCTTTATTTCCTATAGCGCATAGAAGCTGAACTGGAGCCCATTTGACAGGGTGAAACTAAACAAATAAATAGGCCTGGGAACATGCCAAACAAGTTAGAATGTAAAACTGAGCAGAAAAATGTTTAAAATTCAGCCTGCACAATTGTTTCTTCAATACTTCCGTTTAGGCGAGTGTCTACAGGACAAACTTGATCATTTCGTTATGAACTAAGGCACATGATTTATGTTATTGTCTGCACAGCGCAGCCCAAGGCAGTGACCATTGCACTGTTAAAGATTCAGATACTAATACCTGCGATAAGCATGATATAAAGAAACTTTTAGTCAATCGTATTCATTGTGAGGTGACTGATTTCTGGGACATTGCAATATTAATTTTGCAGATTTATGGAAGGAGCTGTTGACCTGCAGCGGGACGCTGCTGCTGACTGTGCTACAGGAGCGAGCGCACAGAAGGTGAGGAATGTGATGACCAAGGGCAGTGTGCAGCCTCCTGCCACTGGACTCCATGGCACTGGGAGTGGCCCTCCACATGGAAAGGGAAAACAGTGTTATTCACCCGGGCCTGGGTTGGAGACTAGCCGAATGCTGTGTGCAGGAATAATTGCCAAGTTGGAGGACGAGGAGCAGGAGGAACCACCCACAGCTGGAAACGTGTCAACCCCCACCAATGGAACCGAGCAATGATCAGATTGATGATAACGGGCACTGCACACAGTGCCAGCGGAAAGGAGCTGAGTGAGCCAGCCAGAGGGAAGGAGGAAAGGTAGCATCAGGCTGAGGGTCACCGTTACCCTCAGTCAGAATGAAAACAGCCACATCAGGCCAAGGAGGCACAGAGCCGCTCACCAGCTGCATTCGCAGCCAAAAAAGGCTGAGCTTCACTTGGTAACAACCAAACATACATGGGTGCTAAATGGACAAGGACTACCCAGCATCACAGATCCAACACCACTTTACCCAGCTCCATACATAACAGGGGTCACACTCCGAGGTGTGGCAGATGGACAATCGCACATGGCCCTACGAGAGACTTTGAGTGAAATGGAAACCCTGAGGCAGGAGAATGGTAACCTGCGTACAGAGAACGAGAGGCGCGGGCTCAATTGAACAGTTAGGTAAGGACACTGCACTACAGTGTGTGATTGCTGCACATTATGATGTATTGTTTCAGGGACCTGAAAATGGTGAACTGTGAACTTGGAACTGACCATACCTAACCCTGGTAGAGATTTGCAATTGGATGTCATGCAATGAATGTGTATCACTCCTGCCCCTTTTTAACCATCCCCGCCCCATAACTGCTAAATTTATAGCCATTCGATTTTTCTGGGTAGAAATAGAGAGCAATGTGTGACTTTACTCTTTCCATTGAAGATGTGAATCCTGGAAATCTGCAGTTCATGTGGCACAATGTTGATCTCTTGAAGGGTAATGGTGGCTTCGACAGCAGGCCTGAAGGTGAAAAGGGTCTGAATACTTGTGGAACTGTCTCTCCGTTCGGTGAACTTACGTCACACTGAGAGGTCACATCATGCCCTCAATCTTGATTTTCCCGTGAACATGCTCACAAGCAGTGGATCAGTGGGACCAGGGTTTATGCCAATTGGATGGCATCTCTCTCTTGTAATGCAACTGGATTAGTAATCTGATAAATCAAAAGTAAATTGTTATCTAAACAATTCGAGCCAGACTGAAGTCCCTACACACAGTTTCTGTGACAAACATTGGACTGGAGATCACCGACAGCCCGCCATACAAATGTGTTCTGTACCCTCCTGACACAGATAGCGAGCTCAAAATTAATTGCATCTGGAATACTGTAAGCAACGTTCATCCACATAACTATAATGCACAGTTATTCGTCGTATTTATATTGTATACAGTGTTCTCATAAATCCAACTCACTCAAATGAGAATAATCGTAAAAACAATCAATTATATATAAAACTGCAAAGTGCAATTGTGAAAATGTGTGAGATAGAAGGGCAGGTAACTATCGACATTTTGGTGAGAGAGAGAGACAGAGTCACCCATTGCTTCCAGAAGAGTGGATGATTGAAAATGTTACATCCAGATTCAAAAAAATGGGATAAATGTTAAACTGCCTATTGCCGGCCAGCCTGTTTCACGCATATGGTGGCGAAGCTTAGACAAACAATGATCCTGAAATAAATAAATTGAAATAGAGAAATAAATCAGAAGCCTGGCGATCACCGACACTGGCTGCTCTCCTCCAAGTTTAGTGTGAGTATTAAATGCGCAGATTTCACTATTAGCACATTTTCTCATTGATAAATGGAGCCACTAGTCTCACGAGGAATTGTCCTGACCAGGGGGCAACTCAATTTTTATTATTCAACAATTATGCCATTTTTTGGGTTATTAAGCATTATAAATCCAGATTCTAATTGAAACATAGTGAGTTCACTGAGAGAAGGTATCCATTCATCTTTGCCTCTGATGTAACTGAAGGAAGGCGGCACCCCTACAGTACCACATTGAACCCACCTCTTCAGTTTCATTTGTGAATGTGAGAAGCTAACACTAGGTTTCTTTACTTTTGTTATTTGGGAAAAGGCTATAGGCCAAGTGCTGGTAAATGGGGTTAGATAGGTAGGTCAGGCACTACTCACGTGCCGGTGCAGACTCGATGGGCCAAAGGGCCTCTTCTGCTCTGTGATTCTGTGATTCTGTGAAAATCTGATAGATGGTGAATGCCATTCATATTCCTCTCTGTTCCTCCTCGCCAATCTTTCGTTTTCTTTTATTCTAACTCTATTAGCCCCTTGAACTCCCTCCTAAACCTCCTCAATTTTTGTCACTAAACCGCAGCTCAGCGCCTACATTTAACCCACTGACTGTCCCAAAACTGAAGTCTTTCCTCATGATGGCAGGAGGGATTCAGTACATATTTTTTATAATGTTCAATGGGTAAGATCAGTCCATAAACTACTGCCACTGACCCAGTGTCACAGTCCAAGAATTAAAGCCAGAGATTTCCCTGCGGGAATGGGAAAATAATTCTAAACACAAAGGGAGCTAGAATTTCTCTACTCGGCAATAAATGTTTCACCCAATGATTTATTTGAAATCTGAGATTCAAAGAGTTTTCTTCAAAGAGATTATTACGAAATATGAGGGAAAATCGAAGATATAGTCACCAAACAAACAGAAAAAAACAGAACATGCTCCAGCGAATAAAGGGTCTCAACAAGAGTAAAGGTCAAGGAACAGCGCCTGACCTTCCAACTGGGTAGGAAACAGCATTCTGGACTCAACACAATTTTAGATCAGAACATCTGCCTCAATATTTTTTGGTCACGTTTCTTTCTTTACTCCCTCATGTTACATTCAGACCGTGCCTTAGCAGCCATTCACAAACTCAGATGGACACCTCTTTTTTTTATTTCTTTCCCACAGCCACTACAATTTGTTTGTAACCATGGAAACTCTCCTCCTGCTCTCTACCCTCATTGACATTCTCTTTTGCACATCCAACCTCCTCCCGCACTCCACTGGTTTAAACCCTTGTTACATTTACATCTTTCCTCCATTTTGATAAAAAAAATCATCGACATGAACAGTTCGCCTTGGGTCTCCACAGATTCTTTATGAACTGTTGAATATTTCCACAATTTTCTGTTCACTTAGGATTTCCAGTGTCTGTACTACTTTCCTTTACAATCTGAAAGCATTTTGGAAAAAATCTTGAACGTCATTCATATTCCTCTCAATTTCTTCTCCGCCGATCTTTCAGCTTTCTAGCTCCGCAAGTCTGCCGCTACAGCTTCGTCCGAACGTCCCTCAATTCCGGACACTAAAATGCAGCTCTTTGTTGAAGACAGTGGCTACCCCTGTAACGGATTCTCCCCCGTGATTTTTGCACTGATTTGATCCACAATTCTGGAATGCTAAGGGAAACAGAAAATCAATCCAAGACCTATTTCAGTTTCCTGGGAATCTCCATTTTAGGTCCCCAGTGAAAATATTCAAGCCAGGAGTTCCAGCATGGAAATTAGGAAACAATTCTATGCACAAAGGGTCGCATAACTTCAGGACTCTCTTCAGTACAAGGAAATTAATCCTTGATCGATTGTTGTATTTTAACTCTAAGAATGCAAGAGCATTGGTAGAAGATATTAAGGGCTATGGGGCAAAGGTGAGCATATGGCGATAGTCACCAATCAGACACAACATCATTGAACATGTTCTAGGGACTAAATGGCCTTAAGAGCAACAGAATTCGAGGAACAACAGATCAACTTCGAACTGGGTAATCTGCAGCCTTCTGGTCTCAACGTTGAGTTCAACAAATTTTGATACTAATATCTGCCTCAATGTTGTTTCGAGAGTGTATTTTTTTTTCTTCTTGTTGGTTTGGTTTGTGACGTTTCTTTCTTTATTCTCCATGTTACATGCGGGCCTTTGCTGTGTCTCCAATCACACCTCAACTGGACACAACTTCACTTTCCTTATTATACTCCCACAGTCACAAAGGTTTGGAAATATTACAACACAGGAAAAGGTCATTCGACCAATCGTTTCTGAATGAGCAATTCACTTAGTGCCGTTCCCCGCCTTCTCCCTGTATTGGCGGTCTTCATTTAGAGATAGCAGTCTCACTCCGCTCTTTATGATTCCCTTGAACCTACCTTCACCACACTGTCAGGTGGTGCATTCGAGAACTTAACCACTTTCCACGAGAAAGAAATGTCTTTTTTTTTCGTCGTGTCTCTTTTGTTTTTTTTAAACAACTGCGCTAGCTCAAACTTGATCATTTCACGGATGGGAACATTTGCTTTCCCTCCAACCTCTCCAGACCTTTCGTGATGCTCAATCCCTCTAGCAAATCTTCTCTCAACCTTCCTTTCTCCCAGGGAATCAGTCCTAACTTCTCCAATCTATCCTCACAACTGAAGCTCCTCATCCTAGGAAACATTCTCGTGAACATTTTCTGCCCTCCTTCCAACATCCTTCACATTTTTGCATCCTTCCAAATGAGAAGCGAACAGAACCGGGTGGGATACACCAGCTGCGGCTGAACCAGAGCCTTCTACAAATCTTGTTTCTCTTATTCCCATTACAACACTCTTTGGTTTTAGTGTCGTGAAAAACTTTGACTCCTGCCCGCTCAGACTTTTGAAGTGACCCCATAAGCATTGGATTAGACATAAACTGTGCAGGCCTTCCACATCTAGTTGTGAATAGTGGTGGACAATTAAACACTGACTGGAGAAGGAAGCTCCACAAATAAATATTGGCCTTCCCAGTGGTTGTCACATCCACGAAGCAATAATAAAAAGCTGTCAATGTATTCCGGGAATCGCAGCAATCCTACTGTGGGGTCCAATTCCAGTTGCTGTTGAAAGGGTTCCACAGTGGCCCAATCCGCTTCTTCGACATGTTGACAGATATCACAAGGTCACCCTCTGTTTCACTGAGATTCCTGTCAAGGACAGTTTCCAGTAAGCATGAAACAGGGGAACAAAATTTACTGAAATAAATTGTAGTTGATCGAGATGCCTTAAAAGCATTGTTTTTCTTTTTGCCAGAATTACTTCTCAAATCCCTTGAGACATCCCTTAATCCATTATATCCCTCTTTGTGAAGGTGTGTGCGCCGGATCAAGGTCAAAGAGCATAAGAAAATGGGTATAACTTCTGCTCTGAGCCAGAAGCGGTTATCATTCACTTAACCAGACAAACCCATTCGTTCATTAGTATGATCTGAAGAGGAAGAGATGCTTCAGCACAACTGTGTGCACTCGGTTTAAAGGGAATTACGATACTATTGTTCTTCCTATATTCACACGATATTCTAAATGCTTTCCCCTGATTAAAAATGCTCAGCTCATTGCCTGGTTAATTTGAAAAAAAGTAAAAACGCCATTGAAATTAGAACTCAGGATCACCTGCATTACTGATACAAGATATCATGCACCAAACCACAGCGCAAAGTTATGAACAACACCAGGCTGCAATATTTTGAACCATATTCTACTATTTTGCTACAAACACATTGGGAATTCTTCATCTGCTAAGCGGCTGGGTGGCAGCGAGAATTGAGAATTTGCAGGAAGGTAAATTAAGGCGGATATTCATCCAGGAAGTTATGGAATGTTTGAGAAGCTGGAAGACAGATTATACACTTGCACCTATTTCTCATGTTATTGCAGAAACCACACAGAGGAAACACTGGTGTTATATCTAACTTGGATTGGAAGCAATGCTGATTCACCATTGTGATTCCGGAGTTCAGTAAATTACATTTGAAGTTCAAGTTTCCTAATCCCAGATTCTTATAAGCATAGAATGGATTATTTGGCCCATCGTGTCTGTGCTCGTTCTTTGAAGGAGAAATTATTCTACTATCATTTCCCCGCCTTCCCTGATCCCTGCACAATTTTTCTTTTTCTTTTTCTTTTCAGGGATTCAATGTTTCCGACTGCCTTGATTTATGGAGATTTTTTGTTCCTTCTTTATTATGTCTGTCTTCAATACTTTCCCCTTTACAGGTGTGATGAGCTTGGCTAACGTCGACATCAAGGCAGTTTTTGTCCGAGTGCAACGTCATGGTTCCCGAGCACAACTGGAGTTAATGGGAAGCAGAGAGAAAACACTCCGATTCTTGGGGTCATACCATCACAAATGTAAGTTGTTGTTGGAGTTCAATCATCTGAGTTACAGGATATCACTGCAGGAGTTCCTGGGGATAGAGACCTCGGCCTAAACATATTCAGATGCTTCATCAATGACGTTCAATTCATCTTAAGGTCAGAAGTGCTGATGTTTACTGATGATGGCACAATGTTCAGCACCATTCGCAAATCCTCACACACTGAAGCAGTCCACGTGCAAATGTATCAAGACGTGGACAATTTCCAGGCTTCCGTTGACAAGTGGCAAGTAACATTCGTGCCAAACAAACGCCAGGCAATGACCACCTCAAACAAGGGAGAATCTAACCATTGCTCCTTGAGTCTAATGGCATTATCATTACTGAATCTCTCATTATCAAAATACTGGGATACCATTGACCAGAAACTGAACTGGAGTAGCCATACAAATGCAACGGCTGCAAGACAGGTTAGAGGCGAGGAACCCTGCGGCGAGTAACTCACCTCATGACTCACAAAGGCTGTCTACCATCTACAAGACACAAGTCAAGAGCGTGTTTGAATACTCTCAATTGGCCTGGATGACTGCAGCAACACATCTCCAGAAGCTTGACATCATCCAGGAGAAGATAACCCGCTTGACTGGCACCCTATCCACCCAACATCCCTCCACCACGAGAGTATAGTAACAGAAGTGTTCTTCACCCAGACGATGCACTGTAGGAACTCACCAAGACTCCTTGGACAGCAAATTCCAAACCCACGAACACTACCATCTAGAAGGACAAGGGCAGCAGATGCACGGAGACACCGCTACTTGAGAGTTCTCCTCCAACTTTCACACCATTCTGACATGGAAACATATCGCTGTTCCTTCACTAACTCTGGACCAATACTCTAGAAACCCCCCTCCCCCACCACCCCCCTCACCCCACCGCTAACGGAACTGTGGGTGTACATACATCACGTGGAATGGATAAGGCAATTCAGCAGCATTTTCTCAAGGGAAACTAGAGATGGGATTTTATTCTCTACAAATTGACAACCGTGCTCAATGCCGATCTGGTCTAAAATTCTGCATTCCCTCCCTAAACTACTCCACTTCTACAGCTCCTTCTGATCTTTAAGATGTTACTTAACAGCTTCCCCTTTGACCAAGCTTTTGTCATCTGATCTAATATCTCCTTCTGTGGCTCAGCATCATTTTTGCTTTATTTGTCATTATAACCCTCTTGTTAAGACTTTTGTGACTTATGGCTATGTGCCATTATCAGTATTTATCGATGGTGATACAGTGTTGAGCATAGCTGCTTTCCAAGTATTTGACCCCCAGTTCGATTCCCAGCTGCCGCAATTTCTTGTTTTTTTTTTAAACCTCTCAAATCGGAAACCCCAAGCATGAAGCTGAATTTGATTCATTTCAATGAAATTTTGCTTCGAACACATGGGCGGGTTTAATAGAGATATAATTAATTCCCACCTCCACTTACCTTCCATTTAAAATGTAACTCAGATGTTTTCCTTCTTGATGATAATTAAGGCTTTTCCTGAGCTGTAGTGTGGAGCCGGGATAGAATTACTCAGATTTGTAACATTCAGCGATTCTCTGAATATTTTCCATCTGCTGCTTCCAATATCTTATTTGAATACCGATTCCTGCGCAGGGATTGTTTTATTGTTCATAAAGTGACAGACTGCTCACGCTGGGAATCTGAAATAATAACAGAAGGTGCTGGAAAAACTCAGCAGGTCCTGCAGCATCTCCGGAGACAGGATATGGGGTTTCACATTTCACCTTGATAGAAGTTTTAACAAATCGACCCGCTATCGAAGCATCGATACTGCCAGAGCTACTCAGTTTTTCCAGTATTTTACATTAGAATCATAGAATGGCGACAACTCTGAAAGAGGCTATTTGGGCCATCTAATCAGTTCTGGCCCTCTAAAGGAACAATTCACCCACTGCCACTCCGCGTAACCCTGCAATGTTTTTCTATGCATGTGAGTGCGGATGGATTCTATAAATAACAGTCTCTGGTACTGTCTGTGATTGTGGAACTGATTCTGGGACTATCAGTCTCTGATACTGTCTGTATTTGTTGTATTGATTCGATCAATTTCAGTCCCTGGCACTATCTGCCAGTGTGGAATTGATTCTGTAAATATCAGTCTCTGATACTGTCTGTCATTGTGGGATTGATTCGATCAATTGCAATCCCTGGCACTATCTGCAAATGTGTGATTGATTCGATGAATATCAGTCTTTGCTTCCATCGGTGGATCTGAGATTGATTCGGTAAATATCAATCTCTGCTACTAGCTGTGAGTGTGGGATTGATTCTGTATCTTTCAGTCTCCAACTCACAAACAAGCAGCATTCGCTATGGGACTAAATACCTCATGCGTGGTTTTCCGCTGCAAATCAGCAACTGAAATCAACATTTTCTACAATTCACTTTGATCAGCATCTGAACAAAAGAACTGGAGATGGGGAAAGGTCAGAGAAGAATGAAAAAATCGGACTTGTCCTTTTAGGAAGCTCAATTTGTGACCATTCTCCACAGGGCATTTGCTGTTTACGAGCCCATTTTCACAAAGCAATCCTGCAGAAACATGGGAGGATTGAGGAGGCTAGCGAATTTGCTGGGACAGGGCAATAATTAATACTTACTCACCTCTGAAGTGGGAGTTAAACGGAAAGATTTAGTTGATTTTATGATTTCAGTAGGAAAGTAAAGAACATGTCAGCAAATGGGTGAGAGAGGGCGATCTCTGCAGCAATAAAATAGGTTTAAGTCGAAACTGAGGCTTTTTCAGCGATTGGGAACTTTTCAAAAGCAACCATTCTGGTCTCAGAGACAGGAAGGATCTCGCCTGGGACTCTGGACTGTCCGATTTTCAATGAGAGTTTAGCAGCACACGGAAACCAAAAGTTTCATGCACTAGGACACCCAAACTCCTTTGCATCTCAGAGTTCTGCAATGTCTCACCGGTTGGGTTATGTGCCTCTTTTTTGTCCGTGCTGACAAAATGGACAACCTGACGTTTTACTACTTTCTACTCCATTTGCCAGGTCTTTGTCCAATCACGTAACATATCAAGATCCTTACGCCCTCTTCACAACTTACTTTACGACCTACAATTGTGTCGTACTTGTTTAACAGCCTTGCCACATGTTCAAGTCTCATTTGTCATTTTTAGAATGTTGTGAATGGGGAGCTATTCCCGCCATTAATTTTTGAAAGCGATAGCAGAACGAACCACAATTTATACAAGATTTTAAATCATGAACATTTCACCAGGTGTAATTCACCTGCCTTCTCCCTGCAACCCCGCGCATTGTTAGTTCTCCAACAATCATCTAATCCCCTCTTGTTCCGGGACAGGAAGTGGGAATGCAACCTGTACCTGGTAAGGTCAGTATTAGAGGATTGGCCTCTGCCCCTCCCGGCCACACAAAGGTGGGCACATTAAAATCCCTATGTGTGGTCCACAGGCCGCACCCACAGTACCTGCTGCTCCCAGGGGTATTTCCACATCCTGTGCTGTTCGGTGCCCCTTTTCTGCTTGTTATCGGTAATTGAAAAATTTCCAGGTGAATCAGGAGTGAGCGGGACCGAGAATACGAGAGGTTGGAGCCTTTGGACCGAGCTGGGAGAGGCCACAACGTTTTAAGTCGGGCAGAGGTGAAGGGCAAGGCCAGAACCATGTGGATCCCGAGAGAGCGAGGATTGGTGAATGCAAACAATTATTCTGATATTGGGGCATGGTAGGGGTGAGGGGTGGGGGTAATTGGGGAGTCAGGCAAGCATGGATACGGAGAACGGGGAGCCAGGATGGCATGGTGATAGAATGTGGGAGGAGGGAAGCAAGACCGGCCTGGAGTTGTTTTTAATGGGGGAGGCGGGTGAGAGGGGGGAAGAACTGGCTTGAAACTTCTACCCTGATGTTTTTTGGCATATTCTTTGAAATAAGTGGCCCATTAACAGAATCTTTCCGCGTGTAAGAGCTGTTACATTGAGAGAATTCTCTGCTTCATCCTCTGAATGTGATCTTTAGGGAGACGGGGCACATGGCTGCTGCAGTTTGAAACCTCCTCCACATGATGAGGCCGCTAGTAATGCAGCACTCAGCCCTGTGCTGAGTCAGACTGCATGGTGCATCCTGGGCTACAAATTGGACTCCCTGCTTTCAGGATAGAGAGAAAAGAAAATATGACCGCAGGCCAGCCATCACCTCAAGGGGATCTGAAAAGCCTCCAGCACATTTGGGAGATGGTCCCCGTGACATGTTTATCTCAACCGCAGAAGTCCCTTCATCTGCCGCTCGTGCTTTATTCAAGAATTGTTTCAGTTTCCATCCTTTCTCAGTGCCACCCCCGCACATAGGGAGATGTTTTCTTCAACTTAGTTTACAGTGGACAAAATGTCCATTTGAGTTTTAAAAATTACACCCACTTGAAAATGGTCTAGAAACATCTGAAGTACAATAGAGGTCAAACAAAACTCTACATTGGTGTAGTCATCAATCCTTGTCATAACGTGTTTCCAGATCTTTTTGCTTCCCGACCCTAATTTTCAGTCTTTTCTGACCAATGCTGCCACTCTGACCATTGTCTATTCTCAGTCCATCAGCAGGTTCATATCAGGCTTTGTCCACTGTGATTACCGTGCCTTTTGGCCATCTGGACATCAGTGATATTATTGCTGCCAAGGACTCAGTGTCCCCAGCAGAGCAAGCCACAGCGACCCAAAGGTTATGTCTGGTTTTCTAGATCGTGGAGCTGCTGACCAGGATTGAGCCGCTGTCTGGCATGAGCGACAAGAAGGATCGAGAGGAAGGGGGGACGCGCTGTGTCAAATGGAAGGGGCGAGGAAAGGTCTTGAGAAAAATTTTGAGAATAAGTGGAAGCATTTGTTCTTCATTTTCTCCTCCTGTAACATAGAGTAGGCCACAGTGACAGGGAGAAGCGAGTTAGTAAATAGGCCTGGGGTCATGGCGAACAACGTAGAGTGCAAAACTAGCCAGAAAACTGTTTAAAAAAAACACTCTGCACAATAATTTCTTCAATGCTCCCGTTCAGATGGGAGTGTATAGGTCAAACACGACCATTTCATTTTTTTAAAAAGATACTAAAGTTTATTTTCCAACCTGAGCAAGAGTTCAAAGGAATGTTTACAAAATGTTTCGCTATTTCAACTTTAGGACACGATCAATACTCAAAACTAACAAAAATACAAAATAAAGGCCCAGCGTCCAAAAGAAGCCAAACCTACAGTCCAATAATGTTTCAGAAAATGTTTGAATATCACCTCAAAATAGTCTGGAGGTGAGTAATAAAGCAAAGAGTTTAAGCACGCTCCCCCGGATCCGTTGTACCAGCTGGGTTTCTTAGGGCATAACGGTCACTCTTTTGACATGGATGGCACACAGGTTGGTGTCCTCAAACATTCCAGCCAACTAGGCCTCATTGGCTTCCTGCAATGCTCCAATTGCCATACCCTGAAACCTCAGGTCAGTTTCGAAACCCTGGGCAATTTCCCTCACCAGGCGCTGGAAGGACACTTTGCGGATAAACAACTCTATCTGGAATTCTGGCATCGGCAGATTTCTCAGAGTGCGACTGTACCCAGCCTGTAGCGATGAGATCTCTTCACTTCGCCAGTGGAGGGGTCATATTTCTGGGCTGCCTTGGAGGCCAGCTGCTTCCTGGGCACATTGCCGTTGTTGGACTTCCAGGCTATCTGTTTGGTATGAGCCATCCCTGCTCAGAGGATCAACTTGACCGCCTGCAATAGTGAACTCATGTAAATGATTTAGGTTCTTGTCGTCAGAGTGCAGCACAAACAATGATCATTGCACTGTTACAGAGGCAGATATTAATAGCTGCAATAAACAAAGAACCCTTTTATTCAATCCTTTTCATTGTGAATTGACTGATTTCTGAGACATTCAAATATTACTCTTGGAGAGTTAAAGAAGGAGCTGAGGACCGCTCAGCAACCTGCTGATCTGCAGCTGGGCGCTGCTGCTGACCATGCTGCAGGAGCGAGCGCACAGAAGGTCAATAAAATGTAGACCAAGGGCAGTGTGCACCCTCCCGCCGCTGGACTCCATGGCAATGGGGTGGCTCAGCACAGAAAAAAGGGAAAGTAGTGTCATTCACCTGGGCCTAGGTTGTAGACTAGCCGACAGAAGTGTGCAGGGTTAATGGCCAAGCTGGAGGATGATCAGGAGGAGGAACGACCTACCAACAGGACGGTGTGAACCTCCACCAGTGGCACCAAGCAGTGGTCGGCATTGCTGAAAACTGCCACTCTGTACAGTGACAGCGGAAAAGAGCCAAGTGAGGCAGCCAGAGGGAAGGACGAATGGCAGCATGAGGCTGAGTCTCAACGTTTAGCCCCCAGTCAGAATGACAACAGCCACATCCGGCCAATCAGAGCCCCTCACCAGCTGCTTTCAAAGTCACATTCTGCTGAGCTTCCTTTGGTAACAGCTGAACTTACATGGGTGGGTAATGCACATGCACAGTCCAGCATCGCAGATCCAACACCACTTTATCCATCTCCATAAATATCAGTGGTCAGACAGCGAGTATGACAGGCTGAAATAGAAGCCCAGAGGCAGGAGAATGGTATCCTGTGTGCAGAGTACCATAGACCGCGGGCTCAATTTAACAGCTGGACCAAGGCACTAGCATGTCCTCTGTGTGACAAGCTGGGTAAGAATTCCCTGTTCCATGTTGCACTCCACAAATCAGCAGCTTCCTCTACAGTCAGTGATTGTCGGGTCCCTGCACATTATGATGAATTGCTTGAGGCACCTGAAAACAGAGTTGCGTGAATAGAGATCCTGCAATTGAATGTAATGAAATTCACGTGGATCATCCCCACGTGGCCCCCGCTCTTCTGCCTCTCCACAGCTTCTGAATCTATAGCCCTTGGATTCCTCTGGAGAGGAAGATAAAGCAACCAGCGACTTTCTCCTTTCCATTGAAGCTGTGAATCTTGGAAAGCTCATGCGGGAGATTTTTGGTCCCTTTGGTCCCAGTGGAAATTGACAGCAGGCGTGAAGATGAAAAGTCGGTGAGTGCTTGTGGAACCCTCCCAACAAAATGTGAACTTAGGTCAAACTGAGAGATCACATCATGTTCTCACCCTTGACTTTGCCAAGAATATACTCACAAGCAATGGATCAGAGACAATGGTACCTACATCAATTGACTGGCCTTTTTCTCTTGTTACGTCACTGTATTAGTAATCCAGAGAGGCTAGTGCTCAGGGGACATAGGTTCAAATCCAACTATGGCAGCTGATTGAATTTCAAATCAGTTGAGACATTCTGCGATATAAAACTAATTTAAATAATGCTGGCCAACATTAGAGTATCGTCGGTTGTTGTAAAAAAAAGACCGTTCATAAATGTCCCATGCAGAAGGAAATCTGCTGTCCTTGCCCAGCCTGGTCTGCAGCAATGTGGTTGACACTTAACCATTCTCAAGGGATGGGGATGCCGGCCTTGTCAGGGATGTTACATTGGAGAGAATGACGAAAGTCCTTGCTCTATCGCTCTGTAAGGCATATAGTGGCCTGCCTAGCTCAGCCTCGACGGTTTGAGTGATTCTTGTCACCAGGTTGGGAAATTAAATGAGAAATCGCAGCGATCACGCTTTGACTCACTCTTTACGATTGTTCAGTGTCCATCATTGAAACATTTTTAATAATATTTTTCAAAGCGACCAGCAGTTATTCCGAGCATTATGCCGACATCAGGGGGTAACTGCCAATCAACCACCTATTAATGCCGAAATTACATAGATGCAGAGCCGCATTTTCACACAAAGAATACCTCCTGGAGGCACGATTGAAGAATGGGAGTGGGAATGAAGATTTGAGGCAAGTACAATTCACTCAGGACATGAAAGCACATTGTCTAGTTTTCACATCCTATCGTGTTTTAGCAGCAACACGCATTTGCAGCCATCAGACTATCAGGATCTCAAATTAATTCCCTAACTTTCAGAAACCTGGGCAAGAGAAAGTGAAAGTGCAACATCGTCAAATATTTTTTGTTGCACCGGAAAAATTGGAGACTCTGAAATATTTAGAAAAGAGAAATCTGGTTATAAGCCGCCTGGTGCATGCACTCTTCACTAGTGATGTCCTTCTGAACTCAAGCTGCAGGGGCACAGCTTCTACAGCAGACGGGAGGAAGCCTTTACCCTTAAAGGTCATTGAAACAGTCAACGGTGAGTGCACATATCAACCAGTAGCCAGGCATTTATAAAGAAAGCAAATGTATTGCATGTAATTCCCAGGAGCTGCTGGATGGTGAACTAAACACTCGGTCTGGGACCAAATGTTTCAGTAAAAGAGCGTCTCTCTTGTGATTTTAATAAGCGAATGCGTTACCTTCTCAGAGTTCATGAGACAGCACCATCGACAGGATGGAGAACCAGTGACGGGAGAAACAGAGCTGAACCGAATAATAAAAAGCTGCTGCATAAATGCAAGACGGCGGCCCAGCAGGAGGCTGGACACAATAAGAGTGGGATAAAAACAAAAAACTGCGGATGCTGGAAATTCAAAACAAAAACAGAATTACCTGGAAAAACTCAGCAGGTCTGCCAGATCGAGATACTACACAACAGAGGAATCTTTCACGATATGAACGTGCTAATCGGAGGACAATTCAATATCTTTCATTCAACAAATCTATCAATTTGTGGGTTATTACGCATCATAAGGTTCCTAATAGCAATTAAAGAACAGCGAGTTCAATCAGATAAGGTATCCGGTCTTCCTTCTAGTCTCTGAAAAAACTGAATGAAGACCGCAACTCCTCCATTCCCACACTCAGCATTTTCTTCTGTTACTGTGTAAAGTTAGCCCCAGGCCTGTCAATTACAAAGCCACGGAGCTCCTCGTTAGTATAGTGGTTAGTATCCCCGCCTGTCACGCGGGAGACCGAGGTTCAATTTCCCGACGAGGAGTGCTTTTATTATCTTTAAAGTAGAAAACACACGAAATTGGAAATGTACTTTTAAATTCAGATGTAGGAGACAGTGCAGATAAATATGTCGTATCAGCGACAGGGAGATTCAGGAAACGCGGCTGTTTTCAGAGATCCGGAACATGGGAGTTCCTTGACAGGAACGGCCCTTCACACCAAATCAGCCGACAGTTCCGCATGTGTCCGAACACCGAAGCTGGCTCTTTCATTTAAACTGGGCTAAATCGGAATTTCCGTGAAATCAGTTAATTGGTACCTTGAAACTAGGACAGCTAGCTGAAAGAAGATATTTTCAAACGGAGAAGAACCGGCCACACTCGATTTAGTACTGACTAACGAAGCAGAATTCATTAATAATTGACATTAAACGCACATCTTGTAAACCGTGACTGTAACATCACACAGTAATTTACGTTGTAATCTCTGCCACCATTTTGTTCATCTTGAAAATTTATGTTTTCCCTTTATTTCTTTTGGTTTCGGACAGCAGCTATTCAGGATCCTGCCTTTCATCCCCGGCCCCCGCGTAATTTTTAGCTTCTCATCCCATTGCCTCTCCCTCAGTGAACACGATGATTGTCCTAACTCCAGCCCTATTTACTGCTTTCTGCACTATCAGCAGCTCCTCGGCACAGAGATTATTTTTCTCTTTTGATGTTTCATTGAATAAAAATTGAAAGATGGTGAACGCCATTCATATTCCTTTCTCTTCCTCCTCGCCAATCTTTCCGTTTTCTTTCTCTGTACCTCTGTTTGCCTCTGAAACTCACTCCTAACCCTCTTCAATTCCCGACGCAACTCTGTGCCTACATTTAACTCACTGATTGTTGCTTTACCGAGGTCCTTCCCCACGATTGCAGAAGGGATTCGATACATTTTTTTTGTAACTTTGAATAGGTAAGATCAGCCCAATCCTATTCCCGCTAACTGGGAACCTAGGGCTCAGTGCCACCGTAAAAGAATTAAAGCCAGAGATTTTACCGCGTTAATTAGAAAAAGAATTATAGACAAAAAGTGTGCTGGAACTCATGTACATGGCAAGCTATCTGCGTGAAACGAACACAAGACAAATTGCAGGACTCCAACCTCCAATCTTTTGATAACCTTGCACGACACATGGAAGTAAAACGCCTCATCCAATAGGCCATACGACCATAACAGCAACAATGCAACAGATATCATGTCTTTTTCAGTATCATTCAGGAACCTGAATCAGAAGGTAGACAGCGCACATTGCCCACATGTCTGATCCCCTACTGAATCTGAGTTATGATAGTTTCCATGACCTTTGCTTGTTATTGTGTTTTCTAAACACTGAACCACAATGAACTTACCAGGATCCGGATACTGTAGTTACTGACAGCTGTCAGTTCACTCAGTGTTAAAAGACGCTAATCGGGCGGAATCGGGAACAACACATTCCCTGGGAGACCGAGACCTCAAAAAACTACCGAGAGAGGGAGAGTCAGGAACAGAACAACTCTGACATTCCGCTCTGTTCACTGACTCTTCATCCCTCCCACTGAAACCAGTGCCAGGAGAGATGGATATGAATGGTGCATGACAGGAAATACCTGCAGGGAATGATCCCAATTGGGCCACTTAAAGGAGCAAATTTCAGCTTGAAAGGCTCTCACTGCTTGGCCACAGTCTGGGACATTTTGTTCAGCTTCTGATTGCAGTGAAATGTGAAAAGTCCCGCAGTGACATAATGTTTCAGAGATACAGATGCAATGACAATCTTAATATTGAACAATAATGGCTGACACTGTATCCATTTTACCCCTAACGTCTCTGATAAAACTGCATGATATTAGACAGACTGACAGGCTGTTATCAGATGAACACACTGTACCTGGACATCCTAAAGATCGGCCAACTGTGACCCTGCCTCAGCTCATCTGCTGCTGAAACCCTCATCCATGCCTTTGTGCAATCTCGGCTCGACTATTCCAGTGTTCACCTGGCCAGCCTCCCGTCTTCTACCCCATATATACCTATGCTTATCCAAAATTCTGCGGCCTGGAACTTCACCTGAATACATGCGAAAAGTCCGCTACCCCGGAAGACGATGGAAACAAATTCCGCGCCAAGGCGGGAATCCTAGTGAACATTGTTAATGATCAGTTTGTTGATCACCCCTTTCGCAGTTTGTTCAGTTGCTGATAAATGAACATTTGTGTTCCTAGGCAACCGAAATGGCAAATTCTCCCCATAGATCAGCACAGAGACCGCTGTTATGGTCACTGTAGCAGTTTTCACAGTGACATAGTTTGCTTTAAAATTCTGGCCATAAATCGTTGACAGTGACAGTGACAATTGAAGATTGGAAATGGAGCTAAATTGCGAATGAGAAGTAAGGCGGCCACTTCAATGTCAATTTATGACGGGAGCTTCAGCGCGAAATGACGGAGTGCCTGCTCCATTTAAAGTTTGGTACTGCCATAACAATGACAGTGTTGCAGAGGAATGAATGTGTTAGACTTTGCTGAAAGTTTGATAGTCTAATATATGAAGAACATGATCAGTAGATCTGTTTTTGCCAGACACCATACTGACAGAGATACATTTGGAAAGGCCGGAGTTTCTTCAGGCGAGAATCATGATTGTCAATAGGTTTTCCGTATGAAAGAGGGAATCGAGATCAGTAATAGCGACAGCCAGATAATTATCACAGTATGTAGAGGGAATGTTCAGATGTGTTCCGACTGAGAATTATGCACCATGATTCTTTCCTATCATACTTACAGACACTTTTTCAAAGCATGAAAACAATATACGCTCAATATCCTTCCAGTAAACTTCTTTGACACAGTATCAAGGCAGCAGGGGGCGGGGGTCACTCGGATTCTGTGTCTGGAATGTTACTGAACAATGACCCAAGGACCATCGACCCTCAGTCCTTGCTGACTGACCGCGCACCAGCTGGAACGTTGGAACTACCGTATTTGTAAATTGAAAGCTCCAGGTTACCAGCGAGCTGGAAGGGAATGAGTTTTCCCCAGAGCTACCGCATTGTTCCGATCTTCACAAGGGTGCTCAGCAACTTCAACGCTCCCCCTCTAAATGTTGAAAATATTCCGCTGAAAGCAAACGTCAAGCTGAAAAACCTCTCGTCATTAGCAGGCTGACATCTTATCCAATCACCCTTTTTCTATTTATTTCATGAGATATGGATATGCATCCACGACCAGTATAAGTTGCTCATCCGAAATTGTCTTGAGAAGGATTGCTACATTGACACAGTGAAAGAACTTCAAACATTGAAGTAAAATTAGTTTTGATATGTTGCCCTGTCCTCTGGTTGATGCAAGTGAAGCTTGCAATTGGAAGTGAATTGCGAATGAGAAGTCACAGTGTTTACGAATTATGACGGGTTCTTTAGCAAGAAATGACCGAGTGCCTGTTGAATTTTAAATTTGGTAGTAAAGGTCGGGGAAGTTGCAAGAGCAGGAAACTGAAATATATTTCCACCTGGCTCTCAGTAAGCGGCTTTAGGCGATTAGAGCAAGTTGCGGAACCAGTAAATGAGAGAACAAATAACAGGCCGACTGCCCTTGGTGATTTACAAATCTATCCCAGGAACAGTCATACAGCAAAGCTACTAAACCGTGGGGAGACCTCCCAGTTATTTTGCGTTGGGTTTACCCTCTGTTGGGTGCCTTCGTGGCTACATTGTCAGACAGAGATTGGAATTACGACAAGTTAGACGGGAAAACATTGGTTTCTCAGCGACCTAGTTTATCCGTTGCTTACACGTAGCTCAGCAATGAAGTAGACGTTGCGCAGATCAGTATTTTACTTCGTTCCGGTCATGTTTGAGAATAATTAACAACAAATTAGGAGTATATTGTGCTGCTTTTTAAAAAGACATCTCGAAGCAGCAAATGCCTTTTTGGCCTGGCCAGCATCTGACTAACTATTGAGAAATTTGGTAACTTTGCTGACAGATGCAGTATTTGCGTGAAATTTTTGCGAAGCGAGTTGTTGTTGTCGTGCAGAGGGCTGTGAATAATTCCTTCGAAGTCGAATAAAACTCATGGCCCGTACGGGGATCGAACCCGCGACCTTGGCGTTATTAGCACCACGCTCTAACCAGCTGAGCTAACCGGCCAGCTGAAGGATTTAGTCTAGTATCTGGTTTTCAAATTCAACTGGCAGTGAGTGGAGGATTCAGCATTATTCCTTGCTGATTGATTGTGCACAGTCTGGAACTCTCCTGTTTGTCCAGTTGAAACTTCAGATTACCAGCGAGCTGTGAGTGTATGTTTCTCCCAGAGCTGCTAAATGATCCGACCCTCAAAAAAGCTGTTCAGCCAGATAACTTCTCCTTCTTGTCAATGATGAAAATAATCTGTCCAAAGCAAACCTTCGGCTGCAAAATCTCCCGTCATCAATAGGCTGATATCTATGCAATCTCTTTTCTATTTATTTCTTGGGATAATGGGCATGTCGCGCATGACCAGTGCAAGTTGTTCATTCACAACTGCCTTAAGGACGATGCTAAATTTAATAAGAATAAGCACTTCAAATACTGAAGTAAAAATAGTGTCGAAATGTTGCCGTATCTCCAGGATTTTGGAATTGAAGCTTATGGATTTCATGGTAAATGCAAGACGGTGGCTTAAACGAGAAATTACCGAATGCCTGTTGAAATTTACATTTGATGCTATCATTCAGGGGAGTTGCAATGTCAGGGAACTGAAATATATTTCCACCTGGCCCTTAATCGATGACTTGAGGCGATCAGAGCAACTTGGGAAAGTGGTAAGTAACAGGCCAACTGCCCCTGTGATTGATATATTTACCTGATTAACAGTTATGCAACAGCGCCGCTTCCCAAGCCCAGAGCAACATTGTGGGGGGAGCTCACTCTTGTTTTGACTCGCGTTTACCCTCTTCTGGCTGCCTTCATAACGAAGCGTTCGAGATTGGTTGGAATTAGACCAGAGCGGCATTAATTTCTGAGCCCAGGTTGTTATGTGTCACCAATGGGCAATTAAAATGCAAAATTTTCCAATCCGTTGCACTGTTTTGCTGCAAACATCATTGGGAATTGTTTATCAGGCTGTATGACAGAGCGAACGGAGAACTTACATTTTAAAGAGAGCCCGAGCACCGAGGTGAATCCTGAAAACATCAGCGTTCGGGCTGTTTGGGAGATGGATTTGTACGAACCAGATTTCTCTCCTGAAAAAAAGCCACATGCATATTTAGCCGTGCTCTTCATGGCACATATTAGCTATTTGGCAAAATATATAGGGGGAATCTCCATGAAGTTGTCAAGCAACGAGAACAGTGGTTGTGTTTGATAGTGAGGAGGTTTGAAAGCAGGAAGTTATCAATTGACTGGTTAGATGGTCAGAAAAGTGCCAAATGGAATTCAAACCGGGGGAGAGCGACGTAATAAAGCTGGGAAAACCCTTTCGAGTATAAACTCGTTTCCATCTGTTTCAGATGAAGTTACATTGTTTCATAATTTGCCATTGTGAGACTTGAACTCTTGCTAATCTTTTAAATGAAACCAATTGAACTTAATCAACAAAATTGGGATAAATCAGGCACAGCTCCTAATTCAGGTCAGCTGTAAAACCAAGGACAAAATTTAAAGGAACCTTACAAACTTTAAATCAAAATGTGATTAAAGGAGTCAACAAAACACCCCAGTCCCCGCAGTGCCCACTGAGCATGGAAGGCCTCGAGCGTGTCAGCAGACACCGCGTGCTCCATCTCCAGGGACATCCAGCAGCGAACGTAGCTGCGGAAGAGGGACAAACAATCGGGCGGGACTCCTCCGTCGATTGCCCGCTGCCTGGACATGTTCATGGCCAACTTGGCCAGGCCCAGGAGCAGGTTCACGAGGAGGTCCTCCTCCTTCCCGACCCCCTTCCGCACCGGGTGCCCATAGATCAGGAGCATGGGGCTGATTTGCAAACAAAACATCAATAAAAGGTTTTTCAAATAACTAAAAAGGGAGTGCAGCCTACAACACCCTATATATGCATGGTCCACCGACTCCACAAGACCGCAAAAAGGGAACGTGTCCTGAAAGTCTGTGAACCTATGCATCCTCTTATTATACGGGAAAGTTACACTCTTTCATAATTTGCCATGGTGAGACTTGAACTCTTGACCTTGGGGTTACATGCCCAGTACCACAAGCACATGGATATATAGGCCAAACCTAAAAAGCAGATGTAACTCTTTCGAGTACAAACACATTTCCATCTGTTCCTATTCAGATGAAGTTACATTGTTTCATAGTTTACCATTGTGTGAGTTGAATTCTTGATCTTGAGGTTACAAACCCAGTACCATAACCACTTGGCTATTTAGACCAATAAAGCTGAGGAGCTCAAACAAGTCGAAGGGAATACACAATAATGACGAGAGTATTGGGAGGTATAGAGGAAGTGATGGACATTGGATCGAATCTCTACAGATTCCCGAATGTTACTTGAAAGGCCAATGAGTTGTTTAAGAAGTCAAGTAGACACATTTCGCTTATTAGACGAGGCATAACACATAGTAACAGGGAGGTTATGGAGGTACTTTATCAATTATTAGTTAGGCCACAATTTGAGTACTGTGTGCATTCCTGGTCACCTCATGG
Source organism: Isurus oxyrinchus (assembly GCA_026770705.1). Classification (NCBI taxonomy): domain Eukaryota; kingdom Metazoa; phylum Chordata; class Chondrichthyes; order Lamniformes; family Lamnidae; genus Isurus; species Isurus oxyrinchus. Next base: position 293,234 of record JANJGN010000290.1, on the reverse strand, counting down.
AAATTACCAAATTACAAATCGAGGGTGGAGGTCCGGCATGATGAACGTGGATATCCTGTGGTATCTGTTGCTAAAAATGGGAGCCAACGTTAGACAAAACTCGTCATCCCAGATTGAGCAGTGACCCTCATCAATATTCCACAACCCGAGCTCTGACAGGAGAGATATATTAACTTTTAACAGATCCACACAATTTAATTTTGAAGCCCGCTGAACTGAACAACACAGCAGAATCTTCAATGTATCTGTTGCATTTCACAAAATAACAATCCACACCCCTCCTCTTGCCAATGTGCTTGAAAGGAGCGTTATATGTCAACATTTAAAACCAAGCTTCACATGGAGCTATTTAGGAAAATGACGAACTGTCTGACCAAATAGGTAGATTTGAACGAGTGTTTGAAAGTAGAGAGCGTTAAAGGGGCTCAGAGCTTAAGGGACGGAATTCCTGATGTCACGAACGTACCATAATTCTCATCACATTATCGTGATTTATTGTAAAAGTTGGTAATAGTGGGATTTGATTAGTTTCTCTGAGTGTGTGGGGGATGTAATTGAATTGGAGACAGCTTGTCTGGAGGCTTGAACTCATCAATGAAGCTAGGTTTTAAATGCTAAATGGGAAAGCATGGCTGACGTCTTAGAATGTGAGCTGAGCAGAATTTGCAGTTAAATCACAATAGTTTAAATTTCAGTGAGAAAGTTGGATGTTACACCTAGCCAGAGAAGGCAACCAATCAGCATGTTTATTTTTTCCCAACGGTTCCAGAAAATATTAGCACTATAATTAGCAATATGATTTATATTACGAGAAAGGTAAAGTTCCAAAGACACCTGGGAACAATGGGGCTCACATTAAAAAGTACAAACAGGTATAAAGGAGAACGATGACAGGGAAGGCATTCTAAGGTCGACTGGAAGTGTAAACAGCCTTCAGCATTTGTGCATTAAGCCTGCTGTCTACACAGACCGAAGCTTGGAATTGCCACTTTGAATACTTCTGCCCAGGGTATTGTGTCGACTTGCTAGGGTCAGTTTAAATATATTTATTTTTACTATTTCCTTAACGGGAGTGTAAGTGGAAGCGAGGTTAATTAAGGGTTTTAGGAGTTAATATAGCAGGAATTTGTAGACCTATGTTGTGCTTGAAATCCACTTACATGTGTTACATGTTCGGTAGAAAACATCAGACAATTACCTGGAACCGTTCGTTCATCACCTTCACGTGTTCAGCTATTTTCTAATCTCCCGGTCAACGCAGAAATTAAAGCCGTGATTCATCAAATCTTGCAGCTCAGAAGGAGGCCTGACAGCCAATCAACTCCGTGCCTGTTCTTGGAAAAAGCTGCCAATTTTGTTCCACAATCAAGTTTCCAAGTCACCCTGTAAATTAGTTATTTTTAAATTCAGATTGAATCTCATTCCACCGACCTTTCTGATAATAAATCAATGCAGCATGATTGCTGGGAATATTTAAAAACAAATCCTGGAAATCCTCAGCGGTCGGGGGCACCAGTGGAGGTATCAGAGTGAAATGTGCAGGCCGATGACTTATCATCAGAAATGAAGAAAGATAGAAATATACCAAGTATTAAAATCGTGGAGAGCAGGAAAGGGCAGGAGGTACAAAGGCGAATGTCTGTGATGGTGGAGGGAAGGGGAGAACATGTTTCTTGATGCAACATCCACAGAGAGTTGTAATGGTTATGGTGAAGAATCAAAACGTTTGTCCAGATGGGGTTGTGATTGGTTGCATAGCAACCGCCCAAATGTAATATGAAGGGGCAAAGATAGAAACGTGACGAAACCAAACTTGTTAAACCCAGTAAGAAATAACATGGAGGCAGATGTTATGAAGGTTACATCAACGTAACAACGTCCGAAAAAAAATTTTGCGTTTATGTGCCGATATTAAGAAGCCTGAATGGACCAACATTACATTTAGAGGTGTTGACTTAAGGAAGCACTTTGTTTTATTACAGGTTTAGCAGACCAAGGGAAGAGATTCACTGATTTATGTTACTGCACGTTATGCAAGAAAGAGTGGGTAGGGTTAAATGGTGGATCGTTTTAATGATGGTCTGGGGTTGGCAGATACATTTACTTCCCTAAACTTAGTGATTCACACAATTTAAACGTTATTCCGAATGAGCTGTATTGCTTTCAAGGGAATAGTATCACACTTTGCCCAAACAAACACCATAATAAATGGATTACACACTGAGAAATCCATCTCTGTGCCTTTGGAGCTTCCGTTTTCAATTTCTGCAACATAATAGCTCCCTGAATTAAATACACCCTTCAAGGCTTTGAAGGTCCAGTGCACAGACCAGGATAACAATTGTTGCGTCACACTCCACTGGTTAAAATGGATAGTTGATGCAAGTTGGAAGATTTGTGAAATGAAGCCAAAGGGAGGCTGCCGGTCTGTCTGTGAGGGAAATGCGCTGCAGGCAGAGATTACCAAAGAAAGAAATGGGAAAAATATAAACGCTGTGAAGGCACTTGTTAGACAGTGAAGGCAGCGATGGGAAACATGTTCAATACAGACTGAACAGTTGTGTCAGTAGAGCATCAGACATTTATTCTGAGGGCCCATTGCTCTAGACCTAGTCCAAGTGCAGCCTTTTGGGTTAAATGGCTTAGTCCCAGTGAAATGACAGTTTACAAAAGCAAGAACCATAAGACCATAAGACATAGGAGCAGAAATTAGGCCAATCGGCTCATCGAGTCTGCTCCACCATTCAATCATGACTGATAAGTTTCTCAACCCCATTCTCCCGCCTTCTCCACGTAAGCTTTGATCCCCTTACCAATCAAGAACCTATCTATCTCGGTCTTAAATACACTCAATGACCTGGCCTCCACTGCCTTCTATGGCAATGAATTCCATAGATACACCGCTCTCTGGCTAAAGAAGTTTCTCCTCATTTCTCTTCTAAAAGGTCTTCCCTTTACTCTGAGGCTGTGCCCTCGGGCCCTAGTCTCCCCTCCTAATGGAAACATCTTCCCCAAGCCCACTCAAAGAATGCTGACTTTTTCAAGAGAACAGAAGAGATGGATATGTTTAATCGGTTTGCAAAAAATATAGATTTTTTTCTCGAAATTTCAGCGTCCGCGATCATTTTTAGGAATTATTTCTAGATTCCCAGCTGCTTTAACTGTGATAAATTCTTCTGGACTTTTCCCTTGGTGGGCCGAAACACTGGCGCTGTGAATCCGTGCCAGCTTTATGTGCTGATTCAACTCCATTTGTCCCGCCGGCAGATGCAGTTTCTCCCAATTTAATCTGACACTAGATTCTAACAGGGTAGAAACCCCGATCAGACCACCCTTCGCAAGAGATCAGAAACAGGTAGCATCCCTGAAAAGGGGGGAGAAAAGATGCAGAGAACGACACTAGGTGAATGTTTCCTTCAGCAAGCCAGCAAAGACAGGACGGGCACCTTCTCTGCTTTACCCTCCTTGTAATTATATAAATCTAAGATTATGAGAGCTGAACTCCTAAAGTGACCAACTAAACTCCGGAATCAGCATTGCTTCCAATCCAGTGCCAATGTAATCCTGGTGATTTGAGCAGCGCCTGTAAGAATATGAGAAATAGAGGCAGATGTGTTATGTGTTTCACGGCTTCACAAAAAATCACGAACTTTCAGGCTGATCTGCTGCCTCAATTGTACCAACCTGAGAATTCTCAATTCGCACCGTCAAACAGCGCCATCACTTATAAAGAATTCCTAATATGTTTGCGATACCAGAAGTGGTGTACAATCATGTTTACAGCAAAATGATGCTATGTAATTCACGACATTGCATTACAAAACTCCATTGTAGTTTTTGTGCCTGTTGCATAGATCCGTGAAGCAGCAAATTCAAGGCAGTTGTGTAAATATCTATTGGAATGAATGGTATTTCGGATATGACAGCCTGGAAGTTGAGATGTTAAAATGATTGTTTGTACATGTGCACTGGCGGATAGTGAGCGGTGCACCTGAAGACCCAAATCTTTTTGCATCAATTTGTTCCCCTGTTTCTCACCACCTAAGAAATACGCCCATTGCTCATTTGGTGCCTGAAATATCTGCTCTTTGTGTACTCCCCACACCCTTAATGACTGGCTCTGCATCGACTGTTCAGCTGGAGGCACTAAAATCATGTACTTTACAAGTGTCGTCCAACAGGGTACGTCACAGCCCAGAAATTTGTCGGCGACAAATAATTCACTGACTCAGAAACTAATGCTTTCCCCGTATAACGTTTTTGAATTAAATTTAATTCGGTTTCACTTCTTATAAAGAGCACTCAGCACAGCGCAAATACTAGAGAAAAGCAGGGAGAACTCTCCAGAGTGTTGTCTTCTCTTCTGTCAAGCGTTTCTGCAAGCGACTGTCCCTGAGATCAACGCATGCATGACGACTATGGTTGGATTCTTTTTCCTGCAGTTTAGTTGTTACTATATTTGCCATAAACACAACAAATCTCTGACTGAAAGCCAGGTAGAAAGATCATCCAGTTCCCTCACCTTGCAACTCCGCCGAATGCTGGGAGTGAATTGAAAATCCAACGCACAGTCGGTGGACCCACTTGATTTTGCGCTGAATCACCTGTCACTAATTTAACTAACGTCCCGACATGCGCTGCCAACTTCAATGGTTGGTGCAGCCATTTCTCCAGCCCCCTCAGATCCTGTATCTCATTTAGCATTGACTAGTATAGCTTATATCACCTTTCCTCGCTCTACCTGAAAAAATGTACAACTTCACTATTCTCCGCATTAAATATCAGTTCATGGCATCTGTTCCATCAGCCTACCTGTGTCCTCTGGAAGTTTATTATTATCCTCCTCTGAATTTTACACTTCTGAGTTTTGCGTCATCCGCACATTTTGAAATGGTGCCCTCCACGTTGACGCCTCGGTCCTATGTTGAAGAAAAAACAGCATCAATGACACTGCTGATGGCTGGAGAATCCCATTATATAGCAATTCACCGCGGCTCTTCATTTCCTCCCGTTCAGCTGACTTTGTACCTATGCTCCACTGACAGTCTTCTTCCCAAAACAATCAAGCTAACTGAACGCAATCTGCTTTTAACACATTCAGGCATGTTTTCCGTAAAGAATCCGCTCTTATCCATGTGGTAATACATTTTGTCTCTGGATATCGTTTCCAAAAGCTCTTCCTCCACTTGAGTTTAAATTGGTGCGTGTGTGGTTTACAAAATGATAATTAGTTAAATTTTGTGAAGAATGGTATATCATTTGCAATTCTAAAATTCTCTAGCATCGTCCGTTATAACTAAGCAGGATTGGAAATTTGCGGCCCACTACCCTCCACAATTTCCAAACTTTCTTTCCTCAACACCCTGCCCCTGAACCAATCCAGGTGAATTATCAACATTTAAGAAAAGCCAGGTTTATATTGCCGCCTCTTTCTACAATTGTCAAGCATCCAATTTCACAACTACCTCGAGTTTCACTCTGCCTTTGGCCGTGTTTTTCTTTCTTGGCAAACACGGTATAATCATCTGGTTCCAGGCGTGAAATTCCGTTTTAGTCCCTATTCGGCCAATTACTGTTTTTGAAACCTTTTATATTTATATCCATAGAAAAAAAAACATCTGCTAGTCTATTCTCCCATTCACCCTTTACCTCTGAAATCTCTTAAGGCTTTCGTAAATGTACCCGTAATATCGTTTTTTTTTAAGTGTGAGCGGCGGATAAAGGTCTAACAGGAAAAGAAAATGGCATCCACTGCATAACTTTTGCAATAACCCCGAACCGGTTATCATTCGGGTAACAGTGCAAACCCACAAGTTCATTAGGATTAAAAGAAGAGGGAGCAATTCTTAAGAACAAGGGTGCATGTTCGCTTCGAAGAGAATTTCGACCCTATTGTGCTTCTTTATATTTGCACGTCATTCTATATGCTTCCTCCCGACTTGAAAATGTTCAGCTCTTTACCTAATTAATTTGAAATAAATAACCGCGTTATTGAGAACCGAACTTTAAACAGTCAGTAATATGAAATGTACGAAACGATCCGCGGCGCTAAGTTACAAGCAACATCACCCAGCCCTGTTTTGAACTGTGTTTGATTATTTTGCAGCAAACTCGTTTGGAATTATTCATTTGCTATGGGGCTGTAGAGCAGCACGAACTGAGAATTTTCAGAAAGGAGCAATTGAAACGGATATCCAAACAGAAAGTTCTGGAATGTTTAAAAAGACGTGAGACACATGATACACCTGCTCCGTTTTCTCATTTTCTTACAGACACCGCTCAGAGGGAACACCAGGATTATACTGAGCTTGGAATGGAAGCGGTGCTGATTCACGAGTGCGATTCCCGAATTCATTAGGGTTTTTTGGAGTTAAGGATTCATCATCCTAGATTGGAATAAACATAGAATGTATACAGAACAGCGAGAGGCCATTTGCCCTATCCTGCTTGTACTGGCTCTTTGAGGGAGAAATTCGCCCACTGTCAATCCCCCCGACTTCCCTCCAACCCTGCACAATTTTTCTTCTACTTTCAGGGATTCATATTTTTTTCTGTTCCCTTGATTACAGGAGGATGAAGCGTGATCTGGTTGAAGTTTTTAACCTGTTAAAATGAATTGTTAGGTTAAACGCAGAGAAGTCTTTTCCTCTGGTGGCAAGAACGGGATTGAATTTTAACATTTTGTTTTGCCACAGGTCCACAATGATTGTGCCAAATAACGGATATTTCAGGAAGCACTTATCACACTTGGAGCATCAGGAATCCCAGTAACAATTCATAAATTGATCGAGGCTACCCCAGTTTCGAGAGGGTGGATCTTTCCTTGGAAATAAACGAAACGTAACTTCAGTTCTCCTTGAAGATGTCAGCGTCCATTGTTCTGTCTTTTGTCGTTTCACTTGGAATCAACAGCTTGATCCAAAAGGCAACCCACAGACTGGGACTTCAAGCCTGGACCCTCAGCTTGTGTGTCTGATGCGCTGCAGAGCTCTCTAGAGCTACTCGGCCTCTACTCCCCATCACTGTCGAACAAGAGATATCACAAGCTATTGTTCAATTTTCCTGTTAGGTACTTCATCCTCTGCAGCGAATTCCCCTCAGAGGCAGACCGGCAGCCTCCCTTTGGCTTCATTTCACAGTTATTCTAATTGGAACCAAATACTCGTTCCTTACCAGCAATGTATGATTTGACAACTCCTGTTGCCCAGGCATCTGCGCTGGACCTTTAAACCTTTGCAGTATTCGTTGGTTTTGGTAAGATATAATTGGAGTGGGAAGCTACAAAAGGCACAGAGGTAGATTTCTCAAGTGGATTAAAAAAATCATATGGTGCTTGTTGTGGGAACCGGTGACACCGTCACACTGAAAACCACGAAGCTCATTCGGAGTAACGCTATACATTGTGCAAATCACAAAGTGTCGGGCTGAAGAAAGTGTCAACCCAAGGGTCTCATCAAAAAGGACTGCAACACGTATCCCTCCTCATTCATTCCTGGCGAACATGCAGTGACGCAAAAAATTCAACTCTCGCTCATCACTTTCGCCGGCAATATTTCAAATTGTTCCTTCCACTTGAACCTCCCAAGGAAACGGTGATCCTGTTTGGCTTCATTACATCGGCTCCTAATTGCCTACTGTATTTCAGGACGTCATTGGTTAAATTTAAAACCATGCATTGACTGAAAGGATAAAGGTGCCACTGACATTTTAACAGAGTATCTCATGTGTATTAAAGAAGCGTTTTAAATAACCAAGTCACAAGCCCAACACTGACCAGAGTTTACAAAGCAAAGTTCTGAATTGCATCCCACTTCTTCGCTGCAAATATTATTGTTCATTTGTGCGAATTGAAAACTTTCACCTGCACTGGGCTTTCAAAACTTTGAAGATTCTATTTTTTCAGGTGAGATATTAAGTTGCAAGCATGAACGTTCTTCCTTTCCAGATTACAGTCCCTTCTTAATTCTTCCCTCGCAGTTCATTTCACCTCAATCACAGGCGCTGCATTCCAGACCTTAACCTCTTCCTGCGAGAAAAAATAAAGTTTTATTTTTCTTCGTCTCAGTATTTTTTTAGCAACTACTTTAAATCTGCAACAGCTCGAACTTGATCCTTTCACGAACGGGAACACTTTCCTCCCATCAAATCTGCTCAGGCCGCTCGTGATTTTCTATCCTTCTATCAAATCTCCATTCAGACTTCTTTTCTCCCAGAACAACAGTCCTCACCTCTACAATCTATCTTCCTAACTGAAGTTCCTCATCTCAGCAGCCATCTCGTGAATTTGTTCTGCACTCCTTCCAGCATCCTTAATATCCTTCCTAAATTGTAGCGCCCAGAACCAGACGGGATGCACCAGCTGAGGCTGAACTCTTAGGGACACTTAGAAATCCTACTTATGTTATTCCAATTACACCATTCTTCGTTTTTTTGTGCCATGTCTGTTGTCCTCATAGACAATCGCTTTTGATGTGTTTCCATAACCAACACATCGGATCTAAGCTGTGCAGTTCTGTCACTTCCATTCGTGAAAGGCGGTGGATAATTAAACACTGATTGGGAACGAGGCCCCGAATATAAATGATGACCTCAGCAGCGAATCTTAAATTCAGTTAGCAATAAAATAAAAGGCTGTCAATGTGTTCCGAGGATCGCTGCAGTCCTACCCTGGTGTCCTGTGCCATCCTCAGTTCAAAGCTTCCCATAGTGGACCAAACCTTATCGGTCACCGTCTATTCAGTGAGGTTCATCCCAATAACAGTTTCCAGGTGGAATGAAAGCGGAGAAAAACATTTGTTCTTACAAAATTAGTGGTTGATTGAAATGTCTTTAAAATCTTGTTCTTTTTTGCTGGAAAAACGTCTCAAATCCCTTGAGACGTTTGTAGATTGATCCATGGTGCCCCTCATTGTGTAAGTGCATGCAGTGGATAAAGACAGAGAGGAAAAGAAAATGTTATATCCTGTACGACTTCTGCACTGACCCCAAAGCAGTTATCATTCACGTAATATGGCAAACCCACTGGTACATTGGGATGAACTGAAAAGGGAGCGATACATAAGCATACTGGTGCACGTTCTTTTCAAAGGGAATTTCGATCCTATTGTGGTTCTTTATGTTCACAATCATTCTATATGCTTCCTCACGACATGAAAATGTTCAGCTCTTTGCCTGATTAATTTTAAATAAATAACAGCACCATTCAAATCTGAACTCAGGATCGTCTGCAAGACAATATGTAAGACATGACCCACTCTACCACACTGCTAAGTCGCAAACAGTTATGTTTTGAACCGTATTTCACTATTTTGCTGTAAGTTCATTGAGAATTCTTCATCTGTTACGGGGCTGTATGGCAGCACGAAATAAGAATTTTGAGGAAGGAGCAATTGAGGTGGACATTCAACCAAGAAGTTCTGGACGGTTTGTGAAGCCGTGAGACACATGACACACCTGTCCCTATTTCTCATGTTGTTGCAGACACTGCTCAGAAGATACATCAGGATTATGCTAAGCTAGGAAAGGAAGCAGCACTGTTTGACCAGTGGGCTCTGGAGTTCAGCCGGTTACATCTGGAGTTAAATTTCATCATCCACGATTCGTATTAGCATTCAACGGGGTCAGCCGATAAATAGGCCATTTGGCCCATCCTGTCTGTGCTGGCTCGTTGAAGGAGAATTTCGCCTCAATCAATCCACCAGCCATCTCCCCAATCCTTACAAAATCTTCAGTTTTATTTTTAGGGATTAACTGTTTTTTCTCTTCTCTTCATTATTGAAGAATGATCTGATCGAGGCTTCTAACCTGTTAAAGTGAATTGTTAGTTTAAACACAGAGACGCCATTTCACCCGGCAGGAAGAATGGGGTTGAATGTTGACTTTTGTTTTGGTCACAGTTCCACAGCGCAGGTGCCAGCCAAGCAAGAGGAATGTCAGGAAACACTCTTCACACAAGGAGTACCTGGAAACCCAGTAAGAAATTTAAATCGATCGAGGCTACCACAATTGCAAGAGAGTGGATACTTTGTTGGAAATCAAAGTAACACCGCCAGTTCCTCAGCTCCCCGTGAAGAATTCAGCGTCCAAGGCTGTTTCATTTGGTCGTTTCACCGGGCGTGAACATCTTAAGCCGAAAGTGAACAGCCAGACATGGACTTATCACCTGAACGCTCAGATTAAAAGTCTGGTGCCCTAACGAAAGAGCTGCCCAGTGAGAGCAGCCATCACTACTAGAAAAAGAGGCGTCACAAGCTTTTTATGCATTCCCTTGTGAGGTGACTCATCTTCTGCAGCTCCTTTTTCCTCACAAGCAGACCAGCAGCCTCCCTTTGGCTTCATTTTACAATCATTCTAATTTGCACCTACTACTCACTCCTGACACATGGCGTGTGACCTCACAACTGTTGTTAGCCAGTTATCTGCACTGGGCATTTAAAGCTTTGAAGATTGCATTGGTTTCGGGAAGATATAATTGGAGTCGGAAGCTAAAAAATGAATAAACAATTTCTAACGGTGTTTGTAGGGGGAACGTGTGATGACATCACATTGAAATCAACAAAGCTACTAAATAGTCCAAATCACAAATTGTAGGTTTGGAAATAGATCTGCCAGCCCAAGGACTTCATCAAAAAAATACCAACATTTATCTCTCCCCGTTTGTTCCTTCCTAAAGCGCAGTAACATAAATCATTCAAACTTTGCCCACAGTTATCACCGGCAATATTTTAAAATGTTCTTCCCGCATGACTTCCCAAGGAAAGAATGATCCTATCCGGCTTCATTATATAGTCGCCTAATTATCAATACTGCCTCTGGACGTCAATGGCTTTATTTAAAGCAATGCATCGACTTAATCGATGAAGACACATCTGACAATTAAAAGCAGAATCGCTTTTACATTAAACAAGCGCTTTAACCAACTAAGTCACAACGCCAACACTGACTAGAGCTTTGCAATGTAAACTTCCAAATTGTATCCCACTACTTTGCTGCAAACATTATTGTTCATCTCTTATTGGGCTGTATGAAAGTGCGAATTGAGAACGTTCATCCGCACAGGGCTTTCAAAGCTTTGAGGATTCGATTTCTTTCGGTGAGATATTAAGTCACATAAATTCCAGTGAGAGGTACAAAGGGAGAGGGATTGATTTTGCGAATTGGGAAACTGCTTCACATAGTGCCTGTTGTGGGAAAGTGAAGTCCTGGCAGGTCCCGGAGATGCTGTTGCTGTATTGTAGGTCAGACAGCAGACTCACCCTCCGTTAATTGAAGATCAACCTCATTTCTGGACTCAAACACAGATCACTGGTTCTAGGTCTTTCCTTCCGACCATGGATTGGTCAACATGTGACTCCAGGCACAGAGCTCTAAACTGTCCCCCTGAATTGGTCTAGCAAAGCACTGGGTCTTATTAAAATCGCAGTTGCAAAGAGCAATTAGGGGCTGGGGAAATGCTGGTCTCAGCAGTCACAGATCACAGCCCTTCCCTTTTGTTCATTTTGTGGCTCTGAAAAGAGCCATTGTTAGATATAGTGCTGAAACCAGTTTTAGGGTCGCTCCCCACGGATGCGGCGGGACAGCTGGATATCTTTCAGCAAGATGGTGACCCGCTTTAAGCGGATGGAGCACAGGTTTTACACAGGAGTACTTTTTTCCTGTGCAAGCCCTTTTATAAAAATTCCTATCTTTCCAGTAAAGATTTGGAATTTATATACAATACTGCTAACCTCTGATGCTGCTCCCGCGACCCCTCTCCTCTCCCGCCACATAAAACCAGGGAACTAAATGACAGCATCCATCATTTGTTCCATGTGGCTGCGGGTGTAATTTATTAAAATGACATCTCATAGCAGCAGCCCAGTTGTGGGACGGTTTTAGCGCTGAATACTGTGATGAAACATTTATCAGTCCATTTCTGATTGACTTCTGAGAATGTTCAATTTATAGAACAATCCAGGTTTTCCCTTAAGTGGACTTTTATAGATAAAATTACCATGTCCCTGCGAGCTAAATGGGAATGGCTTAATCTGCACAGTGATAGTGCAAATAAATGTTGAGCCTCATGCCAGGATCAATAGCCATGGAAATTAAGCCGGGAGCATGATGGGTGGCTGTTTTGGTGGTTCCGGAAAGTAACATATGTGACAACCACGTGGCAGAGCCAGAATGCTACTCCATTGTACTCAGTGTCTCATCATAGGACTGTCCCCTCATCCTGAATGACCAAGCAGTGAAGATTCGCTGTGCCGCCTCCAAATCACTAGTATCCTTCCTTAAAGATGAAGATCAAAACTGCAAATAATATAAAAGGTATGATGTCACCAAAGCCCTTTGTTTTTTAGCAAGACTTATTAATTCTTGAACTCAGATCCCCTTACAATACAATCTAAAATGTACTGTCTTCAAATAAACAAAATGTGTGTCTAAGTGAGGTTATGAAAAGCGGCATAGATGTCGTCCAAAGGCAACATGAAGGAACAATTAAGTAAAGGAGACCGAACACAGCCCGCAAAGTAAATAAACAAGAAAGAAGATAAAGAAGGATATTAAGAACTAAAATTGATGAACTCATTTTTGAGTTCAGTGGCTGAAGCGTCCTGAGTCAGAAGATGATCCACTTTTCCATAAGCTTTTATTTTGGTGAGGCCATTTATTCCCCAGGTTCTGTTCTATTATTTCTATTGTTTCCTAAATTAAATGTTGAAATCTGTCTATTTGTTGTCCCTGTGTTCCTTATTCCCAAATTCCAAGCAAGCGGAAATAGTTTCCTCAACTGACCATAGCCGCACCAGAGGTCCTAGTACATAAATCATTAAAGTAGCTTGCATACAAGGTCCAGCAAGTGATTAGGAAAGCAAATTAAATGGTGGCTTTTATTGAGGGAGAATTGAAGTTTTAGTGCAGCTGTACAGAAGATTAGTGAGCAAACATCTGGAAAACTGTGTACAGTGTTGGCCACCATATTTTTAAAATATCGTCATGAAACGATAATATTTTTCGTAATATTATTGTTGGCTTATATGTGTGAATGTGGATGTTCCTGCCTAAGTGAATGAAGTAATTGAATTAGAGTCAGATAGACTGCAGGTTTGAAATTGTCGAAATAAAATAAGTGCAGGAAGACATCTGAAATGCTAATAAGTAAATATGGATGAGGAGCAGGGTGTGAAGGAAATTTGCATTTTCAGATAACTGGAAGGTGCTTGGGTATCAAATGGATAGAAGCATTTTTGCAACTAACAAGATAAAGAGGGCAAGGTTATTATGTTTATTTTTCCGAAAAGGAAACGGACTTTATTGACTTTCTGAATGATTTTTACAAAACGAGAAAATTAAACTTTCAAAGTCCTGTAGAACAATGGAATTTAGAGATTAGAATGAGAGAAACGTATAAAAAACGGATGAAAGACTGTATAGAGAGCGTTGCCATGTCAGATTGAAAGGTACACTATGTGAAGCAGTCCTTGGGAAACAGCCACTTTAGCAGACGTTTGCTACTTATACAAATATAAAGAGTTGCGTTGCAAGGCTTTGGTAATCCAATGCCGAGTACTTCGTGTGGTATCTTTGCATCATTGATTTTGTAGTTTCAAATCTATTTTAGGCTGCTGCCTTATAGGGGGAGTGGAGTTGGCAACCTGTTTAACTAAGAATTTTGGGAAATGCTATGCCTAAATAACCGTGTAACTCTAATATTGTGTGTATTTATCGTTTTTTTTCCTTCTGTTAATAAATGTTTTACGATAATTAAAAATCCCTTAAGGTGTTATTGGATTCAATGCCTCGGAGTTCAGTGCAAAAGCCTTCTCAGAATAAATACAAATTGCCTGAACTTTTGTGATAAATGGCCAAGTTTCCCTTCTGCATTTGGTCCACCTGGCATACATCACCTGTCATACCAAATGCATAAGAAGCATTGCAGAGAAAGGTCAGTCAATTCTTTGCGAGGATGATGGGTTTAACTTATCAAGGCAGTTTGGTCCTGTTTCCATTGGAGTTGAGAAGAAAGCGAGGAGACCTTACTGAATCATATCCGGTCCCGAAGGGACATGATCGGATGGAGTCGAGAAGTAGGGGACAGTGTAGAAAAAGGAGAGGTCTCCATTTTAAGAGGAAATACGAGGCTTTTTTACTCCTCGTAGAGCGACGTTCTGTGTAATTTTACTTGTTGTTGTGTCCATGAACAATTTCTTTCACCCAATGCCCGGAAATTAGGCGTTTGCATCGCGTGGATGTTCTGAATGTTCATGACACGCAAAAGGCTCTTTCTCACTTGACAAACATTTTCTTCCACCTGCTGTGATGGGAATTGAAATTCACTGGTAAATATGATCAAACAGTTTATGTTTTTTTTTTGTAAAATGCACTTTTTTAACTTCAGCGAACATTGCAAATACAATTTAACCGACCAGTTCACATGTTGATGTCCTTTTCGCTTTGTTTGATGTATTTCATGACTCTGCTGGGTGCTCTATTACATGCATCCAGCACTGCCAGTCTTAAAAAAATAATCACCACAATCATATTGCTCATTTTGCACCCCAGGTCGGTATGATTTATTTTTCATTTATGGGATGTGAGCGTCGCTGGCTAGGCCAGCATTTACAGCTGCTCCTAAATTACGCTCGAGAACTTGGTGATGTGCTGCCTTAATGAACTGCTAAAGTCCATGTGGTGTAGGTGCACTCAGAGTGCAGTGAGTGATGGAGTTGCAGGATGTTCACATCGGCATCTTTCTCTTTCTTCTGGACAACATTTGTTGTAAGGGACCTGAACAAAATGAATAACTGTCAGTATGAAGTCCCTATCTGAAAGAGGAAACGCATCCGGTAGAGATGATATAACACGCGTTCACTAGCCTCATGCGAAAGCAAGACTCAGCATGGTTTTTCGAAAGGGAAATCATGTTTAACAAAGTTATTAGAGTTTTTTGAAGGATAAGCATGTGTTATGGATGAAGAGGAGCACGTATGCTTAATATACTTCGATTTTCAAAAGGCCTTAGACAAGCTGCCACATCGAAGGTTATTGCAGAAAATAAATGTTAATGGTATGTGGGTAAGATATTAGCATGGAGAGAAGGCTGGCTGGCTGACAGAAAACAGAGAGTATGCATATGTGGGTCTTTGTCTGATTGGCAGGAAATACGACTGGATAGGGATAGGTGCTGGGATCATGATTTTTTACAATTCATATCAATCGCTTAGATGAGGCGATTTAAGTCATGATAGATAAATTTTCAGTTGGCACAGATAAAGTTGGGAAAGTTCTGAAGATTGCAAAAGCAACATGTAAATAGAAATATATGGATTGAGTTTTTGGGCAAAAACCTACAGATGGATAATAATGTTGGAACATATGAAGTTGTTCACTTTGGTAGGGAAAATAATAATAATAAGAAACAAATTATTAATTACACAGAGAACGACTGCAGAGTTCCAAGCTGCAGGGGGATCTAGGTGCCTTGTTTCATGAGTCACAAAAAGTTATTATACAGGTACAGCACGTAATGTAGAAGTCGAATGCAATGCTATCCTTTATTTCTAGAGGAATTGGAGACAAAAGAAAGGCTGTTAAGCTTCAGTAATACAGGGTAATCATGACTACAAATCTGGAGTACTGTATACCTTTTTTTCCCTTTACTTTAGGAAGGATGTAAGTGAGTTTGAGGCGGTTCAGAGCGGGTTTACTGGGTTGATACCTGGAATGAGCGGGTGCCTTATGAGTATTGGTCGGACAGACTGGGTGTGTTCCTTGTAGGACAGTGGAAATGAGATGTTTTTTTTTTTCTCTCAGGTGAATATGCGACTTCAGAACATTCGGCCTCAGAAAGCAATGGAGGTGCTGTCATTTAAAATTTAAAAAAATACAGGTAAATAAATTCTTGTAAGGCAAAAGATTCAAAGGCTCTCGGCGCAGATGGGAATGTGGAATGCGAAATACAAACATATCATCCACGATCTTGGTGAACGGAGGAAAAGCCTCGAAGATCCATTTGATTTACTTCTGCTCCTATTTCCTATGTTCGTAGCAAATGCAGATATTGGAAATCTGAAGTAACAACAGAAATTCCTGTTATGCTCCCCAGACACTACTGCTTCCTGGGAGAGAGAAAATCTCAATCTTTCAGCTCTGTAAACCAAAGGTGTTGTCTGAGCTGCTGAGTGAAGCCAGCATTTTCTAAAGGCTGAAAGTCCTATGTTTTAATTATAGCTTGGTCCCTAGATTCATTCCAATATTCAAAGCAGAGATTCAGCAAGATTACTGGAAACTCTCTGGAGTTTAGTGTAATCAGTGATGAGGAGAAACCTATTCAACAAATGTTTATGTATCTTTGAAGTGCCCTAACACAGGGGATTGGGAGAGCTCAAAATATTTAAACCTGAGATCAATACATTATTGAATACTGAGGGGATAAGAGGATATGAGAATAGCCCTGCGCCTATCCATCAGTCTGATGGGAAAATGAAAATGTTGCACATAGAGATCAAAGAGAGGGAAACAGAGAGACAAACAGACAGACATTCAAAAGGTAGAGAATGACGGGCAGAGACATGCGTCGCAATATTTTTGCTTCATTAGTTGGACATGGCAAAGAGAAAGACTTCCAGAGAAACAATGACACGCTCAGAAAATAGTTCAGGAAGTAAGACGCACACATAATAAAACACGTTTAAAGTGGAGATAGATTTCAATACGAGGAAGTAAGCAATGTTATTACGAACTTTTGGAGGACCAATATGGAAAGTCGCTACACTGTAAAAGCGAGGTTTTTGTAAAGTGTGGATGGGCAGTGAGACATTTCCCTCCATATACACAACGCTCATAATGTAGCTCAATAAGCATATTGAATATTTTGGTTTCTAAATGGAGAAAGAGCATGTTAAGCCACCGGGGTCATGCTAGAACTTGAAGTCCTGCATTTACACATTCGTAAGCAATCTTGTTAGTTTTGTTCACCACTCTTCAGCAAGGCATCAGAAAGGGGCTCGAGAACGTTCACTGGGGCGTTTTCAAGGATGAAATTGTTATATTATGAGGTGTTGTTGGACAACCCCGGGTTGTTATACTTTGGACAAAACATTTTGAAAAATCACCAAATAGTGGTTTTCCACATCATGCGAGATTTGGGGAGGGTAAACAAGGAAAAAATCCCCTCTGTGTGTACATCAATAACTAAAGGTCATGGATTCAAATTCGTTGACAAAAGTTATGCAGATGACGGGAGCCGAGACATTTCCACTCGGAGTTGGTGGGATCTGGAAGGCTTGACATAAATAGGTGTCAGAAGATATTTTCGTGAATAATTTTAGATAGAAATTGTAAAAGCCTTTGCAGACGAGCATCTTAGAAAACCACAATAAACAAGAACAACGCGGGAGCAATTAACAAAAACAACGCACACATGCACAAATACAAGCGCACGGAAAATTTGCCTGCACATACCGTTGGGCACATCTAATTAAGCTTAAAGTGACATCGACAATGTGAGAGAGGGAGAAAAAGAAGGGTGGCATTAATTTAGCCGATATTTGTGGTATTCATGACAGAAAATTCGTGAGCACACGGAGATGAATAAGAATGAGGAAAGCGACTTCTGTTGTTGAAAAGTTTGCGATATGATACCGCATAAGGCAGAACTCATCTCTAAGGAAATTGGTCAAATTTTGAAACTGAACGAAGAACAGAATTTGCGTAGTCGCAAGGATTTGAATCTGCTCAAAGGCACGCTAATGCATGTGTATTTGCTTTCCGCACTCGGCCACAACTGCGCAGTTTAGCAGTATATAAACCAGACTGATCACCGTCCAAAACAATTCTCATTAAGTGTCTCTCTTTCGTATGATTTTGACTTCTTGTGCTGAAAATAAATGCGTGTCATCCTTCTGCTAGTTGCAGAGCTGTATTTTCGATTTGTCTTCTGAACCTGGTTTGATGCAGAAATATTTTTTCTGTCTGTTTCTTTCCTTTTCCCAATGATTCCTAAATATATTTACACACAACGCAGATATTCACAAATACTTTGAGAGATAAAACAGTCACATACACACATTCATTCAGAACGAGCACACCGATAAACATAACAACCAATTTCAAACATCACAATGTTAATGATAAATATTCGGACATTCAGAACCTGCTGTAACTCAACTCGGAGGTGTCGCAATAGCTGCCTTAAAGGTGCAACAGCAAATGAATATTTTGTTGACAGAAACACAGAGATAATCTAATTATATTCTACTATCATGTTCCGTGTTCTTTCTGCAATTTAGTTTTGAGGAACTACCAGGAATAGCGATTGTGGATTCGATAGGATGGATCGAAAGGAACTGCTCCCTTGGACTTTGTGTGTACACAGAACACAGGAGACAGAATGGCAAGACATTGGACAGTAAATGCAGAGCCAGTCAGTAAGTATATGAGTGTACACAAGGAATATATATTTCAGGTACCATTTGTGAAATGAGTGTATTTTCTAGGTGGTGAGAAACAAGGGGCTGTGGAAAAACAAATTGGGTTCGATCTCCAGGACGAGGGCTCACAAACAGCTAGTATGCATGCACAAATAACACCATCTTTAATCTCCATTTCAAGATTTTCATATCCGAGTTAACAATCCTTACAATCAATGTTTAGACAGCTGACCTGAGTTTGTAGCTTAAATTAGAAAACAGATCCATGCAACTAGCGGAAAGGCTTAAAGCATGCTGTTTTCCATATTGTTTTCCAATATTTTGCAATGTGCATAGTTGTTCACCTCTTCTATGGCTTGAAACTTTGGGAATTTTTTATCTGTGATTGTGATGTAAGACAGGGGGAAATGAGAATTTTCACGAAGTTGCAATTGTGGAAAAAAGGTTCAGCTGGAATGGTCGTGAAGCCTTTAAATTCATGAGGCACAAATTTCTCTTTCTCGTGTTCTTGTAGATAACACTCGAAGGAATCACCCTATTGGCACCAGAATGCAAAAAACTGCTGATTCACCAATGGGATTTCGGATTGCAATCGTTTATTTTACGAATTTAGTTTTGATAATCGTAGAAAGGTATAATCATATAATGGATACAGCACAAAATGAAACCATTCGTCCTGTCCTGTCTGTTCTGTTTCTCTTATGGAGAAATGCAACCATTGTCAATCCCCCGCCTTCTCCCGTGCATTTTTTTTCTTTTCAGGTCTTTTCCCTGTTTCTAGTCTCTGTAGAAATAAAATGAAGGGTGATCTAATCGAATTTTCTATTCCATTTAAACCACGTGTTAGGTTATAAAGGGAGAAATCGCTTTCCCTGGAGGAAAAAATGGGGCTGATTCAAGTCATGTTGTTGACACTGATGCAGAGAGATGAGGTCTAAGCCAACAAAGATTAATAAATAAATAAATAAATAAAACAGGAAGCTTTTTTCACAATGAGGGCAGCTGGAAATTTAGAAAGAATTTTTAAAAGTTGATCGAATCTACAATAAATTCTAGAAGACACTATGTTTTTGCCAATCGAATAGACATATCTGTCTGTTCTGCTCGCTTGAAGAACTCAACATCCCTGACTCCTGTGTTTCCTGTTGCTTTACAGGGGGGAAAACACCTCGAGTCAAAATGTACTGTCCAAACCTGGACTCGAACAGTAGACCCGCATATTACATATGTTAAGTTTTACCGATTGAGACATCCAGCTGGAATAATCATTCTTCCAATAGCTGCCTTCGCCACCTGACATGAGGCATTGCAACCACTTTTTGCTTTCATTCCCTTGTTTGCTAATCCATCCTCGACAGCACATTTCCTTTATAGGCAGATCAGCAGCGTCCCTTTGGCTTCGTTTATCAAATCACCTAATTTACTCCAACTGTTTGCTCCTAACCCGTGGCTTGGGAGGTGAGGATTGTTGTTTCCGACTATTTGCACTGACCCTTGCTGATTGTGTTTACTTCGGCGGTGTGTTGAATTGTAGGAATTGGAGAGGGAAGATCAAAACCCTCAGAGATGGATCTTGCGAATGGGTAAACAATTCCATATGATGTTTGTTGTTGGAAATTGTGATGTTAACCCTTTTAAAGCAAGAAAGCTCATTGGCGGAAACGTTCCAAATTGTGAGAATCACAAAAATAGCGGAGTAAGATAGAAATGCTACACAAATGTTCAGTTGGTCTAGGTGCAGCGCTGAGCGGGAAGCAATGATCGTAAGATAAAGGAAAAACAGTACAGAGGCTGGAAATATGAAACAAAAACAATCAGTGGTGAAAAAACTCAGCATTTCTGACAGCATCTATGGAGAGAAAGGCAGAGTTAACTTTTAGACACCATATGACTTACTCAGAACGTTCTGAGGAAGAGTCATATGGAGCTGAAACGTTAGCTCTGCCGTTCACTTCACAGTTGATGTCAGTAGT
This sequence comes from Isurus oxyrinchus, assembly GCA_026770705.1. Classification (NCBI taxonomy): domain Eukaryota; kingdom Metazoa; phylum Chordata; class Chondrichthyes; order Lamniformes; family Lamnidae; genus Isurus; species Isurus oxyrinchus. Next base: position 272,848 of record JANJGN010000290.1, on the reverse strand, counting down.
GTTGACTTTTTCCAGCACTTATTCTTTTGGTATCCATTTATATCGTGTTCTTTTCTTCTCTTCCTGACAGTCTGAACGACCTCGGAATTCTGCATGTTGTCTTTAATCTGTCAATTGTTTCCCAACGCAATGAAGCGATTAAAACCCCTTTTCAGACCCGTTGCATCGTCCCCACAACTTAATAACCTATCTACCTTTGTATGTTAATGAATTTAGCTCGAACCAAGTCTGATCCTTCATCGAATTGATTAAGACCAATCGTAAATAGTGAAGACCCTGCAGGTATTCCCGTGGCCCTCCAGTATGTGCAATTTGTGATCCTGAAATTGGTCCATTTATCTTTGTGATCTGTTAGTTGTTCAGCCCATTTCCATTGCTAACATATCATCTCTTCCCCATCCTCACCGCCTCACTGCCTACTTTTTATATATTAAGCTTTAATGTGGTACCATACAAAATCTGTTTTGGGAGCCCAGACGCTCTACATCTGCTAGTAATCCATTAGCCACCCTCTTTGTTACATCCTGATCGAGCTTTACTAAATGCATCATTCACATTTCCCTGTCATGCTGTCACTGGCTGATTGAATTATGTTTTCTTCCCTTCATCTCCTGTTTCTTCATCCATAAAAATGCATTCTGGCAGTTTCACAATGAGTGATATTAGGTTAAAAGGTCTGATGTATGTTTCCGTCCTTTGAGTATTGAAGCTGCAGTCACAAAGACTCAAAAAGTTAACCAAGCCTTTCTCTCCACAGATGCTATCTATCTTGCTGCGTTTTCCCGGCACATTTTGTTATTGATTCAGACATTACCCACAGCCTGAAACGAGTGGAAATAAGGTTGGCGGAGGAGGGGAGGAGGGAGATGTTCTTGAATGCAATGTTTTACAGCATTTTGGAAACATTGTGTGCCTTCAAAATATTCTGGCATTAGTACTGAATTCTTGTGCCCAAGAAATTGTCAGACGTCTAGAAAAGCTGTTCCAGTACAGCGACAACACGGCAATCTACGCAGCTATATGGAAGGTTGCCCAGGTATGTCTTTGACACAAAAAGCAGGGCAAATCCACCCCAGCTAATCACGACCCCAACCAGTCTACACTGGTCATCAATAAAGCAACGGGAATGGTCATCAACAGTGCTATCAAGCAGAAATTGTTTAGCAATAATCTACTCACTGACTCACAGTTAGGGTTCCGCCTGGGCCACGCAGCTCCTGGCCTCATTGCACCCTTGTTTCAAAAACAAGCAAGAGAGTAGAACTCCTGAGCTGAGGTGAGTGTCAGTGCCCTTGACAACAAGGCAGCACTTGCCCGAGTGTGGTGTCAAGGAGCACTGGCAAAATTGGAGTCAATGGTTATCATGTGGAAAGCTGACCTCTGGTCGGAGTCTTACCAGACACAAAGGAAAATGTTTCTGGTTGTTAGAGGTCACTCATCTCAGCTCCATGTCATCAGCCCAGGAATTCCTTAGGATAGTGTCCTAGAACCAAGCTTCTTAAATTGCTTCTTCAAAGATCTTCCTTGAATCGTAAAGTCAGAAATGGGGATGGTGCCAATGATTGCACAATGTTCAGCACCATTCTCGACACATCAGGTACTGAAGTAATCCACGTCCAAATGCAGCAAAACATGAACAACATTCCGGCTTGGGCTGACGAGTGGCAGGCAATGCTCAATTCCAACAAGAGATAATGGAAACATCGCGACTTGATGTTCAATGCCATTACCATCACTGAATCCTCCATTATCAACATTGACCAGGATTGGAACCGGACCTGCCACGTAAATACTGTGGCAACAAGAGCAGGTCCAAGGATAGAAATCGTGCTACCAGTAGCTCACCTCTTGCCTTCCAAAGCATCGTCTACAAGGCACAAATAAGGGGTGTGATGGAACACTCCCCACTTGCCTGGGCGAGTGCAGCACCCACAACAGGCAGGGAGCTTGACACCATTCAGGAAAAAGCATTCCCCTTGATTAGCATCACACACGCAAACAGTCACTCTCCCTCCACCCCCACCAAGGACACACAGTCGTAACAGCGTGTGCCATCGATAAGATACACAACAGGAATTAACCAAGGCTCCTTCGACAACACTTCCCAAACACACAAATATTAACATTTGCAAGTACAAGTGCAGCAGTTAAACGGGAACAACGCCACATGGAAGTGTCCCTTCAAGTCACTCAACATCCTTGCTTGGAAAAGAAGCACTCTTCCATCACTGTCGCTGGTTCAAAATTCTATAATTCCCTCCCTCACAGCACTCTGCCTGTACGTGCACCACATGGACCTCACTGTTTCAAGAATGCAAGTCACCACCACCTTTCAAAGGCAACGAGGTGGGAGAATAAGTACTGGCACAGCGAAGGAATAACACATCCCGTGATTCAATAAAAAATAAAATGTTGACCACAAAGGCAGAAGTATCAAACATTGCCTGAAAAGTAGAATATCACGTAAAGCGCACAGGGACAACACAGTGGGAGGCGTATTTATTGTTAGTCATAAGCAAGAATTGTAGAGGAATATAGGAAGGGCAGCGGACACCTTGCAAAACATAGGTACTTGATACTGAAGGCATGGCAGAAATGCTGGAAAGGCAATTTCTGTCAGGGGGTGACTGTAGAAAGAGAAACAGAGTTAACTCTCCAAGCCTGTAAGATTTCATCAGAACCCAAAACGTATTTTATTTTTCTTCCTTGTCTGACCTGTTAACTTGCCTATAATCTCACCATGTAGTCTCACGAATATTGAATGAGATATTGGTCGTTATCATTTATAAATGCACTTTGAACACCTCACGCTTTTTATGTATATTGATGCCCCTCCTGACTTGCTCCCCTGCCCACCATCTGCTGCTTGACCTGTTTCCATTTCCAGCATTTTCTACTTTGTTTCAGAATTCTGTCCTTTTTGTTTCAGATTTACTGCACTATCCACAGTATTTATTTTCTTCTTTGTGTTCGCATGACCTAATGTACGGGAGCATTAAACATCATCCAAGAATAATGCGGAATAGTCGCTGGGGTTCTAAAAGGCCAAGGTCTTCCTTGCCACATTTCCCAATCTCTTATCTGCTATTGTAAACTAACGGCCCAGTACATTATGCTCCTTTTCATTGTAGGAGCTCGAAAATTAGCTACAAATTTGCCTCAGGCCGCTGCAGAGGAGCGGTAGAGGATCTGGAGGCATTTCACAGGACTTCCTGATGTTCATTTCCACTGACTGCAATATCAGAGGTGGACCCGCCGGTCCAATTTTGCACCCCTACCATTTGTTTTTTTTCAGCTGCCCAATATTTAATTTGAATCTTTATATTTCCGGAAAGAGCTGCCAAATGTTATTCAACACTGCCCATGCCTCGTGATGCCGCTGGCCCGTTAGGCTTTGCTTATATTTCTCCTCACTCTGCAAAGTTTCAGTAACGAATTACACAGCAATTCGGAAAAGAATATTGAATGAGATATTGGTCGTTATCATTTATAAATGCACTTTGAACACCTCACGCTTAAACAGGCTGCCTGGACGGAAGGTGCAAAAGAAAGTCTTTCACCTATTTCACCTAACGCTCCGCTTTGGCAAAGCTAAATCAGGAATACATCCCAGAATGTGGCTGAGGGATTTTCCGGTGACATTGAGGCACCTGGGAGATTCTTTGGGGATGCTTTGTAGCAAGTGGAAGCTCTGGGAGCCGCATGATTGGTTCTTGAAGCTTATGTTTTACAAATTACCTTTCAATGATTTTCCAAAACTTCACCTGTCGCCAGAGTAATTTCCATATTAAGGAGAGTTAGCAAGGTTCTAAACGGAAAACAACCAGATAGCGTTTAATGAGCAGCTCATTTTTAAAAGCGAGTGAGAAGTCTGCGATAATGAAATAAATTTCAAGGACGCTCATATTTTATTAAATGCATAGGGCCTGGCCTCCCGCGCCTAATTTGCTGTTCTGCTGGTATTAGTGGTTTACTCCAACGTCTCTTTGATTATATAATGACGGTGCAATCAGAAAGTTATTAAAATACCTTATAGCGGCCAAAACTGTCATGAAGTCGAACAATTTTTCATCAACAGGATTCTCCGACTGACCAGGAACACCAAAGGTTGCGAGAAGAGGATAGAACATGTCCTTTATCAGGAGGATTGCCGCTTGTAAAATTTTATCAAGAACAGGTGAATTCTGAACCAACTGAAGCGCATGTTAGACTCATTAACAAACGCATTTTTTTTGGTTACTCGATGCCCCAGCACGAAAAAATGAAACATCGTTTTACTTACAGTCACTGAACAATTATTGGTAGATTTTCTGCTTCAGCGCACCCGGGAGCAGCAATTGGGAAATGCCACATCTCAGTTCATGAACGTCCATCCTTTACAATCACGAAATGGAATGTACTACAGGCGCAGAGTTAATGCTTAATGTGCACAGGCCAAATCTCTTGAGTGCAAGTTCCTCCTGGACATTGGGTTAAACATTTGAGGGTGGATGCTCAACAGAAATTTTGAACAGTGTAATCATTCACTCTATATTTAAAATTAGATCTTTCTGTTATTGGCGCCAACGCTACACTAACGTTTTTGTTAGCAACCCAAATTTAGCTTTATTGACGCTGATCCTATTCTAACTATATTGCGTATGATGCTATTGTGCTATTAATATTCCTGAACCTACTGTATTATTGCTGGTAGTGAGTAATCTCTTTGATTGCTGACAGTGTTCGTACACAAACGTAAATGGAAGTTACACTAGGCTAACATTACAGACTGGGACCCTTTTTAAAATCAAGATGATTCGAATCCTGTCGTGTTCTGTGATGTCCCTCCATCTCTACAGACTTGCAATGTTCGTTCGTGGATGATATTACCAAGACATGAATGCAAAAAAGACTCACGAGAATGTTTCCACAATATGAATGGTTTAACAATCAGACAATCTGATCAAGCAAAAGGCTGACATAGTCATACACACTGAATCGTTGCAATATTCTAGAAACCATTGCAGGCCATGTCCTGCTCCGCCAGCAGGGCCAACAACACCACGACCCCACCGTGATCTACAAAAGCACACACACACACACACACACGCACGCACGCACGCACGCACGCACGCACACACACACACACACACACACACCAAAGCAGGCAGCATAGTGGCGTGCATTAAACAAGGAGTTAGCTTTGGAGTACACAGAATTGTATCTTGGACCCCATGAAGTCTCGTAAAACCACTGCAAACAACAACAAGGAAACCTCCCACAGATTAGCACCTACTGATTCCTTAAATTTCTTTAGAATTCTTTCTAGGTCATCGTTGCCAGGTTCAGCAATTGTTTGTCCATCTCTAATTGCCATTGACAAACTATTGATGAACAGCCTTCCTGAATCACGACAGTCCATTCTGTGGGAGTTTAGTTCAATCGAATGACTTGCGAGGGGACAGTAAATAGTGAAACACATTGCCAGGCGTTTCGACTGACAAGGAGACCAGGCTAGCTCAGGTTGGGGGATGCCCTTTGCTACTGATGGTCATTAGCAAACTTTGTGCATATTGAATATATTTTGCATCGGATGGGAGGAGTGTGCAGCTCATCCAAGCCCTCTATTCCACAGGTCCTACCATTCATGCAAATGTATAATTCATGTTGCATCAACGTTTTACTTAATTTACAGGGCCTCCATCCAATTCTGCCAAGCTTCTTGGCCTTCCAAGTTGCAAAGTAACATTAAATATTAAGCCCCTTTTCCTTGCCATCCTGCAGCCATGCCTCTGTAATGGCTGCCAGAACACACATATGGAATTCGATTTTTAATGTCAATTCTCTGTTTTTTTCATGAACGTCATGTCCTGATCATCATTTCCTTCTCACGACCGTGTCATTTTGCCTTGGCTTCTCTACTTGTTTTATCACACTTCCAAAATCTGACCCATTGCCCACACGATTTAATATAAAGCTCCTTCCAATGGCCAAAGTATATGCCTTGGCAGAACGCTCATGCCATCTAGTTTCAGGTAAAGACTTCTCGAAAGATACAGCTACCATTTTTCTGTAATGCCTGTAAGATTATGGATGTTTATGTCTATTTGTGCTGCCAATATTTTTGTTTGTTTATGAACGCATTGTGAATTCGGACACAGAGCTTTTATTTCATGTTTTTGTAACTTCAAGCCTTATCATAAGGAAATGGACCTTCCCCATTCGTGGCACACTCTGTCCATCAAATTCCGCATTACCTCATCTAAGATGCCACATCAAAGGAAATAACGAAAAGTATAAGTTCATGGCGTAGCGTTAACAGATTAGTCTCCATACTAGGTTGTTCTACCCGGAAAAAACAAAGTATTATGCATCGAATTTTCGTTTTTTTTTCTGACAAACCAGATGTGACGAGTGGATTGCAGCAGGCGTTAATGCTGGAGCCTTAACCTTTTCAGTGCTCATCAATGACATGGATGTGGCGAGTGAAGGTGTGGTACCTAAATTTGACAGATTATATATAGGTTGAGTAACTGGCCAAAAATATGGCAGAAAGAGTGTTTTATATTCATTCATGGGAGATGGATGTCGCTCGCCATCGCAGCACAGGTATGGATGGAATTTGAACACTGGTCCCCAGAGCATATTCCTTTTTTATGCATTATTGGCTCAGCGACAACACCAGTGTACCATCGTGTGTGGGAAAATGCGAAGTTGTACGGCTGCAGCATTCTGAGTGCAGAGGAGTCTACGTGTTCTCATGCTTGTGTAGCAGGAGATTAGCATGCAGGTACAACAAATAAATAAGAGATCTCATGGAATGATGTGCCATGTTATGAGAGGAATACAGCATGGGAGCAATAATGTTATTCCTCAGTTCAATATGGCATTTGTGAGACCGCACCTCAAGGATTGCTTGCAAATTTGGTCTCCTTGTTTCAGGAAGGATGTACATGAATTGGTAACGTTTCAGAAGGGGGTCACTGGATTGATGCCTGGAATGTGCGAGTTTTCAAACGAGGAAATGCTCGACAGTCTGGGCCTGTTTCTACTGGAGATTTCAAGAGTGATTGGTGACTTGTTTGAAGAATTTGATATCCTGAACCATCGAGAAAATGTCGACGTAGAAAAGATGATTCCACTTGTCATTGAATCCAGAACTTGGGGACTTTTTAATCTTTGTACCGACTATTTTGGACAGAGATGAGGAGATTTCCTTTCTCCCAGACTCTGGTGGAAGCGAATTCATTGTACCTGCTATGGCAGAGGTAGATGGCTCCGTGTTAAGAAAATAAATCAAACATTGTCGGTATTGCTTAGAATGTAGATATCGAAACAAAACCATATCAGCCATGATTTTATTGAACTGTAGAGGAGGCTCAATACGCTGAACGGCCAGCCTGTGCTCATATTCAGAATGTTTGTATGTTTTTCTGTTCTCGCTTGAATAAATTTGTGTACGATGCTCAATTTATTCCCCCATCCTGAATCCACTATACCCATCCATATAGGCTGCAAGAGCATCGAAACTCTTGGACAATTGAAAAGCTGAGGCTCCAACACTTCAACCTTCTTGGTAATCACACCAGCATCACTTGCAGTCATATCCTCCTGCCCTTGCCACTGATCCAATCAGAAGATGCTATCCCAAATTGTGTGACTGACTACTTGTAAATAAGGCAGGATTATCCTGCACCACCAGCAGGCCGGATCATCCACCGCTATATTCCACTATATTCCCTGTGGCGGGCTCCTTTACAACGGGTTTGGAAAGCCCCACCATCCAAGTAAATATTCCCTTCCATGTAGCATAGCAGTGTTTGCAGGTTGACCTCCAGGTCACTGACAATGCGTCCAACTGCCTCGAGATTTAGACAGACAGTACAGGCAATAACGCCCTGGGTCACTCTGTTTACCAGAAAATCACATATTCTGCAGTCGCAACATATAACCTGCCATGCTTTCTTTATTTTGTATAATAAATAATTTCTTAATTAATTTGTAAGTAATGAACACTGCTTCAATGAAATTTGTAAACATTACTACAACTATCGTGTCCTTGCAATTTCTCACAAAGCACATCAGTTCTGAAAATGAATAAATGTGTGATGTCACACTTTGATTTCTCTAAGAATGCGACTGCTCCATTCTGGAACCTCTGAAAGGAATGGATTGGAAAAAAATTCTAATTTGCCTTGATGTCCTTTTTCGCATGCATTTATTGTGCTTCTTACCTCCACATGGCTTTGTTTTTACCATATCTGCTAGGTGGCAGTTAGTGCTGTTAAGGCCTCATCCACCCCCCCCCCCCCCCCCCCCCCCCACGTTGGATATTGCATTCGGGTCCTCATTCGTCTGTTCTAAAATGTTTCATTACGAGGCATGTCTACATTTTAATTTTTGTGCACTAGCCACCTATTTAAGGTCTGTCAGGCCCTTCGTCTTCAACAATCGTCCACTATTTTTTTTCTCGTAATTGCAATGCATGTGCCAGTTATGTTTGAACTTTATCGGTGACATTGCCATGTCCTCTGTTCCCTTTTTAATTTTCCTTGCTTGCTTTCAACTACAGTTCTTTCATCAGACATTTATCAGAATGCATCTCTCAGTATCTGATTCAGAATTAAATTGACTTGCTTGGGTCGGTAGATTTGGCATTCATACCCAATTTGTTTTGCGATGAAATTATATATTTTTCACAATTCTTTTCTCCTTTATTGTAAAGTACATTTATACGGGTAAATATAGATCGTTTTCTGTGTTAATTAATTACATTTGTAATCAAACAGGTTACAGGCTTTAAAACATCAAAAGATGCAGTTGCTTCATAACTAAAGAGTAACCATTGACGCTGCATTAGCATGTAAGGTATGAAGGGAATTTGCATTTTTAGATAAATTAAGGGTTAAATGATTTTAAAAGGATGTTAGTGTGTTTAAAATTACCGAGGTAATCAATGCAAGTGCATGCGTTTAATTTTTGCAGACATTGCTGAAAATATATGTTGGCAATATAAATGTTTTAATGTTATGAGGAATATAGAAATTCAAAGAGATATGGAACAACAAATCCTACATATTTATAAGATCCGAACATATATACAGGTGAACGAAAGGTTATGTGGTGGGTGAAAATTCCAACAGGACTGAGTGAAATAGACGTAATGACATCTCCAGAATTTTTTCATAAGTCTGCTATATAAAGAAATGGAAGTCGGGGAAGATTAATTTTGAATTGCACTGTCCCGTTGGTGTTGGGTAAATTTGCGTTTCCTATTTCAATTCAGAATTTTGTTTTGGACTGCTGCCTTAAATGAAGTACATTTGGGAGTCATGCTATCCTGGAATTTGATGAGTTATTGTGGAAAGTATTTTTTCCTATGACGTGCATGCTTGAAATCATTTGTATCTTGCTTAGAAATTGTTGATTTTTTTCTACATCTCAAAATTCTTTGTGGATTCATTACTTTTGAATTCAGTGCACACAGCTTGCAGTAAATATAAATGGTAACTCATTTCTGATAGCTTGATCAAGATTCCATCGTGGATTTGGTCCGCGGTTACACATCTTCAGTCACTTCATAAAATATTAGGATTGTTTTGCCGAATATTCGAAGGCCCTTGATTGGTTTGGAGTTGGTGAATAGAAAGTGTATGATTACAAGAAGCACATTGAATTCAGGAGTTGTGGGACTGATTTTAACGAGATAAAACTACACACAATGGCTGCATCCATAAGTAAAACTTTTCTGGGAGTAGAAACTATAATTGTGATGGCGTTACAAAAAATACCAAAGTGCAAGTTAACAGAATTGTTGAATACATTGCTGTTGAGGCTATAGGTAGCAACAAAGCAGACAGGGATATTTTAAGTTAAACTCCTGAAGGCATGGCATAGAGCAAAATCTATGGGCCTGACAATATTCCAGCAACAGTCCTGATTACATGTGCAACAGAACTTGCAGCACCCCTAGCCAAGCTGTTCTGGTAGAGCTACAACATCGGCATCTATCTGGCTATGTGGAAAATTGCCGAGGTATGGCCCAGCATTTGAAGTTGGAAGTCATACATGACACGAGCTAGTCAAAGCTGGAGAAAGTCAGACTTATGATACAAATGAATAATTATAAATTTGAACCAGCAATGGAAATTCATTTAAATAAAAAGCTGGGACTGAAGATAATATAAAAAGAAGGGGCAGAGAAAGAAAGAGAAACATAAAGTGTATTTAAAAGATAAATGAATATGCGAAAGTTCGACCTTCAAAGAGAAAAGGGGGCAATGGAGAAGAATAAGGAAGGAGAATGAGAATGCCAGTTTAACATCTGGACTATAACGCATAGACCTGAGCTGACGAATGTTTCCTTGATGAGAAAAACTTCAAACTAAAATCCACTGGGGAGAGGTTCAAAGTCGTGCAAAATCTTCCGAATTTTAGGGACGGGGATGTAGAGGCGCTCTTGATTTTATGTCAAAGGATAGCTAAGAATATTTAAAGGTCACAAGAACATTGTCTGTTTCTTTTACAGAATATGTTACTGGGTAGACCTCATGGTGTTTATGCTTCACAGTCAGAAGAATTTAATTGGATTATGTTGCAGTAAAACAGGATTTTTTGAGTGCAGAAGAATTGGTTCCTGGGGGGTACAAGCAGAACTTTCGCAAGAAAAAAAACGCTCTTAACAAACTTATATTGTGTTTGAGATCGTAAAAAAAGTTATTTTGATCTGTGGATAAGTGCATTAAAAGTAAAGACAACACAGGTGTCTCTAAGAGAAATAATCCTTTCGGAAAAATTTTGAGATTCGGTCCCATTAGTCGGGAGTAGTCATGTGAAAGAGCAAAGCCTTAAAGCACTATAACAAGCAACAGAGATATCTGATGTTTATCAGTTAGTTCATAGATATAAGCCTTTATTTCGTAAGGTTTTATAAAATCAGGGAACCACAGAAAGTCAGAAGCTGAAATGAATGCAAGTAATAAGGGAAGAGAAGGTGTATTTGGGAATTCCTAGGGAGTTTTGTCACATAACACAAAAGGAAGGTTCTGAGTATGAAAGCAGCCCATGGAACCTGTGGTATCTTCATTGTAACAAATTTGGGCATACGAAGACAATGCACTGGAGATTAACGGGAAAAGCTGCTGCAATAACTGGAATGCAGAAAAATCCTGGAATTAAGTGTACTGTGGCTCTTGTGGTCCAGACACAGGAAGAAAAACAAAGGACAAAAAAACAGTGGTTTGCGTACAGATAAAACAGGAAGGATCCGTGATGCATAAAGAAGTTGGAGTGTGTTAACAACTTACCCCGGGGGAGCTCTGAATTCCTGATTGCAGAACTGTTTAAACGTTTTGTATGTGTAGGGTTAGTTTTTACATGTGTGCAGTGTGGAGCAGGTCAAAATATTCATATATTAAGGGACACAGGGGATAGTCAATACGAACTGATATTGGGTAGTGTTATTTGTATCTCAAGGGGAGCATTGCAGGAACAAATGTTAATAAGTGGGGCTGTAGAGATGCTAAACATTTTCCCTGCCGGAAGTTAAATTTAAACAGTGTGTCCGTAAAAGATGAGGAGATTGTTGGAGTGCAAAATTTTCCATTGTGGAGGTACACTTTATTTTAGATCATTATATAGCTGGGCAGCTGGGATGGGTGAAGCATACTTTATTTGAGCATTCTGTATTATGCATTGAACAGAAATGTTGAAGAAAGAGCATTTTGGATTGTTTCCAGATTGTGCACTCACAAGATCACTAGTTCACACGTGGAAACAGGAAGAAGAGCAAGGTTAAAGACAGGAGAAACATTCTAAAGCTCAATCAGCTGACACGACCTCTGATAAAATTGTTCAGGGAGAAATAATGGAAGATAATGAAGCTGAAGTGTTTACTTTAAGCCATTTGGTAGAGCCACACCTAAAAGATCCACGAATGGCGTAGTTATATCAGACAGCTCACTCAGAAACAGAGGGAGAATGTATTCCAAAATGGTACTACCTAAAGGGCAATATGTTAATAAAGAAATTGTGACCATATCAAGTTCTGGCGGGTAAAAAATGGATGTAAGTGCATCAGGTTGGTATACCAGCTGGGTTTATAAATTGGGCATTAAGAGTAGCTCTGGGAATTCCAATAGGGCGAATTTAGGAATTAGAAATACACAGAAGAGGGAAAAAATATTTCCATTGTTCTGGATTGCATAGAGATGTAATGAAATTCGATAGATCATGTCACACATGGCAGGTGATAGGCAACCTACAAGCATTGATCAAGCAGGCATCTTGAACACCAATTCCATCACTGCAGCAATGTTTTTTCTAGTGTTATGGATGATTGTGCAGGACAGTTCCCTAAGGTGAAAAGTGGAAATCTGTTCTTGCTAACAATAATGGATATGTCAACATGGATTGAACAGGCGATACCTTCGGGAAGCATTACAGAAGCGAATTTTGGAGGAAGTGACATTTTTCTCCAAGAAACATCCTTTACCTAAAGAAATGCAATCCGATCAGCGGTCAAAATTCATGTCATAGCTGTTGTCAGAAGTAACGACCTTCTTTGGGATAAAAAAAAAATAAGGACAACAACCTATCATCCTGAATTATAAGTGGCTTTGGAAAAAATTCACCAGCATTTAAAAACAAATATGACGGCTTATCATCAAGTATGGCTTGGTTTAGGGGTGTTCCACTCGTGCTGATTGCTCCTTGTGTTGCTCCTCATGCATCTATTAGATTTATTCTGCTCGAATTAGTTTATGGTCAAGAGGTAAATGTAGGAGTAAAGTTCATTAAATGGAAATTTGTTGGTCAAAATTCGGAAAATACTCTCCATGATTATGCATCAAACTTGAACGAAATATTGACCACAGCATGCTAGCAAGCTAGGGAACATTTAAAGTCAGCAGAACATGTGATTAAAGTAAAGGTAGAGAGGAGAGCCACTGCTTATATTTTATTTTAAACTGAAGCAAAATTGACGTTTTGTCACCAGTACTGGGTGAATTGTTAAAAGGAAAGTTTGTTGGGCGTTACAGAATTGACAGGACACTGAGTGAAATACATTATTGAATTAGTACTCCAGCTTGAGGGAAGACACGGTGTGTGTGTCATGCAAATATGCTAAAATATCACTATGACAAAGAGAAGCAAATTGAGGCATTGTTGTGGTAGATTTAGAGAGAAAAAGTTATAAATGAAGGATTCTGAAAGTTCATCGAACCAAATTATTCATATGGGATACCTCAAATGTAAAAGTACAACAGAGTTATCTTCCAAACAAGCTTTGAAATGATATGGAGAAAGTATTGCACTCGCACAAAGCTACTACAGGAAATGATAACGAGGCCAAATTTAGCTACACATAATTTTGGTGTAGGGGAGTAAATTTCAATAAAATAAACTTCCTGATAGATTAAACCCACCAAAGTTATCACAAGAAGAGAAAGTAACAGAATTCATTCTTAAAATTACATTATTTTTTTCTCAGTGCTGTAATTAGATTTTGCATATTGTGTTGGTACCACAACCAGGTGGAACTCAGAACTGTGAGGGGACTATTTTAAGTTGAATGTAGTGACAAAAGTTGATTTATATCCCATACCATAGTTGGGAAATTGCTTTGAGGCATCGGAGCAATCAATCTTCATCACAAAATCTGACTGGCTGAAGCATATGGGCAAGTAGAGTTATCGGAGAAGGCAGAGGAGATATCGCCTTCTTTTGTGTTGCCAAGTTGATTACATCAGTTTAATTCATGCCATTCGGTTTGAAAAATGCACCAGCAACATTTCAAACATTGAGAAAGTCTTTGCAGGGCTGAGCAATTGGACTATCGATTCTGATGGCTTGATAGTTTTCAGCAAGGCGTGGAAGAGCAGTTACAACTGGAAGAGTTATTTAACCCATTGCAAGAATCCAATTTGCTGGCGAAGCGGATTTACAAAAGTAAAAGTTACATTTCATTTGACCTCCAATGGTGGCTCAAAGAGCTGTGAATGTCAAAGCCAATGCGGGATTCCCCGTTCCGACAACAAAATGAGAAGTTCTAAGATTTCTGTAATGATGGGTTTAACTGGACGTTTGTACCACATTGTAAGTGTACGATTTCTCCATTAGCTGACCGATGAAAAAGACAACATGTAGTTTCAATGAACACTGGAGAGTCTGAAGTCATGTGACAGATTAAAAACTGTATCAACTACGACACCAGTTTTGGCAGTAGGCAAAAATGCCAAGTAATTTAAGTTGGTTGTTGACGCAACTCATGCAGGCAATGGCGCTTTGCTGTTGCAAGAATACGGAACTGAAAATAAAAATCAAGAAAGTTGAAATTCACATCAAAGAATATGTTCAATGATCGAAAAGGAGACACAAGGCCTGGTCTTAGCGTTGCAAAATATTGAAGTTTATTTGCAAATAGTTCAAAAGAAATAATTGCTTATACAAACAACAATCCTTTAAAATATCTGGACAGGTTTCGAGGCCGACGTGCAATACTATTCAGATTAAGCTTCAGAAGAACGGCCATCATGCAAAGCACATTCAGTGCATTCGACTGTTTGAGAAAGTCTAATTGCAGCTGCATTCATGCTTACAGATGATAGGGAAATTGGAGATCTCAAGGCTGGTCAATAGGCTGAAATAACTTCAGTTGACTCAAATCTGTCAGAATTCTTTTCAGGAGCTAACGATTAGGTTAGACAAAGGGGAGCCAATGGATGTTATCTACTTGGACTTCCAGAAGGCCTTTGACAAGGTGCCGCACAGGAGGTTCCTCAGTAAGATAAGACCCCATGGTGTTAGAGGCAAAGTACTTGCATGGATAGAAGATTGGCTGTCTGGAAGCAGACAAAGAGTTAAGATAAGGAGGTCCTTCTCAAAATGGCGGCTGGTGACTAGTGGAGTTCCACAGGGGTTAGTGTTGGGACAACAACGTTTCACTTTATACATTAAATATCTAGATGAAGGAACTGAGGGCATCCTAGTTAAGGTTACAGAAGATACAAAGATAGCTGGAGGCACAGGTCGTATTGAGAAGGGGGCAAGGCTGCAGAAGGTCGGGTTGGGGCAAAGCCGTTTGGAATTCCGCTATCTTTTTTTTTTAATTTGCTAGGCCCGTTTTAATTCTGAAATCTATTTTGGACTGTTTCCTTAAAGGGGGTGTGACTGGGGATTAGTTTAATTAGGAACCTCAGTAGTTCCTCTGCCAAAAAGCAATTTGTAGTTTTATGGATGTAACTGAAATCTTTATATTGTCTTAAAATATAATTTAATTTAATTTTTGAAACCTCAAAAGGTGTTGGAGGACTTATTGCTTCTGAAA
Source organism: Isurus oxyrinchus (assembly GCA_026770705.1). Taxonomy (NCBI): domain Eukaryota; kingdom Metazoa; phylum Chordata; class Chondrichthyes; order Lamniformes; family Lamnidae; genus Isurus; species Isurus oxyrinchus. The sequence goes on along the minus strand of JANJGN010000290.1, from coordinate 257,541 downwards.
TCAGTGCACATGTCTCTTAATAAGTGCAAATTGCAAAACGGCTGTTGCAGCACAATCAAGTTTCCCTCGGGGATTTACGTCGTCCGGCATAGATCTTCTGCCATATTATATCACTTTTCAGGAGCATACTTAGTCTTTAACGTCACTGTGCTCCTTGAAAACTTCCACTGTTCCTACTATGATATTGAAGAAGCTGCTTTCCATTTCTTCTAGTCAAAATCACAACTCATCTGATAATTTTAACCTTTCCTAATTTCTGAACTCTGCCTCTATGTTTGCAGTCAGTATGATAATTATCACTGAATAGTTCTGCACTGATCCATCTTCCACGTATCCAGCTTCATTTCCTAGGCCCAAGTGACCATCGACTTTATGGGAATTTAGCTCTGCTCTGGGATATTGGACGTTTTCTAACAGGTCGTGGCGAATTGGTCAGTACCTGGATCCCCTGTCATATGTATATACACTGCTTTGTTTCCGGTCACTAAATCTTCAGTTCTAGAATGTCTTGCAGTTCTGTCTCACTGTATTCTGACCCTTACTTTGCTGGGTACCTGGTCAGCTAATAATCAGTCAGTTACTTGATGTATGATTAGACACTGGCCATTTTGTCAGCTTGATTGTCATTAGATATCCAGTTTCTGAATGATCCATCAAGTTATAGCCTGTCACCCAGCATCTTCTCCCAATCACCATTCAGCACTCTGCAATGTGAAACCAACACTTCCCTCTCGCAGTCTTGAACCTTCTCGCATCTCCCTGGAACCTATAACACTAAAACGGGACATACCTTCCCTTCTCCTGATCCCAGACACGTTACTTCGCTCAAGCTCACACTCGCCCTGCTCAACCCCTTTTTGATGCCACCTCTACAGTCGCCCTCCATCACCTTCCCTACCAACATTGCAACTGAGAAAGAGATGCATATTTATCATCCCACCCTAAGTCATCTTTCTACACAATGTCACTGTAGCCATATGCACTAAGAAATTAAACCCTCAGGTAGCTTGCAGGACCTCAACACAGCGCTAACCAGTCCAGAACAGGCAATGACTCTAAACCACAAAGCACAAGCCCAAACCCAAAAAGAAAACCATTGACGCCCTACCTTTAGAGAGCACGTTCCCCACTACCATTTGCAGGCCACGTGCTTCAGCCATTTACAGGCAAACCCCCAAAATTCCCTTCAGAGATTACCATCCAGGACTTCTTTTAAAAACCACATTCGATGCCACCTCTTTTCTGAATTCCATTCAGACCCTCAGGTGCTTTTTAAGGATGCAACCCTCCGCACGCCTCCCCCAACTCCCTTTGTGTCTTTTTCCTATTCCTTGCCATCATACCATCACCTGGGCCCAAGACCCAGGCACCTAATAAAGTTGGTTGAACGGTGTCTGCACGATCAGTTTGGTTAGAGAGAGTTCTCACTCACACCATGCATGACAGGTTGCCAGACCTGGAATCCGAATGGTGAGAATGATACTGGTTAGGGCGTGAAGCCCACTATGCTCTCGTCTGATGCTAAGTTAATGAGCATTCGTGAGATGAAACATGTGTTCCCGACTTTAACCGTGGGAAATGGGGGCCACATTTAAACTGCCTTGTATTCGGATGGGAAGAATCCGACCAGGTCTCCCAACGTCGGAAAAAATATTTTTGTCCTCCCTCCACATCTACCACACATGGCCACCATATTCTCATTGCTGGAGGGTGTGTTCGATTAAAAGAGGAATATTTTTAACAGATGTAGTCAGTCCTGTGATTGAACATGTAATAACATAAAAGAGGTCGGGCATTAATGTATTGAATTGGGCATTTACTGTGTGGTCAGTTAAATGCATTATGTGGCAGCGGAAGTGTGCAGTTTTGCTAAGATAAATTGAACATTGGATGATGCTGCCCTGGCACTGACTGTAATTGTTATATCATCTCAATGGTAAATAATTGTCTCTGCTACTTACAGATTCCGTTTAATTGAACTCAGCAATTTACACAGAAGTCTTACTATTCTTTATTATCATGCAATAGGTTGGAAATATTTTATAGGTCTTGATTTACTCGCATTAACAATTCAATTAATTTTGTTTGATGATCAAACACGGTACAAAACAGCGAGATGTTCCTCACAATCCATGAAGGTTTATTTTGGGAAGATGATGGTGTTCTAACTTGAGTAAAAATGATTCCAATCACTCGTCAACAGCTATAAAGCTTCAAATTCAAAACACTTGGAGGCCCACTGGTTGATCGATCTCACCCTAGTGAGCATAACCCTTCATCGATGTCAGCCTTCAGCCAAACTGAGTCAGTCCACGTGATAGCAAGGGATGGCTGAAGACATTGGACAATGTAGAGACCATGGACCCTGAAAAAATTAAAGCAATAGTGCTGAAGAGCTGTTCTCCAAAACTTGATACCCGCCTAGCCAAGCTGTTCCCGTACAGCTTCACTACTGGTATCTAGCTGGCCATGTGGAAAATTGTCCTGGTATATCCTCCAAGCAAATGTAAGGACGAATACAACACGTCCAGTCGCCGGTCTATGATGGGGCTACTCGGTCCAAGCAAACTAATGTAAAGCATCTTCAACACATTTACTTTTCATTTACTCAGCAATAAGCTCCTCCATAACTCTCAGTTTGGGTTCCGCCAGGATCACTCTGCCCCTCACTTCATTACGCTCTTTAACTGGAACGTGGACAAATGACCTAACCTCCCGAGATGAGGTGAAAGAGGACGCCCTTGACATCAAGGCAACAATAGACCAAATGTCGCAACAAGGATCCCAGCAAAACTGATGTCATTGGGAATCATGGGGAAAGCTCTCCACTCGTTAACTTCCTACCTGGTACAAAGGAATGATGTTCTGGTAGTTAGAGGTCAATCATTTCAGTTCCAGGATGTCACTGCAGTAGTTCTCGTGGAGGGTCAACCACCTTCAGCTGCTTTATCAGGAACTTCCTTCCACCAAAAGACCCGAAGGGGTGATGTTCATCGATAGCTGCACAATGTTTAGCACCTTTCAGAAGTCCTTAGTAACCGAAGCAGTTAAACTACAAAATACATAGAGACCTAGACATTACCCAGGACTACGCTGACTGTTAGGGGAAACACATCACATCACCGAAGGCAGTCTCCAATAGGAGAGAGTGCAAGCATGGCCCCTTGACTTTTATAGGCATTGCCATCGCTGAATCCCTCGTTATTAACAGCCTGACAGATAATAATGGCCACAGACTGATCTACGTCAGCTGTATATATAAAAGAAAAACTATGGCTACGAGTGCAGTTCATAGGCCAGGAACCCTGCAACTATTAACGTAGCTCCCTACAACCCAAAGCCTGTCAATAATTCTCAAGCCAGGTGTGTGATGGAAACTCCGCAGTCGCCTGGAGGAGAGCAGCTCCAATGACGTTCTAGAAGATTTAGTCCCTCTCTACCACCATCTACATCTACCCCCTGCAACAACTATGCACAGTAGGAACAGTGTGTACCATCCACAAGATTCACTGCAGAAACAAATCACGGCTCCCTCTACAGCACATTTTAAATCAAGTACCTCTACCATCTCGAGCGACAATGGCAGCAGATATGGAGGAACATCATCACGTGGATTTTACATCCGATCAATGTACCATCCTGATTTCATAATTGGCCCCCTTTTTGTCACTATCAAAGGTTGAAATCCCGAAATCTGCCTTCCTAACAGCGCTGTTGGTGTACCTCCACCACTTGGACTGCCGCAGTTGAAGGAGGCAGCTCACCATCATGTTCATAAAATCATCTAATGAATGGAAATAATTGTTGGTTCAGCCATCAAGCACCAAATCCCATGAAAGTGTAACAACAAATAATAACTCATCATCAATATATCTTCTTCAAGCCAGAAATTATACATAAACAAATTTTGAAAGATACGCCAACCAGAGAACGTTATCACTGTAATAATTATTCAAAGGAATAGCTGAGTTGAATTGCTCGGCCTGACAGTAATGATGTGAAGTGGGAGCTGATTGATTTACATATTTAAGATTATTTGCAACACTTCATGTAATCAGTTCATTCCACAGACGTATTCACCCTTTATCAGCTGTGGCCTCAGTATCCCACACATGGAAACACCGTTATCTGCAACGAGAGAATCAGGCACGAAATCTAAAGCTTCAGAAATACACAAAATGTTGTTTCCTTCTCAGCCCAGTTTTGTATCGCCCCACCCCAACCGTCCCCCACAAAACCGCCCCCCCACAAACACCACCCCCTCCCCATCCCCCGGAGAGAGTCTTATCTCCACCTCCTTATGTCCAAAAGATGCAGATGTAAATGTCAATGTTAAACTGTTGGTTAAAAAATGATCATATTTGCCTGGGCTATTTCGTACACAATCTGCCTTCTCGCCTAGATGAGTGCAGCCCCAACAACAGTGAAAGTGAAACAAAATATTTCATAATAAAGATGAATAATTATTGAATAAATGTCATGATTCTGAATGCAGGACAGTGGGTCTCAGCCAATAGAGGTATAAGAGGACAGGGAAGCGGATTCCTGAATTAAAATTTTAGAGATCTGGAAACAGCTGATAAAAATGTATTTCCAGGAGAGCTTGGCTTTTTGAGTCAATATAACTCAGTTGGTCTATGGCAGACTACATTTTGAGATTAGTGACAGTTGGGCCTGGCTACAGCCGGATGGCCCAACAGAGCGAGAACGATTACTGTAAAGTAAGATTTAGATCCGACAGTTTGGAAAGAGGAATTGCACACCTGATACCAGGAACGGTGAAGAGATGGTTCATTTCCATTTAATGTGTAGGGTAGTGGTGGTGGTGCCTTTGGTGGTGGTGGAAACTTAGGCTGCAGCACAGGGTTAAATATAAAGTAATCCTATCTCTACATTGTCTCCAACAAACACTTGCATTAGAATTACAGCACTGGGTTAGATGGAGTACAATTATCTCTCTACACTGTCCACTCAAAGGCACGCTACACAGATACGGCACGGGATTAGATACTGATTAAAGCGCCATGTACACTGTGTTGAACAAACAAACCTTCATAGGTGCAACACAGTGTTAGATAGAGGGTAACACTCCCCCTATAATGTCCACATAAAGCACTCCCTCTACAAAAAAAAATACTTGTTAAGATGTAGAATTGTCTTTCCTCTGCAATTTCTGCATTAAATGCTCCCTCATCAGGTACAGCATGGGATTACATACAGGATACGTTTTCGTCTAAATTGTCACAATCAAACAATCACAGGGGAGGTGCAGCATGGAGCCAGATGCAGAATAAAACTTTCGCTCCTCAGATTGCGGTATCCTCTTCATGTTGGTGATCAAATTGGAATAGTTGACTATTCATGGAACACATGTGGTATGTCAGAAAACATGACCTAGGTCTTCTTTTCGCTTACCATGTCAACACATCATCCTACTCCCATGCCTACATGTCCGTGCTTGGCCTGCTGCAATGTTCCAGTCTAGCCCAATGCAAAGTTCCAATTCAGCTCTTTGCAGTTTTCCAAAATTAACAATGACTTAGACAAGTTTGGACCATGAGCACACTCCTCCACTTTAACACCATTTAAAATCCCTTTGTTTTTATTTTTAATTTTATACTATAGCTGTTTTCACTTTCTTCCATTCATTGTCTTATCCTGTTTTCTCCCTTTTTTATCCACATTTGTATGTTTTCATTCACACAACCTTCACACACCTCTTCCAACACTGCCATATGTCAATGTTTCTAAGTTGTTTTTTGACAGAATTCTGAAGCTGCTTCTCCTATTCATACATTCTACTTTTTCGGCTGGATGCCAGTATGTGCACCTTCCTTAGCCTTCACGAGTCACCAGATGGCTGCAGGGCATTCCAAAGAGCAAACTGAACAGGCAGATGTCGTGGTCCATGTTTGGACTATTGATACGGGAAGAAATGTTTTCCTGGAAGCAGATTTTATGGAGTTAGGTAGCAAATTGGAAAGCAGGACTTCAAAGTTATTAATCTCCAGAGTCTTCCTGGTGCTACACAGCACTGAAAATAGGAATAGATGGAAAGGAAAGAGTAATACGTGGCTTGACAGCTGATGCAGGAGGGACAGATTTGGATTCCGGGGGCATCGAGAACGCTTCTGTGGGGGGTGGGGCCTAATCAAATTAGACGGGGTATATCTGAACAGGAACGGGTACAACATTGTTGCAGCGAGAATTTCCAATGCCCTTGGGACAGATGTAAACTAAATTCTCAGGGTAAAACAATCCTGAAACGGAGTTCTGATGCGGGAGCAGCTTAGAAGGATCTAGAATTTTAAATGTGAGTAAGTGTTTCTCGAAGGTAGAGGATATTGGCTAGATACCAATTAAGTATGTTTTGCAAGGCTAAACAGAATGTATGCTTTATGCAAGCAGTTCGAGGTAAAAAGCCAGAGGATCCGAGGGCACAGATAGGCACATCGATGTCAATGCTATTACTGAGAATTGGCTAAAAGAAGAACAGGATTGGAAACTCAACAATCCTGGCAAATGGACATTCGGACAAGGTAGTGAGGGGCATAGCAGAGGAGGCGGGGTCGCAATATCGATCAAGGAATCAATTATAGCAGCAAAGAGGGATGTTATTTTGGAAGGGCCCTCAAATGAGGCCATATGGGTAGAAGTAAAAAGCACAAAAGGTGCAAACACGCTGTTGGGTGTGTGCCATAAGCTCCCAAATGAGTCAAGGGAGAGGTAAAGGATTAACTATTCAATCAAACTTCAGAGAAGTGTAAGAATAATAGTCCAGTGGTAGTAGGAAATTTTACCTGCACAAATGTCTATTAACTGGAATAGTATTATCGTGCAAGGTGCGGCAAGAGAATTCTTTTTAAATTACACCCAGGAGAACTTTTCTGGTAAATATGTAGACAATCCAAGAAGGGACCGATCAGTTTTGGATCAAATATTCGTAAATGAGCTTGGTCAGGTAGAAGCCGTATCAGTGGGGGAACATGTTGGCAAAAATGACCATAATTTTGTCAAATTTAAAGGAGTTATTGAAAAGGAGAGGTTTCGCCTTGGAATAAAAGTTCTATAGTGGGGAAAGGCTAATTTTGATACGATGGGGTTCGATTTGGCCCAAGTGGACGGTGAGCACCTAATAGGAGATAAAAATGTGTCAGGGCAGTTGCTTGGAATTCAAGCAGGAAATAGCGAGAGAACAGGGCCAATAGGTTTCCGTAATGACAAGCTCCATGTCAAGGGACGTACAGGGTTAGGATTGAGAAATGAAAGAGAAGCTTAAGCCAGATACCAATGGCTGAATATGACAGTCCCCCTAGAGGAAATCAAAAATTGCAAGGGGTAACTTAGTATTGAGCGTTAAATTAAAAGAAATAAAGGGTTATTTAGTTGTTTTAGTTTAAAAAAGAGCAATAAAATAATGAGAGAAAGAATAGGATCATCAAGGAACGTAGAGGTTATCTGTGTGGTCACAAAAGATGTCGTTACAGTTTTCACCTAATAGTCTGTGATTTTTTTTTCGCAATGGAAAAGAACGACGCAGTATCTGCATCAAAGTAGAGAGCTGTGAAATTTTGGACGAAATTAACATAGACAGAGAGAAGGTACTAGCAGGTTAGCGGACGTAAAAGTGGCGCAATACGCTCGTCCGGATGAAATGTATCTCCTGCTCGTGAGGGAGGCAAGGGAGGTAAACAAGGGGCTCTTTAAATAATTTTCAAATCTTCATTATCTACAGAACCGGAGGGCTGTCAAAGTTAACCGATTATTTTAAAACTAAGGAAGGTTTAGACCAGCAAATTAAAGGCTAATCAGTACAGCCTCGGAGATGGGAAAGTTACTAGGAAGAATTATGTGGGGTAGTGTGCAAATGCACTTGAGAGAAACGAATTAATCCAGAATAGTCAGCATAGATTTGTTAAGGGAATGTCCTATTTGACATTGTTCTTTTTTGAAGAGGCAACTTGGAGAGATGATGAGCGTAATACAATTGATGTGCTCGAAATGGGATTTAGCAAGGCTTTTGATGTGGCCCCTCATGGAAGATGGGTCAAGTAGGAAAAAACCCATGGGATCCAAGGAAAATGGCAAAATACAAAATTGGCTGAGAGGCAAGAAGCAGCGCTTGATGGCAGAGGGTTGTTTCTGTGACTGAAAGTCGTTTTCCAGTGCGGTTTCACAAGGCCCAGTGCCGGTCGCCTTGCTGTTTGCGGTGTTCATACATGAATTGGAGTTAAATTTAGGAGAAGTGAACAAGATGATTGTGGATGGAACGAAAATTGTTGGGTGGTAAATACTGAGTAGAATTACGGTGAAACCTAAGAGTTTATCAATGGTTTTGGCAGATGGGCAGAGTAGTGGCGAATGGAATTCAACCATCAAAAGTGTGTGTTAACGAGCTTGCTAATGGCTCACAGTGCAATGGACTATGAACAGTAGGATCCTGGCAAGTACTGAAGATCCGTGGAACCTTGGTGTGCATCTCCACAGATCCATGAGGGTAGCACAGCAGGAGCATAAGTTTGTTAAGAAGCCTTTAGTAGCTGAAGCTCAGAGTACAATAGTGGAGAGGTTATACTGGAGCTGTACAAAATTCTGTTTGGTTTTCACGTGCTGTCCTTGTCATCACATTAAAAACAGAATTTGATAGAACAGGTGAGGGTGCAGAGGGGATATATGAGGATGCTACTTGGACTGGAGGGTTTGGGCAATGATGAAACATTCATTAGGCTGGTGTTGTTTTTCAGGGAGCAGCGAATGTTCAGAGGGGACTTGATAGAGGTGTATAAGATTATGCGGGTTATTGTAAGGGTGGCTGGAGAGGCGCTTTTCCCCTTAGTAGATGGGTGAATTAACAGGGGCCATATATTTAGTTTAAGATGTAGAAGGCTAAGAGGGAAACTGAGGAGAATTTCTTTCAAGCTGAGGGTGGTGCGAATCTGGAATGCTCTGCCTGAAAAGGTGGCTGATTCAACATGTCTCAACATTGAAGAAGTATTTAGATATTCACTATTGTTACCATTGCCTCTAGGTCTATGAGCCAATCGCTGGTAAATAAAATGAGCATAGTCAGGCCTTTGCTGATGGCCGCAGAAATGAAAGGAGCAAATTATCTTTAACTCTGTTGAAAAGTCTATGAGTCGATGAGTTATCCTATAGCCACTCAGCCAGGATTGTCGTTCTCCAATTCACTGCACCCCACTATTTAGTCAGTCATTCCAGTCAATGTCGCTGTCCGTTTTTCTCCTTACCTCAGGGTTATCTTGAATGAAATGCTTTCTGAAGTGTTTCCTGTCTCACAGACTTAAATAACAACAGAGAAAGCGATTGCCATGTCGTATATTTAGGGATGACTTACCTAGAGCTTTTTGAGGGTGAGGAGCATTGGGCTGTGTACAAAGGATGCTATCCACAATCAGTTCTTCAGTAAGATTCATTGTGTCTGCCTCGCCACATTTACAATGCAGGAGAGGCTGCAGGTAAGTTGTGGACCTCAAGACCACACGAGCTGCGAGGTGTCATTAGACATGTGCCCTCCTTCCATCACGAACCAATCCTCAGAAGCATCTAACTTCACGTCTATAAATGGGTTGGGGGATATAGCTGCTGTCAGATTCCAAAAAACAAATGAAGAGCCACATCCCCCACCTCACCAAAACATATCGTTTGTCTAGTGTGTGATTGGAACTAAAACCCAGGAATTATTGAAATAAGCCAACACACATTTATAGAGCCGCTTCACATTTCAGAATTTAATTCCAAATCATTGTCGACTTTCCACTGTCAAATAATTAATTACATTAAAAGTTATCGTGCATAAAAAGCTGCAGACGAATTTCTAACAGCAAGATCCCACAAGCTGTATCACGTTGCCAAATTGGAGGCACCCTCCATATTGGCAACAGATAATTTGTGCCATTCAGTGCTTCTCTTTACATTTGTTCCTCCCTCTGTCCCTCTCTCTCTCACTGTTTCCATCAATGACTTCTCTCTGCTTTTTTTCTGTCCATCTCTCTGCCTCCCTCTTGTTGTTACATTATTATTTTCCTTTTTGACTCTCTCCCTCCCTCCACCTGTCTCCATTTCTTGGGCTCTGCCTTTCACACTATATCTTCAAACTCTCTCTACGTCCATATTCCTGTTTCCTCAATCCATCATCTTTATCTTTCTCTCCCTTATTCTCTTTCGCTTCATCTGAATGAGCTCACTCTGTCTGACGCGACACCCCAATGCTCTTTGGGATTTGTCATCTTGGTTTCCAACAGAAGTATTTCTATCCAATTATTGTGATGGATCGCGATTATGTGCTAGCAGCTTGCCTAAAGGGAGGGAAGGTCTGTTAGTGGTTGTGCTTTGCATCGAATCAGTGATTGATAGCAATGAGGAATAGCCAATGGAATGCAGAGGTGGAGGGAATTCTTATCCTTTCTAGTCAATAAGAGATAGCAATAATGGAGAGACAGTCCAGCCAATAGGAAAGCAGTGATGCTAGGGCTGTATTTTTCTGACATATCAGGTAGGGGTAGTAATTATGTTCATTCAGCCTGGCCAATGGGAGTTCAATGACGTTTGGCGTTGTGTCTCTTTTTCTGTTCAGTCAGTAAGGATTAACCACGTTGGAGAGGCAGCTCAGACAATAGCAACACCCAGTAATTGAGTTATTCTTATCAGTGAGTTAATTGAAGTATTAAGGTTAAGGGATATTTCAACACATTCTTCAAGTGTTGTCTGAACAGAGTCTGTGTTGTAGCGTAAATTGCAGTGTTAGTGCAGCAGCTCAGGAGCTGCAGCATGAAGCCCAATTCTTGAAGAAACCAATACAACTGAAAAAAAACAAAGCCCAAATTCCACAGCCGCCTCCACACAGAATAAGCCATTAAAGTTGACCATAACAGTACGAAATTGGCTGATATCACAAACAGTAAAATGATGGATTTCTTTCGGCTCTGCATCTCAGGGTCTCTGGGACTCTCCACATTACTGTAAGCCCGGAGTCTCCTGCGGGCTCTGCTGCTCACTACAATGTGCCTGATGGTGAGAATATTGAGCAGCAGAATCAGGGCAAATGGGACACATGGGGTTAAAATGTGGTGGAGGAATTCGATTGTTATCCAGAATGGAGAGATTTGAACATTGCTTTTGACTTTACAAAACCAGGGGATGTTCGTCAGCCAATACTGACCTGTTAACATAAAATACCAGAAAATGTTCTTTAAACAGCTCAGCACAGTAACTGCTCCCACGACCACAGATGCTGTTTTCTCGCTGCAAAAATGTCTTTTCAGCTTTGCAGAACAAATGACCACAAATCGATCTAAGGTGAACATGACAGTGAACCAGACAGAGCAGTCAGTGGCTGAATAAAGCAGGACGGCGTGGATATTACACACGGGGATGGCAGCCAGGAAGTAAAAGTGTTCCCCAAAAACAATCGGAATGTGTCTCAATATCAGGTCCAGGATGACGACCAATAGATCAGCCACTGCCATGGCCACCAGGTAACAAGTGACACATTTGGATAGACCACAGTTTTTACATTTGAGGATCACAATTGTGATTAAGTTCACTGTGAGAAAGGTGGAAATAAAGTGACATATTAGACTGGGAAAGAAGATGCAAGTTTGGTTCAGTATTTGTTGTCAGCTTCAAATGATAAACTGCTTGTAGTAATGTATTGTATAAAATGGACGCGATAAAACTTCAGAGAAGGTCGGTGATACAGTGGAAGGAAGCAGAAAAATAAACAGAAAAATCCAGTTAAGGAGCGAGGAAAAGCATGAATGACGGGTGAGTCAGAAGTAACGTGCGGAACAAACGGTGATTGGGATCGATGGGATAACTGGAGGATGCAGCAGTGATGGGAAAATTCACGAGTGGCAGTGAGCCGGGGGTGACCAGACCCAGGAAAGATGTTTGTTTTTTAAATCTCAATTTCTCTCTTCTCAACTAACTGCACTAATATGTATTCCTGGCAAGGATTAGTTGACCCCTCCATTGCTGTGATGTTTTAGGAACAGTCGCAAAACATGCTTTCTTGTAAAGTTAAAAATCATATCAAGGGTTAAACAATTCTTCAGTACACAATTAGAAAGGCAAAAGATTAAAAATATTACTCCATAGAAACACAGATGCATATAAGAAAAAAAACTTTCTAGAAATGTAACATGTACTCAGCACACTAGAAGAAAATAAATCAGAAGCCAGACCCATTTTTACAGAAGTACAATCAGAGAGGAGCACGCACACACACCTCGACACACAGGCAAATGGAAATAGAACAAAGTTACATGCATCCATACTCACACAATCACATACAGACGCACTCATACATAATCAAATAGAGACAATCACGCACACGTGCACTCACAAAGGCATGTACACACAATGCCATAATCGGAAAAACACACACATTAGACACACATTCCCAGGGAGACAGACAGGCACACATGCACAAACACACACATACACTCACACACAGTCACAAATGAGACACACGCTGAGATAAAAAAGCAGAAGAGAACAGACAGAAACACATAAATACACAAACGCACACGCAGAGCATGGACACTTTCACACATAGTCTCTCTGCAGCACACATGCACAAGCAGACACTTTCTCTCACTATTCGTCTCTCTCTCTCTCTCTCTCTCTCTCTCTCTTGCTCTCTGTCACTCATACACACACAGACACAAGCACACTCAGCTTGGCATACAGAAGCATACACGAGCTGCTAGAAACAAACAACTCACACTCATGCAGTAGCACACACACAAGAACACATATGTATACAAACACTAACCTGCGTACAGACAGCCTTACGCTGTAGCACTCTCACACACACTCACAAAGGCAAACACATGCACGCACAAGCACAGAAGCACACAGAAACTGCCTCATACGCGTACATAATGACTCACGCACACAAACTATCACAGGAATACCGTGTATTTTACAAATGCATACACTCTTGCACACATACTCAAACATAGACTCTCATTCTCACACATAAGTACACATGCAAATAAATGCACTGAAGCAAGTACGTTCAGAAACTAACGTACAAAAAAAGAAACATGCTCACATTCTGTCTCCTTTCACGCTGTCTCTCTCTCTCCATCTCTCTCACTATATCTCACTCTATCTCTCTCAGAAACATGGACAAACACACTGACACACAGACACCAACAGAATTAACAAAAAAAAATACATACTCACAACCACTGAGAAATAATCAGCAATAGGCACTCACACATATATGCAATCACAAATACGAATACACACAGTCACACACTCCGAAACACACATATGCTCAGACTCACTTTGGCACACAGACAGAAGGACAGACAGACAGACATATGCTGACATATCAAAAGCAGGCAAACACACACAGTAACACATACATACACAGAAGCACACGCAGAGCACGCAGTTTTACGTATAATAATATCTGTCTCTCATACACGCACATACTCATACATATACAAACTCTCTGTCAATATTTCTCTCCCTTTATCAATCCCTCTATAACTATCTGTCCCCCTCTTACATATACGCACAATCAAGCACAATCACAGAAGTAAAACAGCTGGAGGTAAACACACTCACACTCACGCAGAGCCACACACATACTCACAAATGCATATATGGACAAACTGACATGCAAACGGACACTCTCGAATTCAAGCAATCTCACACACACGTAAATACACATCCACTCTCACGCAATGCACACACAAACGTACACAGACATTAACATGCACACAGACAACATCACACTCAAGCACTCTCATACACAGTCACTTAAGCAATCACGTGTGCTCACACACACTTCTACGTACATAAACACACTGTAACACATGCAGACATGCTGCCAGACGAACACTATTTATTTCACAAATGCACACACTTACACACGCACAAATACACAGACTTCAATTAAAGGGCACAGATATACATACACAGACAAAACATCACTCAAAAACACACAAAAACTAAAAAAAAAATAGGCAACCCCTCACTCACACACACAGAGAACCACATACATACACACATAAACACACACACACACACACACAAACACTCACACAGACTTAAATTCACTGCCAAACACACATACGCATGCGCACCCTAACAGATACAGGCAGCTTAAATATCCTTACATGCATACCCCACGTAATCATGCATAATCAGCCACAGGCATTCACACTGACATGCACTCACAAAAACGTATACACACAAGCACGTACTCATAAACAAGCACACGTTCAGACACACATGAACAAACAGAGAGACAGACAGGCACGCACACACATAAACACACTCTCTCTCTTTCTCTCCCTCTCTCTCCCTCTCTCTCTCTCTCTCTCTCTCTCTCTATGTCTCGCTCTCACTCTGTAGGTCTATACCCACCCCCTGCTCTCTCTCTGTCATAAACATACCCAATGGTCGAAAGGCACACACATAAACAGGAACTCTCAATATCTCTCTCTCTAATTCTCTCTCTCCCTTTCTCTCTCTCTCTCTCTCCCACACATACACATTCACAGAAGCATACAAAAAAGCCACAATCAAGCAGACTCACACTGATGCAGGACCACACACATAAGCACTCATTCGTCAAATGCATTAAAGATGAACACAGACAATCTCACTCCCACGCATTCTCATACGCTTTCACATATGCAAACAGGCATGCACAGACATGCACGCACAGAAACACTCACACACACATGCACACATGCTGTCACATGCACACTTTCTATTTCACAAATACAAAAACTCATATACATATACGCCCAGAAGATAACATCAGAAATAAGATACACATAAATACCTCTCAGACACACTATCTATTTCTCTCTCTCTCTGTCTCTCTTTCTGTCTTTCCCGCACACACATACGCAAAGACGCATACACACATTCACACAAACAACCACATTGATGCAGACAGAACAACCATGCATACATTCATAATTACACACATATTCAAACACACATATATAATCGGGCACAGGCACTAACACAGACGTTTACACACATACACA